>JARQOC010000003.1:431416591-431698708 GCA_033576535.1 Allobates femoralis
CCTTACTGATGAAATACTGATCAAAAATACTGCTGTCTGAATAAAGCCTAAGGAGGACTTTTCACTAGATTGAGCATGTTAGTATGGCCATATAATGGAATAGTTCCAGCAGAGCTGGGTATGCGCAGTTTTATTTTTAATCTTTTTTTGTCCATTGATGAGATATTAGATTGTAAATTTTAGATTCAAATTTATGCTATGTCCAAAGAGGCATTAGCAGAGATTTGTCTCTTGTACGTCTTCCTCTGCATAAGTTTGACCATTCACAAGCAAGTCACACAGCATCATAAAGCGGAAAGAAAAGAATATACCGCCAGAATATGTTAAAACTGGTTATCTCTATGTGAGACATTTAATGACACAGCTCTGATCGTATCAATAATCTTAGACCGGCTTCACACCGCTGTGTGATCAGGTCTGGGGCTGTACGATGTGATTCAGACAGCCCCGGACCCAATTTGCAAACAGAATCGGAGGGCAAATATTAGGGAGCACTGGATCGCCCCGGATCCGGGGGTATCCGAATTGGGCAGATTTTTCGCCCCAGACACAAAAATGTTGCTTGCAACATTTTTGTGTGCAGGAGAAAAATACAAATTGTCCTGGATCCTCCCGAACAGATGGAAACCGGATGGCAGATAGCTGCCATCCGGCTCCATCCGGCCCCATAGGGCTGCATTACAGCAAAATCGGGTCCGGGGCTGTCGGGTTCACCCCGGATAGCCCCGAACTTGATTGTGCCGTGGTGTGAAGCCGGCCTTAATTCTGCCAGCTACTGTGTAGAGTACAGCAAATCTGAGGGTCATTTAGAAACACTTCTAGCAGCTTTTGTGTCAGAGCAGTTATGGTGGGTTTACACACACCAATTTCTGTGTCCAATATCTGAACAGATCTCTGGTTGCAGTGAAATCATGGACACATAGTTCCATTTTGTGGATGTGTACAAAATGGAGCAATGTGTCCATGATTTCACTGCAACCAGAGATCTGTTCAGATATTGGACACAGAAATTGGTGTGTGTAAACTGACCATTAGTGTGGGGGAAATAGAAGTACATCAGACCTGACAGTGCTGTGAGGGAAGAGCTCCAGCTGTAGTGGTATTTGTAATGACACTCAGCCTTGCTCTCCTCACTGGTCTTATTACTGACAGCTACTGGTGAGAGGAGAGCTACATATTATTTCGTGGATCATATGGACAAAATCCTGTTCTAAGCTTTTCTGGGTGCATTAGGTTCTTTTTATCCTGCTAATGATTAATCAAGTTAATTCAAGGGAAGAAGTACACATCCTAGAGACAAATCTCTGCTAATGCCCACTTGGACATAGCATACATTATCCGCTAAATTTCACAAGGTAATATCTCTGAATGGAGAGGAGAAATTAAAAAATAAAAACTACTGTTTACTCTCTAGATGGGTGGTGAGCATTTTGAACCCCCAAGTGCTTCACAAATTAATCCATAAAAATGAAAAAAGAAAATGTTTGTGGAAAAAAAAGTACTTTTTCATTTGTGTAGATCAATTTGTGAAACACCTGGAGGTTCAAAGTGCTCACTATGCATCTAAATTAGTTCCTTGGGGGGGTCTAGTTTCCAAACTGGGGTCACTTGTGGGGAAGCTACAATGTTTAGGCACACAGGGGCTCTCCATACGTGACATAGTGTCCACTAACAGTTTGAATGGAAAATCAGCTCAAATTGTTAGCTGTCACCATGTTGCGTTTGGAGAGTCCCTGTGTGCCTAAACCTTGGAGCTCCCCCACAAGTGACCCCATTTTGGAAACTAGACCCTCCAAGGAACTTATCTAGATGCATAGTGAGCACTTTGAACCCCCAGGTGCTTCAAAAATGGATCCATAAAAATGAAAAAGTACTTTTTTTTCCCACAAACATTTTCTTTATTCATTTTTACGGATTCATTTGTGAAGCACCTGGGGGTTCAAAATGCTCACCACCCATCTAGATAAATTCCAATTGTTAGCGGACACCATGTCATGTATGGAGAGCCCCTGTGTGCCTAAATATTGGAGCTTCCCCACAAGTGACCCCATTTTAGAAACTAGACCCCCCAAGGAAGTATCTAGATGCATAATGAGCACTTTGAACCCCCAGGTGCTTCACAAATTGATCTGTAAAAATGAAACAAGAAAATCTGTGTGATAAAAAAGTATTTTTTCCTTATTACGGATCAATTTGTGAAGCACCTGGGGGTTCAAAGTGCTCACTATGCGGTTCCTTAGGGGGTCTAGTTTTCAAAATGGGGTCACTTGTGGGGGAGCTCCAATGTTTAGGCACACATGAGCTCCCAATACGCGACATGGTGTCCGCCATATTTTTGACCCAGCCAGGTACAACTTGGCAGCTGGGGTCTGGAATCCTCAGCATGGAGAGGCCCAAGCGTTCTGAACCCCCCATGCTGCGCATTGTAGCTCGCAGCCTGCCCCAGAAAATGGAGCATTCATTCATTCATGCTCTTCCAGTTGCCCTGGTGCCGGTGGCAAACTGGGTAATAAAGGGTTAATTCCAGCTTTTTATTGGCAGCTGGCACTAAGCCCGAGATTCATAATGTCGGGCCAATGTTAGACCTGGCCATTAGGAATCTCTAGTAAATAGTCAAAAAATACACCACACATAGAAAAATCTTTTTATTTGAAAAAAAAACACAAACAAAATTCAGACTCCATCTTTATTAAAAAGATCCGATATAGTCCACAGCGAAGGTCCCACGACGTTCGATCGCCTCCGACGTAGTCCACAACAAAGGTCCCACGACACTCAATCCAGAGACTGCAGCAAGGGATCAAGTGTCCTCTTTGTACAGTCTCTGGGGTTAGAGTTATGGTGCACTGTATGGCAATGATCTGTCATACAATGCACCATGACTATGATCCCAGAGACTACAACAAGAGGACACTTGATCCCTTGTTGCACCCATCCATTCCAACCCATGCATCCATCCATCCACCCATGCACCCATCATCCCCATGCACCCATCATCCGCGCATGCACACACACTTCCATCCATGCACAAATCCATGCACGCACACATCCATGCATGCACACACCCATCCACACACACATCCATCCATGCACACATCCACGCATGCACACATCCACGCATGCACACATCCACGCATGCACACATCCATACATGCACACATCCATTCATGCACACATCCATGCACGGACACATCCATCCATGCAACACATCCATCCATGCACACATCCATGCATGCACACACATCCACACACGCACACATCCATACATGCACACATCCACGCACGCAGACATCCACTCTTCCATCCATGCATGTACACATCCACGCAAGCACACATCCATGCACGTACACATCCATCCATGTAATATCCATGCACGCATCCATCCATGCACGCACACATCAATCTATGCAAACATCCACGCATGCACACTTTCATGCATGCACCCATCCAGCCATGCATGTATGCATGCACCCATGCATGCACCCATCCATTCATCCATGCATGCACCCACCCATCCATCCATCTATGCATGCACCCATCCATCCATCCATGCATGCACCCATCCATCCAAGCATTCATTCATTCATACTTACCTCACCCACGATCCACCGGGGAGGAGGAGGAGCCCGGGAGAAGAGGAGAGGCCCACACGGAGCAGAGGAAGCTGACCGGCAGATGCACCGGCGGGTTTAGCCCACCAAGAGAGGTGAGGAGGGGGCCAGAACACAGGCATCGGAGGTGTAGGGCGGGACTGGGGGGTGACACTAACGGGAGGGGTCTGAGGAGCCTTACCGGCGGGTGCAGCCCGCCAGCGGATACATACAGAACCGAAGGAGGGGTGTGGATTGGAGGGACGGGGGGTCCCTGATCTTTACTGTAGTGGGAAGGGGCTGAGGAGGGGGAGGGCACCCACCGATCCGCCCCTCCAGATCTCATTGGAAAGCTCCAATCAGATCTGGAGAGGGGAATCCCTCTGATTCGCTCTGATCTGCAGTTTCATTTTCAACTGCCAATCAGAGCGACTTTAGCCACGGGGAACTAATCCACACCCCCTGGGCTAAAGTATAGGTGCATGCGATCCTGCAGCTCTGGTGACTTGTCACTGAATCTATCGCCGGAGCTGCAGGAGCGCAAAGAAGCCATGACGTTATGGAGACATCATAGGTCGGGAACGCACCGACTTTCATGACGTCTCTATAACGTCAAAAGTCGGGAAGGGGTTAAAGCCTAGAAAGAAGCAAAAGCTCCCTTTATGTTGTGCATAAATTCTTACATATGAGGTTTCTTGTGTGTTGACAGGGAAAGTAGAGGAAATATTACGAAATGCTTCTTTCACATAAACTTTCTAAGAGCAAATTGTGAGTCCCCACACATCAGACGGTTAGGCAGTCCCTCTCAAATTAGGGGAGTCGACTAACGTGATTGCAAAACTTTACTGTTGTCAGCTTTTATTCATATGGTGTTGAACTATAAACCAACTGCTGCCTTCAGGACGAGGTTGGAATTTTTTAGGTGGCAATAGTACAAATGGCTGTTGTATAATAATAATAATAATAATATATATGTATGTATGCATACAGTGCATGAAATAAGTATTGAATACGTCACCTATTTTCTAAGTAAATATATTTTTAAAGATACTATTTATATGAATTTTTCACCAGTAGTTGGTAATAATCCATTCAATCCACACAGGCAAAGAAATTGAAGCATAGATGCCCATAAATTAGGTTATGTGTAATATTAAGTAATGACACAGGTAAAAGATATTGAATACATGAAAAAAGAAAGGTACAAAGAGCTATGAAAAGTCAAGAAACCAGCTGACATCTATCAGTAATTAAAAAGCAGTCCTGCTGGTTCAAATGATGGCCTTTAAAAAAGTGTCTCATTGATAAGGTGCCACACAAGAAACATCTCATGGTGGGTAAAACCAGTGAAGTGTCTCAAGACCTTCCCAAACTTATTGCTGCAAAAGATACTGGAGGTCACAACCAAGTGCTCTCCACAAGATTTCAGACAGAGGAGTGAAAAGAATTATCAGAAGAATGGTCCAAGAGCCAAGAACCACCTGTAGAGAGCTACAGAAAGACCTGGAATCAGAAGGTACAGTTGTTTAAAATAAAAAAAAATGCTTATAAGTAATGTACTCAAACTCCATGACTTGTATGTCCTTCTCCCTAAACATCCTCTCCACTTCCTCAAAGGAACATATACGCAGAGAAGAGCGGGAAAATTAGCAGTGGACTGGGAGATCTCATACTTCACTGCCAAATGCCTTTCTTCTTATACATTCCCTAGAAATAGTTACAGAAGAAATATTCACTCAAACTGAAGCATGTATGATGGTGGAATTTAAGGATCTTCGTTCTCTAGTGGGAGAAATATCAAAATGAAGGGCTAAATTAATTATCCTGAGGACAGAAATACAAAGTCCTATTAGGACTATATTACAGAGTGACTCAGAATACTCCTCAACAACACTTACATCAGAACTAACAGCTCAGTGTTTGCTTATTGAACAACAAACAAAATAAATGGACTCTCTGTTTGGTATAGCAGAAGATCTAGAGAACCATAACAAGCGCAATAATCTCCATGTATGCAGTCTCCGAGAAGCCACATATATTGTTTATCTCATATCTACTCTACATGGATTATGATCTATTGCATAGGCCACCTGATTCTGATTGACAGAGCACATCAAGCCATTAGACCTCGCAACAATGATGTTAACAAACCCAGAGATTTAATATGCTAGATACATTACTTCAGTATTAAAGAAGAGATAATGAGGCAAGTGCAAGCTAAAGCTGCTCTTGGATTTTGATGGTGCATTGTTACAATTCATATCGAACGTCTCCAGAACATCTCTAATAAAACACAGGGCTATGCACCCTGTCTTGGAGAAAGAAGAGAAAGAAGTATCCCTTACACATGGGGCTTCCCTTTCCAATTACAAGTGTGCTACCTCAAGGGAACTCTTTTTCTCCTTCGCCTCATTGGGGGACACAGACCGTGGGTGTTATGCTGCTGTCCACTAGGAGGCGACACTAGGCAGAATCTGCAAAAGAGTTAAGAGACTCCTCCTCTGCAGCATTACACCCCTGAAGCAGGAAATGATTCTCCAGTTTTTGCTTAGTGTCTTGTAGGAGGCACACACAAATTTTATTGCTCCTAAAATTTTTTACTTTTTGGATTTTTTACTTCAAGAAGAAGAAAAGTGGGTCTCTAACGAGACTCCCGGCATGGTCCCTCCTCGGCCACCCACTGTTGGGGCGCCTGGTTGAGGTCGACTTTTTCCCCCCACATGCCGCTCCCTCCTCGGCCCACCACTGTTGGGGGTGCCTGGTTGAGGTTGAGATGATGGTCTTCCTTCTCCAGCTCCCCACTGTTGGGGACCCTGGGTTGAGGTCGAGGCTACACAGAAGCCCTTGGATGATGGACTGCAGCATCCCTCCCTAACCACCCCTCATGGGGCTGATAGGTTGAGACACCGCAGGTAGGGCACTAACGTGCCGCGTGGTCGCAATCCAGACGCATCGGTGCTGCTGAATGCTTCTGATGGGCACGGGCTGCAGCACTTTGCCAGACTGCAGCACCAGGAGCCTCAGCTCTGCTAAGTGCTCCTAAAGGGCTCAGGGGACAAGGCTAAAGGGTCAGCTGCATTGCCCAGCACACGCAGGAGACCTCAGCCTGGATGATTACTCCCCAAGAGCCCCAGTCCTGCCGCCACGAGACTGTTCCCTGGGGGTCCCCTAATGGCTGCAGCAAACGCCCGTGTAACTCCAGGAGATCAGCTTTTGCTGCTCTCTCCTGAGAGGGAAGGGAGCCCATACTGCAAGTGGGAGCACCGGTTTTTTCTGGGCTCCTTGCAGGGTCCCCACAGTCCCTGGATGCCGGGAGACCCAGTTTTCTGGGATCTCCTGATGGGAGCAGCCACCCTACCCCTGAATCCAGGAGACCCAGTCCCCTGGGTTCTCCTGCTGGGGGCTGCGCTGGGCAAGCGCGCATGTGGCCACAGCTCCTGGGGTCCGGCCGGGTCCAGATCTGTTTCGGTCCCGGACCGGACCTCCGCGCCGGCCTGCCGTCATTTGCGGCTTCGCTGTTTACTTGAGGCCGCGGCTTCGGCCTAGCGCGAAGCCGCCGCCTTATCACCGCCCCCCGGCCCGCCCCCGGATGACGAGAATGACGCGGACAGCGTCATAACAGAGGGCGGGCCGGAGCTGCACAGCAAGGCAGGGGGCGGGACGGAGGATAACTGGCGCGAAGCCTATGGCACGCCTTAGGATTCTGGTCCCGCCCTGCTGTTAGCAGCGGCGGCCATTATCCACAGGGCACAGTAGAAGCAGGGTTAAAAGCACAGTGTGCACAACCCTTAATGCCAAACTAAGGCTGGATTGGGCACAGCTCCTCTTTGGTACCAAGTACTGTGGCCATGACAGGGCTTCATCCCTGCTGCAGGGCTGAAAGTGAACTTGGGCCAGCGAATATGTGCAGTGCAGGACCAGATAAGGAGCTCAGGAAGAGCTTCCTGCCTGCCTCAGCCCTTAGGACACTGTTGCCAAAGGTCAGGGAGTTCAGGGCAGCCCACCTGCGGCAGCCCTCAGGACGGGCAGCTGGAGCCAGGGGTCAAGGAACCCAGCAGGGCTCCCTGCCTGCGGCAATACATCACTAAGGCCGCTTCCAGGGGTTCCGGAAAAGGCCTACAGAGCCTCGCTCTGTGCCAGTTCCCAATAGCGACGGCAGGACAACCAACAATGATGTCCTGCTGCATTTAGTCCTCACGCCCAGTGGCGTAACTTCAGGCCTCGGGGCCCCGATGCGAAAGCTCCAACGAGGCCCCCAATTATTGCAAATCTTTAGTTCCCCTGCACCTATTGTAGTTACGCCCCTGCTCACGCCACACGTGCAAGGAACGATATCATAATAAGGGGCAGTGTAAATACGTCAGCCTATCACTACACCTACTGGCGAGACATTACGCATGCTTCTGCTTTCTATATTGACGCACAGACAGCACGTAGGTCGTTTTTGTGACATTCTCCAAAAATCATTGATTTCGTCCCGATACCGGTTTAATAAGCTGTAAGGTAATCAAGATACGGATTCAATTCCGTCAGGCACTATTGTTTCCTGCCCGCCGATCACACTCTGTGGCCCGGACGGCTCGAGTCGTTACCTCAGGACTATCTGATACATAAGTCCTGGACGCTGCCAATTGCTTTGCAATAACAGCGTCTACTGCCATCGCCAGTAGACGTGGCATCGGGTTACGTGGATGGGAGGCGGAAGTGGTCGTATGGAGGCCATCACAGGTCTCCTATGCCTCACTAGACACCTGTTTGGAGAATTTCTGTACACCTCAGGCGCTAAGGAGGCAAAGATCGTTTTCCACCCCCAGAACACATCAGGACGGTTTTTTATCCGCCGTTGGCATCACTGCTTCCGGTCCTTCGGAAGCGTTAGGGTTGGTCGGAGCTTAGGCTAAGTCTGACAAGGGTTCGGTCGCCACGCAGGGACCTTTTTTAGTGGCGGACTTCCTTCAGGTTTAACTGACAGGTTCCTTCCTAGGCCCCCCACTGTTGGAGAGCCCAGTTGAAGCTGATATAACCTGCAATTACCTGACAACAGTAAGGCGTCCCAGGACTGCTCACCAATTCTCTCCAGACCCCACAGCTGGAGCTCCGGTTGGCGGTGACGACAGCCAAGTCTCAAAAGACACAGGCTGAAACACCGTGATCCGCAGTGGCACGGGGAACTGAGCTAAGGGTCTCGGGAACCTACGACCCATAGCATACTCCTTCCTCGCCTCCCCACTGTTGGGGACTCGGGTTGAAGTTGGGGCCGCACAGGGTCTACCCGGCCTCCATCCCCGGACTATTAAAACGAAACTCTATGTTGCAGAACGTGGAACACGGGCCCAGCGGCCAATCTCCTCACTGTACCCATAATAGGTACTTGGGTGGAGATAACATGCGTAATGCCCTCTGCTCAGTCCGCTTCGAAGCAGGACCTCGCAGACTCGCACATCCATTAACCCAATGGATGGGCCCCTCCGGTCTCCCGTGTGGCTGTGGCCTGAACCTTCTTCCACGCAGTCAGTTCCTTCTCGTCTCAGGAGTTAAAAGTGACTACCGTGAGACCTACAGCTCATAAATGCAGCCTACAGTTGGAAATGTCTATACTGCATCTCAGGAGTCTCCCATATCGGGACGACTTATTCATCAATGCATGATTTCCGGAGTCTGCGAACGCTGTCGATTTCACTGGACACGTTAAGAAGACTCGGTTGGCGGATCACCCTCCATGAGTCTACCACAATGCCAGAGCACATGTTCCAACACAGCACACAAACTCAGGGAGTCCTATATGTCTTCCTGATGGCCACATGCTGCAGCATCACATATGGAGTATCAGCCATATTTGTTTTTCCCAGACAAGGCACGGATTCTTCGTCTGGGAATTCGCTTCAGCGGTCTCCTCAATCTTTCACAACGGCTATAAGAGTCCTAGACAGGATAGTGGCAGCATGGGAGGCAGTTCCATAGCCTCAGCTGCACCTACGGCCTCTTCAACTATCCATGCTTAGACATGGCCCAGAAACAGAATGTGGTGCGATGTACTCCCATCACAATGCACGGGCCAATAGTCCCGCCCACACACGAGGATGCCCCTCAATCTACAAAGATTCGGGCAGTATTTCTAGTACTGGAATCATTCAGTGATCTTCTGGCAGTCGGTCTTGTTAGGATGTAGTCAGACAATGCCACAGCCGTGGCATATGTCAACCACCAGGGTGACACCCACAGTCTCCAAGTGATGACAGACGTTCGCCACATCCTTCCCCGGGTGGAATCCTTGAACGCTGTACTGTCAGCTGTTCTCATACCAGGCTAACCCGCCAAGGGACGGACTCAGGGAAGCGGCCCCTTCATCCAGATGTCTTCTGTCAAGACGGCCAGCGCCAGGAGACTACAGATGTGGACCTGACGGCCTCACGTGTCCAATGCTGACGTTCCATCCTTTCTGGCCAGGTCCTAGAACCTACAGTCAATAGGACAGACGTACCAGTCCTAGATGGGACCTGTCTCCGTCTCCCTATATTCTTTCACACTAACAGGATAGTGCGGAAGGTCAAACAAGACGGTTGCCAGATCTCCCTGTATTTTCAGACTGGCCCAGATGCGCTTGGGACGAAAATTTCGTCCAACTCATACCAGCAGTACTAGGACAACTAAAAAGACAGTTCAGACCTGCTCTCCCTCGGAATTCCTCAACTCTGAAAATAGTGGCGTAGCCCTTGAGACCTGGAATTTACCCATGGGTCTTTTCCCTGGATGTTGTAGCGACCATGGTCGCAGCGAGTAAACCAGCCTTATCGACGATATACCATGAGTGTAATCGTTTTGTTTTTCTTTATCTCCAAGCACCTCTAGGGGTCATTCCCCTTACCCTATTTCATGCAAGGATCTTTCGTTTCTTCCACTCAGACCTAGACTCAGGTCTGTCCTTGGGGTCTCTCACACAGCAGGGTTTCAGCCTGTTTCACCTTCCAAAAACGTGTTGCCACCAGGTCTCTAGAAAAATCCTCCCTTCAAAGGGTCTCCCATTTAAGGTCTCCATACCACAGGTCTACACCTGTGGGACCTGATCTTCGTCCTCATGGCTCTACAAGATCCACCTTTTGAGCGTCTATAGGTTTATCCTTAGCATTTTCATCCAAACAGTAATGTGTTTTGGTCTCTAGGAAAATCCTCCCTTCAAAGGGTCTCCCATTTAAGGTCTCCATACCACAGGTCTACACCTGTGGGACCTGATCTTCGTCCTCATGGCTCTACAAGATCCACCTTTTGAGCGTCTATAGGTTTATCCTTCGCATTCTCATCCAAACAGTAATGTGTTTTGATGGCAAATTATTTTTCTCTGCAGAGGTATCGGTACTTTCAGCGCTCTCATGTAAACCATCTTTTTCTGGTCTTCTACCTGAACAAGACTGTTCTACGGCTGGTTCCATCCTTCTTAGGCGGTATACTCCTTCCACCTCACTAAAGACGTCTCTCTGTCATCGCTGTGACCGACTCCAGTCTGTCTGGTCGTAAGGGACCTACATATGCAGGACCTTATCAGGTCCCTACGCATCTGAGTACCCACAACCAGTGCCTCTCCACAGGTCGGTTTCTCTTTCTCCCTTCTTCCAGAAGGCAGAATTAATGACATATCAGCCTCTAAGGCTCCTCTAACAAGGTGGATTCGTTTAACCATCCAAGACGCTTATACCGTCAAAATCTCATCCCTTCCGGCAGCGGCACGGCACATTCTCCTACGGCCGTGAGGACTTCCTGGTCCATTTGGCACCAGGTCTCAGTCCGACAAGTGTGTAGACAGCCAAAAGGGGTCAGTCTACACACATACTCAAGCCACTATAGGGCTTGACGTGCCCTCCAGGCGGCAGCAGGTCTGCCTGTCGGGGCATAGTTCTTCACTGACCATGCTCGGTGTCACTAGTTCCATTGTTCTTTCCCACCCAGGGACTGCTTTGGGACGTCCCACGGTCTGTGTCCCCCAATGAGGCGAAGGAGAAAAGGAGATTTTTGTGTACTCACCGTAAAATCCTTTTCTCTTAGCCTCTAATTGGGGGACACAGCACCCACCCTATTGCCCTGGTGGGCCTTTTTTTATACAGTTATCACATAGCTTCTCAGCTGTTACATGGTTAACATGTTTACACATGGTTGCCTATTATCACTCTGTTGATTGTTTTCACTCTGTTGATTGTTTAAACTTGTGCCTGTTTAGCTCCAGGCCTTGTAGTACTGTGAGCCTGTTTAGTTACAGGCCCTGTTGTACGATTATTGCTTTGTTAACTCTTCACTGTTTTCCACATGCGCCTGCTTGGTTACAGGCCTTGTGGTACTAGTATTACTCTAACTATTAACTGTTTACACTCGTGCCTGTTTGGTTCAGGCCTTGTTACACTGTTATTACCTTGTTGACTATATTTGTTTACACAGGTTGCCTGTGTAGACTTCCTGTGTCACTGTTATTATCTGTTAACTCTCCTACTGCTTTAGCACAAAACTGGAGAATCATTTCCTGCTTCAGGGGTGTAATGCTGCAGAGGAGGAGTCTCTTAACTCTTTTGCAGATTCTGCCTAGTGTCGCCTCCTAGTGGACAGCAGCATAACACCCACGGTCTGTGTCCCCCAATTAGAGGCTAAGAGAAAAGGATTTTACGGTGAGTACACAAAAATCTCCTTTTTTCTACTACATTCACAGGGGTTACAGTTGTTCCTTGAGGATTTAGGCTTGCTGATCATCTCCATTACTGACTGGCCAACAAATCCACTTGCATTCGTCATATGGCAACCTTCATTGCTTATGGCAACCACAAAATGAAAGGCGCAGATCATTGGATCATCCTCAACCAGTTGAACAGTAATGGACTGGAGTTATAACCCACTCTTGGTATGATTAATACCACTAGAAGAGGTTCCATATTGGGTTGATTGCTGTAACTAACTATACCCCCTCTTCTGATTAATTAATGTAACTACATACATGAATTATTTTCTGTTAATAGACTACTAGTAGTGATGAGCGAGTAGTGAAATATTCATAATTGCTATACTCATAACAAGTACTTTGTAATACTCGCGTACTCATCTGAATAGCGAGTCCACACACATCCGGCCATAAAACAAGCAATTCAGGGCAGGGCAGGAATCTGTTCAAGTACAAGGAAGGCCTGACTAACAGTCAGCAAGACAGAAGCAAACTAACTTAATAATCAGGCACCTCCCATCAGTGGAGGTGGCCTGATATACCAGAGGAAGAGCAGCTATTGGTCAAGGGGAGTGTCAGGTTGAACTGTGCCGGCCCCTAGAGTCACAGGGGAGGAGTGCACCTAGTGCACCGCTGATTGGTCACATGAATGCGACCATTGTAATGTGCTCATGTGTGAGCCAGGTGGTCAGCTGACAGGAAGATAACCCGGCGACGGCTCCGAGACACAGTACGCCTGGACGCTGGATGCCTGGTCGGCAGAGGAGCAGAGGATGCCGACCAGGGAGAGGTGAGCTGGGGAGCTGTGCCAGGGGACCTAACAGGTACCTGAGACAGGTTGAAGGTTTCATGGAACGACTTTTGATTCTAGGTAGAGATTCTAATCTGACAATGGATAAGTTAATGGATTCATCAATGTGTAAGACCTTGATCCCACCCTCTCACTTGACCACACTAAAAAACAAATTATTTAAATTGTAGGCGGTGGTTGCTTGGCACATTTTACATCCAAAAGACAAGGACTACACACTCTATCTCAATCAAAATACAACAAGACTGAGCATCAACAGTATACACTGTGCACTATAGATGTAAGTTCTCACACAAAGTGCATGTTCCGGCCGGACAGGTGCCCTGCAACAGGGTGACCCCAGCATCCAGTGTGGACGGTAATTATAACACCAATTGAGGCGCTGTAGTTGCAGGGCACCAGTCCGACCGGAACATGCACTTTGTGTGAGAACTTACATCTATAGTGCACAGTGTATACTGTTGATGCTCAGTCTTGTTGTATTTTGATTGAGATAGAGTGTTTCTGTTAGTCTTTATTTTGGGTATTCCTATTAGCAACTATAATTAGGGATAATATACTGTGTGTATATATTTTTACTCCTTGTATACCAGTGTAATTGGTTTTTAAGCCTCCTAACTATTGTGGTGGTAGTTGATTAATCTAGCTTTGCCCCTGGACTGTTTTCCTATTTATCTTGTCACATTTTTTATCCCCTTTTTTCTGATATATTTCTTGTTGTGTATAATATACATAGATACCCCCCTTTTTCACATGACCTATATTGACACAATGAGGTTTTTTGATTACCGTATATGCACTAAACCACTATTTTTCGTCACTTTAGTTATGTACTGGTAGGAGTACATTATCTTTTTATCTTTTCATCATACACATTTATATTTGTTTTTTATGGCACCTAATTGACTCCTTATGAGTGTTTGTCACCATGTTTTCTTAGTGGGGATATTTAATTATTTTTATTTTAGCAATAGTCACTATATTCAGGATTATTGTACCCAGAGGGCAACTTTATTTATTTTCTCTAGTACCCATTTGTGGCTGAGGTAATAGACCATTTGTTATATATTCCCTAATCTAGATATACCATCAGTGGAATACCTTCATATATACGAAACATCCTATGAAATTGAGTATTGACTGTTGTTCTGAGGATGTATAAGATATAAATGACTTCAATAAATTTGGTTGTTCTCTGTTCAATTGGTGAATGACAATAACAGGATGCATTACATTTGTGGTGGTTTTATCGTTATTTAATGTCATAATTGTATTACAGATTATATTTTATGAATTGTACCAATAAAATATTTGTTTTTATACCATAATTGGGCTATAAACTCATTCATTTATAGGTTTTTTTCGTATATTGAGTTTGCCTAGTGTTTATTGGTGGCCTAGCTTGGTTTATTAGCCTGTATGGCTAAAGAAAAAGCTACAAAGTTATCACTTGGTGGTATCAATACCCAGTAGATCTACATAGAATATATCCCTCAGTCTCAGACCTCTGTTGAAGATGTGAATCCACACAAGACACTGTTTTACATCCTGTGGAAATACCCTCAATTCTTTGTTGTAAAAAATTATTTGTTGTGTATAAACATATTTCCTGAGAAGAATTGCCCAGATTCTATCAGATTGAACTTCTTTATATGATGCCAGGTTCTTTCAAATCTATCAAACAGGGACTGCTGAAATAATGCTTGACAGCCATTCACTCCATTATTCAAAAAAAAAAGATGGCGCACTAAGGTAACCCCTTGCATGCCAGAGTGGGCATAAGAAATAGACTCACTCTGCGGAATGGAGAGATTTTCAGAATATAATTACAACAACCTTCGAAAGGTTGGATGCTTTTTAGGGAATCTACTGATTTTCCAACAGTTCTCTTGAATTGATTTGACAAATGAGACTACTTTACAATATGATAAATATTAGCACACATCCCCTTCCCCCCCTTTTTACTTTCCTTCGATACCTTTTCTTTTTTTCTCTCTTCTGTTTTCTCTCTCTTGCTTTCTTTAACAATTTTTTATAACTGGTTATGGAAATGTTATTAGTTTTAGAATATCACAAAGTATTCACTGATCTCAGGGAGACCAGTCCAAGAAAACACTGCGGGCAGCTGGCTAAAGGCCAACACAGTGAATTCCTAGGCGCATTGCCTCCTGGGAATTATGAATATGCAAATAAGTCTGTGGAGCCTCGGTTAGGAGTCTCAAGCACAGGACTAGCCAGATATCCTTCCAGGGAAGGACCAGTCAAGGGGTGGCTCCTTGCGGAGAACACCATTATTTGCATATTCATGATTATTTGCATATTTGCTTATTTGCTTATTTGCATATTAGTTTTAGAATGATATTCTGGTTCAATCAAGGAACCTACAGTAAGAGATAAAGTAGATTTATTATTATTTATTTATATAGCGCCATTAGGTTCCATGGCGCTTTATATGAGGATAAGGGAGACAAGCACATGTACACTAAATCTAGGCGATCGGGATGTACAGGTACAGGAGGGGCAGGGACCCTGTTCACGAGGGCTCACAGTCTCATGTGTATTTCTGAAGTTACCGTATTTTATGAGGGATTATATTGTATACTGTGTATTATATATGAATTATTTTCCTTTTTAATCGTGTATTTTGTTCATTTTTACTCAATAAAAAAATAAACAAAAAAATCTACTGCCATCTACCCATATAATGAAGATGAACAAGACAATGATCCCAAACACACAGCCAAGAACATTTTCATTTGGCTTTCAGAGAAAGAAAATAAATCTGCTACAATGCTCAGCCAATCAACTGAGCTGAATCTAATAGAAAACGTTTTGGAAAGAACCAATGCTCCGAGTTCATAGAAGGAGCCTAACAGGACCTTCAGGGAAATTTGAAGTGTGTTTTTCTTGAAGAATGGGGCAAAATCACACCTGAGCCATGCATGAATTAGTTTCTCCATGCAAGAGGCATCTTAAAGCTGTCGGCTTTTGTATGAAGTATTAAGAAAATAACAGAAAAGTGTGTTCCATAGTATTACCCTGTGTCATTTCCCATTGTTACACATCAGTAAATTTTTAGATGTCTATGGTTTGATTCCTTCTGATTCTAGGTCATTCTGTAGCTCTCTACAGGTGGATCTTGGCTCTAGGACCATTCTTCAGATAATTATTTTCATTCCTCTATCTGAAATCTTGTGTGGAGCACCTAGTTGGGGCGAGTTTATGATGTAGGGATGTTCTTTCCACTTACAGCCCCAACAGTGCTCACTTGAACCTCCAGTAGTTTATAAATTCTTCTGCAACCAATGCCATCAGTATAATTTGCAATAGTAAGTTTGTGAGGGTATTTTGACAATTCACTGGTTTTTCCCATCATTAGATGTTTCTTGTGGCACCTTGGTAATGAGACACCTTTTTAAAGACCGTCACTTAAACTAGAAGAATTGCTTTCTAATTACTGATAGATTTACATTGGTTTCTTGACCTTGCATAACTCTTTGCACCTTTTTTTTTCATGTGTTTAATACTTTTTACCTGTGTAATTTCTCATTATTACAAATAACCTAATTTACGGACATCTACGTTTGGTTTCTTAGCTGTGTGGATTGGATGTTTTTACCGACATCTGGTGATAACTTTATGTCAATAGAACTTTTAATAAAATATTTACTTAGGTTTTGCACATGTCACCAATTTTCTATTTGCCCCTCTATATATATATATATTTCCAGAAAATGAAGTATTTCGTCCAGAAAATTATTGCAGTTACATATGTTTTTTATACTCATGTTTACTTCCTTTGTGTATTGTAACAACACAACAAAAGCAGAGAAAGAAAAGAAAATTGGACATTATTTCAAACAAAACCCCAAAAATATGCCAGACAAAATTGTTGACACCTTTCCAAAATTGTGGGTTCCAAGCATGTGATGCTCATTTAAACTCACCTATGCCAAGTAAAAAATGTGGGCAATATAAAGCAGAAAAATAAAGGAGAAGAGGTAACTCAGTCTTTGCATTGTGTGTCTGTGTGTGCCACATTAAGCATGGAGAACAGAAAGAGGAGAAGAGAACTGCCTGAGGCTTGAGAACCAAAATTTTTGAAAATTATACACAATCTCAGGTTTACAAGTCAATCTCCAGGGTGCTTGATGTTTCTTTGTCCACAGTGTGCAACATCATTAAGAAGTTTACAACCTATGATACTGAAGCTAATCTCCCTGGATGTGGACAGCATAGAAAATTTAATGAAAGGTTACAATGCAGGATAGTAGGAAAAGGAAAATAAGCAGCCCCAATCAAGTTCCAAAGAAGTTCAAGCTGTCTTGCAGGCTCTGGGTGCATCAGTGTCAGCGTGAACTGTCCGTCAAACTTTGAATGGATTGAAACACTATAGCAGGAGATCCAGGAGAACCCCATTCCTGACACAGAGACACTAAAATAGCTAGACTGCAGTTTGCCAAAATTTAAGTGATTAAGCCAAAATCCTTCTTGGAAAACATCTTGTTGACAGATGAGACCAAACTAGAGCTCTTTGGTAAAATCATTCTACTGTTTACCAAAAACAGAATGAGGCCTACAAATAAAAGAGCTAAAGTCTAATATGGTGGAGGTGTAAAGATGTTTTAGGGCTGTTTTGCTGCTCAGTCCTTGACTGTGTGCAACACTTCATGAAAATCTAAAGATTTCCAAAAGATTTTGGATCACAATGTAATGTCCAGTGTAAGAAAGCTGGGTTTGCATCTTAGGTCATGCATCTTCCAGCAGTACAGTGACCCCCAAACAGTTCAAGAAGCTCTCAGAAATGAATGGAAACAAAGTGCTGGAGAGTTCTGAAGTGGCCAGCAATGAGTCTAGATCTAAATCTCAGTGAACTCCTGTGGATAGATCTTAAAACTGCTGTTGGGAGAAGGCGCCGTTCAAATATGGGAGACATGGAGCAGTTTGGTCCAAAATTCCAGTTGAGAGGTGTAAGAACCTTTGTTGATGGGTATAGAAAACAATTGATTGCAGTTATTTATTACAAAAAATGTGCAACCAAATATTATCTTGAGGCTGTCAACAATTTTGTCTGGCCCAATTTTGGAGTTTTGTGAGAAATTATGTCCAATTTACCAAGTTATTCCAATACACTCAAAGGAAAGGAACATGTATAACAAAGCGTGTAATTGCAATAATTTTCTGGCTGGGATAAATACAACATTCTCAACAATTTCAAGGGTGCCAACACTTTCCGCCATAACTGTATGTATAATATAGTCACAGTGTGTGCTATCTTACTTTTTTGCTTGAATTGATTTGCAAATGAGGCTGAAGAGCTATTTATAGATCTGAAGCCTGTGATACTTCGACACTATTCATTGCCCGCACTGCCTTCTATTTGACTGTTAGGCACTATGCTGTGCGACATCAGGCAAAGGAGTCGCTAGTTAAAGTGGAGGGGGCGACACTGGAAAAGAGCTGCAGTGACAGATACTGCAGAACTGCACAGAATTCGTTAGCTACTTGTGCATATAAATAGTTTGGGGTGGGAAATCATGCAGATAGATTAATTTTATGTTATGCAGATCCTTGATTTTTGCTTTACAGATTGATGTTCATTACAATGTTCCTGACCCTGTTACCAAGCCAGCATTCATACTGTTAGTCCATCTGAAAGAACCAAACCCACGAAGGGACCGGAGACAAGCTAGCCGTCTTGAGACACTTCTCAGAGAGAGAGCACTTCCCGACGACGATGATCCTGGTTCACACCAAGACCATCAAGAATACAAAGTGACATTGGAAGCCTGCACAAGGTTAGAATGCACAGCTGTGTGATTTGTCAATATCTAAAACCTGCAAACTAGGGGTGCTTTCACATTGCGTTTTCCTGCACATTCAATGGTCCTGTCAGGGCTTACATCCGAACCCCCCACAAAATGGAATTCGGTTGTATGTGCCCATGGGGTCATTGACTTTAATGGTGAAGACTGAGTCACCATGTGCTCTGTCGTGCACCATTTTCGAGAGTATACGTCTACTGCAGGCGGACACCCAGACATGGACTGCGTCTAGGTGTCTACCTGCAATAGATGTATATTCCAAAAAATGGTGCTCGAAAGTTCACACATTGTCTCTGTCTGCACCATTAAAATCATTGGCCCCATCGGTGAATGCATCAGAATCTTATTTTGCGGGGGTTTTGGCCGTAAGCCCAGACAGGGCCACTGAACGTGTAGTAAAGTACAAAAAGATAAATTGCTATGATTTATATTTTAGGCTGGGGTCACAGTACCATTTTTCACATGCTTTTTTGGAGACCTGCGTTTTCAAAAACGCATGTAAAAAACGCACCCATAGGCCCCCATGTTAAAAAATGCATGCCCTAATAGCCAAAAAGCATGTGTGATTGTCCCATGCGTTTTTGGAGCATATCCAAAAACGCATGCGTTTTTGTAGAAAACGCATGCGTTTTTATAATATGGGTTCCTATGGAAAACGCATGCAAAAACGCATGTACAGTTAGTACCTTTTAGTGCCATTCAAAAACGCATGCGTTTCCCATAGGAGCCCATGTTAAAAAAACGCATGCGTTTTTCCGGAAACGCATGCGTTTTTTTAACATGGGCTCCTATGGGAAACGCATGCGTTTTTGAATGGCACTAAAAGGTACTAACTGTACATGCGTTTTTGCATGCGTTTTCCATAGGAACCCATGTTATAAAAACGCATGCGTTTTCTACAAAAACGCATGCGTTTTTCAAAACGCTCAAAAAAATACTACAAGCACTATTTTTAGGTGCAGATTCAAAAACGCACCCAAAAACGCAGGGAGCCATCAGAGACCTTACAAAACTCAGGCTGGGGTTACACATAGAAATCCGTTTTTGGAAGTCATTTTCATCACCAATCCGTTTTTTATAGGGTGCTTTTTGTGTCTCCTGCACTCCTGTACGTTTTTGGAATTTTCATTAAAAAAACGCATGCGCAAACGCAAGTGCATGCGTTTGCATGCGTTCGCGCATGCGTTTCCCATAGGGCCCCATGTTAAAAAAAACGCATGAAAACGCATGCGTTTTTTAACTGATGCCAAAAATGCTGTTTACTGCGTTTTTGGCTCAAAAACGGACAGGGCAATGTTTTGAGCTCCAGAGAAAAACGCACAGGGTGTTTATTACACCCAATGCGTTTTTCTGTCAGTTTTTGGACTTAGAAAAAAAAAATGACAAAACTGAAGCCAAAAACTGACTGAGGGCTTATGTGTAACCCCAGCCTCATGCTGACATGAAAAAAAGCATGAGTTTTGTTAAATCACTTAAAAAAACGCATGGCAACTGTGACCACAGCCTAAATCAGTTACTTTTAGTCTCGCAGTGCAAAAACATTTGGTTTAGAAAGTATACTGCAATTTACAATGACAGCAAAGTACATGAGATTTCTTAAAATATACCTGCAATGAAAACTGACAGGGGCTGTGGATAGAGGTGCATGTTTACCCTTTCTTGGGTAAAGAGGGAAATGTGTGGCCACCATTTTCGTAATGATATTATTATTTAATTCCATGATGCTGTACAAGAGAGGGATACATACAAAAGTATAGATATACGGTAGTTTACAGTAAACAAATTAACAATGACAGACTGGAGAGAGGATCCTGCGGGCTTACATTCTACAGGATATTGGGGAGGAGACAGCAGGTCAGGGATATCCACAACAGTGTATACCACTGCTGGTATCCATGTGGGACCTGCACTGTTGGAGGTTCCCCCACATAGCTTAAAGGTTTTTATTAATAAAGCTTAATTGCTTTATTTTTTGCTTCAATTCCACACCCTTTTCAAGAGAAGAGTTTGTAAGTGAATACTGATGGACAACCCCGAACTTTAACGTTTGGGGTCTGTATTGAACACCTACTGGCAGTGAACAGACTGCGAATACAAAGTTCCCTGAGAAATTTGGTTACTGTTCAGGTTTGGCCACCTGAATAAAGGTCTAGGGAGCTGCAAAAGAAAGTAGGACAAAGCCCTGGGGGAGCGGACGGAAGGTGAGTATAATCAGTTATTTATTTTTTTTCCTGTGTGCAGCAGGATGGGGCATTATATGTACCATGGAGGCTGTGCTGGGTCTGTATATGGAGGCTATTGTGGGGTATACGGAGGCTGTGATGTGGTATATGGAGGCTGTACTGGGGTATATGGAGGCTGTGCTGGGTGTATATGAAGGCTATGCTGGTTGAATATGGAGGCTGTGATGGGTATATGAAGGCTGTGCTTGGGTATATTGAGGCTGTGCTAGGCTATATATATGTATAGGAGACTGTGCTGTGCTGTATATATAATATGGAGTCTGTGCTGGACTATATATATTAATTGGAGACTGCTGTTGGGCTGCCACAGGCTCCAAATAATACATACAGCCCAGCAGAGCCTTTAAATTATTATTATTATTATTTATGCATATAGCACCATTAATTCCATGATTCTGTACATGAGAAGGGGGTTACATACAAAATTATAGATATAGTTTACAGTAAACAAATTAATTAATGACAGACTGGTACAGAGGGAAGAGAGGAGCCTGGACTTGCGGACTTACATTCGAGGGGATAATTGGCACAGCCTCCAAATAATATATACAGCGAAGCACAGCCTCCAAATAATATATAGCCCAGCACAGCCTTAAAATAATATATACAGTCCCGCACAGCCTCCAAATAATACAGTATATACAGCCTGCAACCTCTATATTATACATATACAGCCTGCAGCCTTCATATTATATATACAGCCTGGCAGTCTCCATATTATATATACAGCCCTGTACAGCCTCTATATCCTACATATAGCCCACCCAAGAGCCTCTAAATTATATACACAGCCTGCAACTTCTATAATATATTCATGAATCAGAGCCCACCGAGACTGTTTCGCCCAGGCCCCACAAAAACCTGGAGCCGGCCCTGCTTTTGTCTACTCCACAACTTGAGAGCAGGACTAGCCATGTTCAGGTTTAAAGTCATTGATGATGTAGTTTCTAGTGTTATATTTTTTACTTATCACTATTTTTTATGCAGATGGCTCCATTCTGGTGCTTCTAACATGGCTGTCCTGGAACTGTCTCTGCTTTCAGGATTCCGAGCTGACATTGAAAGTCTTGAACAGGTAATGTAGTTAGGAAGCTTCCATAGTTTAAGTAAGTTTTTTCTTCACCAGGTAAAAGTATTAAATCCTGCTTTAGAGTGCATTTCTACCAGCCATTGTGCAGCATTAAAGTGTAACTGTCATTTAATTTTAATTCATTTTAATTTCATAAATCAATAATACACGTGAAAATAATCAACTGTGTAATGTATCTTATCAGACAAATCTGCTTCTTTCTCTGCCAGAATTCATCAGTCATCATCAAATTCTCAATTCTGAGGTAAAATCTTTATTCAGTGAAGATGTTACCATTACTAAGATAAGGGATTGTATTGGTTAGTGAGGAGATTCTATGAAGATGGGAGGATCTAGAGTCAGAAGGAAGAGCTATAAGAAGAGCTCAGTCTCCTATCTACATAGAATTTCATCAGTAACACCTGCTTCTCCTATCTCAGTAATGGGAAAGTCTTCACTTCATGCAGATTTTATCTCAGAATTGAGAATTGTGATAATGGCTGATCAATTCTGGAGAAAGAAGCTAATTTGTCTGATAAGATATAGTACAGAGTTGCCTATTTTCATCTGTACTATTGATTTATGAAATAAAAAGTAAAACGATGGATACACTTTAATCTCTTCATGACATCCGCCCTACATGAATGGTGTCGTAGGAGGTACTTTTTCCGTGATACATGTATGGCATTACAATTACGCTAACTCAAATGCAGCACCAACAATATCATCAGCAGGTGTCAGCTATGTATCATAGATGACAACCTGCTGTAACACTCACGATTAGTGCTTTCAAATAATGGCCGTGGGGTCACCAAGGTACGGTGGCCTGTGGGGTCCTGCTTTGAGTATGACCTGACATGCCTCCTGCCTGTGTGCAAGGCACTGCTCTAATTTCCTGCATTGCAAAAGTATTGCAGTTTATTAGATAAGTGATTAAAGCAAGGAAAGGTGATGTCCCTTCCTGGGACCAGGTAATAAAAAAAATTAAAAGTTTTAAAAATTTCTAAAAAATATTCTTAAAAAAACAACAATTTAAATAACCCAAAAAATTACCCTTTATGTAAAAATAAACAAAAAAGTACAGACACATTCACCACGTTCAGAATGACTCGCTGTATGGGAGCATGTAAGGGAGTAGCTTGGTAATGGAGCCGTGCGGACGTGCTGCCTAGGAGCTCCGCTACAGCAGGGGGCTTTGCCGCCCAGATCCCGATCCCATAGCATCCTATCTGGTCTGAAACGTTGGCCGCTGGAACCATGACCGCTGGAGGCTCCTTCCGGGTGGTTATGGTGGCCATAGGAGAGGTATATTTGCCCTGATCCCCGGAGCACTTCGGAGCGGGAGCTGCACTATCATGGCGGCGGCTCTGTGAGAAGAAAGTCCCGCCCCCCTCCTCTCCTCCATTATCGGCGGCCACTTGTCCTGTCTCCAGCGGTCCTGTCTCCCGCAGCGGGACGGTCCCGGACAGGAGCTGAAGCACTGCCTGCCACAGCCCTGTAATCTTTCCTGAGAGACCCCGGTCGGCCTGCTCGCTACTAGGATGCCTACACAGGGAGAATCTGAGGTGTGGAGGCTCCCCTGCACGTGGGGACACAAACTGGAGCCATCTAGCAGCCTTACCACAAGCACATGGGACTTCAGATAAGTTTTGACTAAGTTTATACATTCTCTCTCCTATTTTTTTTCATATTGTCTATACTGCAGTATCCCCAACTGAGACCAACAGCTGCATTGAAGGGTCTGGGCCACAAGACACCGCAAGTATAAGACCTCTATACTATATCCTGATACTCTTTTGTCCAGTCTTTGCCAGACTATGCGACCTAAGCCCAGGAATCAGTCCTCATCCCCTGGAAGACACAGAGCCGCGGGGAGTAGAGAGCAGGGCATACAGAAGTTTATAACTGAACCACCAACACAAGGGTCTGCACATTCACGAGGGGCAGGAGCCTTGCCACAAATGGACCCTAACCCCACAGCAGATACCATGGGGTTGGAGAGACATTCCTCACAGCCCTCTATGGAGGTGGGAGCCCAGGCAGCAAATAGAGAGACCCAGTTGCCGGGTAACATGCTGGACGAAATAAAAGATCTTCAGTCCCGTATGCGTGACATGCCAACCAAGGCAGACATGGAGGGGTATATTTCCCGCCTTGAATGGCTGTGCAGGGCGGAAATACAAAACCTTAGCTCCAAAGTGTCACAGGTTGCAGAGTGCGTTACTACCCTGGGAGCCACTTCGACCACCCAGGCCGCATCGCAAAAGGCCCTTCAGGTGACATTGGATCAACACTCGGAACAGCTGGTCCACCTGTTTTATTTAATGGAAGATTCCGAAAACCGAGATCGCAGGCAAAACATCCGGGTCCGTGGTCTCCCAGAAGCTACCGGCCCAGCAGATCTGGCACCTACCCTTCAGGGCTTGTTCAGTTCTCTTTTAGATAGGCCTCTGGACACGGTTATAATCTTTGACAGAGCACACCGAGCGCTCCGCCCTAAACCAACAGATGTCAATAACCCTCGTGATGTGATCTGTAGGCTGCACCAGTATCGTCTGAAAGATGAGATCATGAGACGTGCTCGACTGAGGGGTCCTATTGACTTTGACGGGGCTGAAATTCATTTGTTAGAAGACCTTTCCAGAGCCACGCTGGCTAAGCGCAGTGCCCTCAGACCTTTGCTGGACGTGCTGCAGGACAGGAGTATCCCTGGGGCTTCCCCTTCCAGCTCTAAGTTAGAAACCAACAAGGGCTCTTTCTTCTACGGGAACTGAAGGATTTAGCAGCCTATACAAGTAACCTAGGACTGCCGGACGTGGAACTTCCTGATTGCCCGCTGAATCCATTTTTTCCACGTCAGGGAGGGACCCTGATGGTCCATACATGCCCCAGACGTCGCGTCGTAGAAGATCTACTATAGACGGTTTGAACGAGCAATGAATGAACTCCAGATCGTGGCTCTACTTGATTGCTAATAAATGAGGGGATTTCTTTTATATCCTACCCGTTATTACTTTTAGTAGTTGTAGGATGATATTCTATTCCCTGTGTGACATACCTGTTGGTTGGAGCACAGTGTTATACATGCATAGTTCTGCCGTGGTCCCATTAATGCGCTGGTGTGAATGGTTATCTGGGGGAGAGAGGGAGGGGGGGTATGTGGTATGGGGAATGTAGTCATCTTAGAGTTCACCAGAGATAGCTGAGGACCGACTTCTTTATTTCATATTATGCTAGGCTATTAGAGGGCTCGGCGGATGGAATTGCCCCTATTAGTCTCATTGATTCTGTTGTTAATCTTTTCCCTCATTAGGGTGACTTGTTAATCAAGTATGTTGAATTTGCTTGTTTGGCGATTTCTTCCAACAGTTTGTTGCCAACCTAGGTTTGGTGACCTGCCTGCTCTTTAGCAGGCTAAGGGCCCTTTCACATCAGCGTTTTTTTCAAATCGCGGCAGATGCGGTGAAAAAACCGCATCTGCCGCGATTACCGCATACCGGCTGCACTTGCGGCGCGGTTGCGGTTTTTGCCATGCAAAGTATAGGCGGACTTGCGGCAGGTGCGGCAAGTGCGGTTTTGCACTTGCGGCAGGTGCGGCCGCAAAAAAAAACCGCGGTCAGCCGCGTTTTTTTTCGCGGCCGCACCTGCCGCAAGTGCAAAACCGCACTTGCCGCACCTGCCGCAAGTCCGCCTATACTTTGCATGGCAAAAACCGCAACCGCGCCGCAAGTGCAGCCGGTATGCGGTAATCGCGGCAGATGCGGTTTTTTCACCGCATCTGCCGCGATTTGAAAAAAACGCTGATGTGAAAGGGCCCTTAGTTTGTATACATATTATAACCACTACAAGAACTACTCTAAGATAATCTTTATTGAATAAATAGTTAAAAACAACCAATGTGGCTTTGTGACATGTGCATAACACAGACCCTTCCCTCACACAGTTACATAGCATACAATATTTACATGATCCCAAAGGATCTCCCTAATAACCTAGGTTCAAATATGGTGGTCTGACCTAGCGTCAAATTCGGTCAAGCGTCAATGGTTAGTTATCGTCAACCTAGTATCCTTATCAAAACTGATTATAGGAAGAACCGTTGAAATCAGACCATAGACCATATAATATTTCAAAATACAATTTTGCAACCTGACGCGTTTCACCAGCAGTTCTGCCAGCTCATCAGGGGTACACAGTTTACATAATATTATACATGTTTTTTTGCAACCACATGCAGGTGGTTGGTACAGTAAATATTGGTCCTCATTTACTGGTATATTATCACTGAAGTATCAGATGTTCATCTTTTGGTCCGATCCACCAAAGAGGCAAGATGGTATACGCCCTCTCACAGGCAGATAGCTTGAATAAAACCTCCCACAGATTTATTCAAAACTTGTTTTGTAGTGCCTCCATTAGACTGCAGTAATGCAATCCTGTATTCACTAGAGGTGGTTACTACCCGTGAACATCTCACATGAATTAAAGGCGTCAGTGATATTGGATCTACTGTCCACTACTCAGAGAGCAACATCCCTTACTGGTTTGATCATAGTAAGGTCCTGATTCAATTGTCACCTCTCCTAATCCATGAGGGGTGCCAGGTACCTTTAGATCCTTGCCTCCTCCTGCCACACCACAGGTCCAGTCCTGTCCTAGGCTAAGTTTGTGTTTTTCCTTTTCGCTTTTTTTCTAACTATACTCTGCTCCCTGTCCCACTACCTTCCTTTCCATTGACCTATCCCCCCCTCAGGTGCACATAGCCCTCCACTGGGAGTTGGATTTGTCGTCTCAGAATCTCCCGTCCCTTGTTGGGACAGTGAACATGGCTCAGTTGAAAATAGCCTGATTGAATGTGAGATGTTTCAATGTGCCGCAAAAACGCGCACAAATATTGTACGGTATGCATAAAATAATAGGGGTGCGCATCCTGCTATTGCAGGAAACTCATTTGAAGACCGGCCATTTTTCTCCCATCTCCAACCAATACTATTCATCTCCAACCCTGAGTCGAGATCAAAGGGTGTCACCATAGCGATACACAGATCAGTGGCACATACAATTCAAGAAATTGAGGTAGACGAGAAGGGAATATATTTGTTCCTCTGGCTCTTAATTGTTAATCATGTCCTCACGCTGGCTACCCTTTATCTTGCCAACAAAGGCCAGATTGCGATGGGCATCCGGGTCCTGCGGCAGCTAAACGAACTCTCGCGAGGGAAGTTGATCCTTGGCGGAAATTTTAACCTGGTAATGGACCGGAAAGTTTACACTATCTCAGGTAAGTCTGGCACATCGCTTAAACTTTTGGGGTCCCTCAAACGTGTGTTGTTTACTTCGAGTTTGGTAGATGTATGGCGTATCCTGCATCCCACCGCGAAGGATTTTACACAGTTTTCACCACTTCACTCCTCCTATAGCCCCATTGATCATTTTTTATACATCACCAACTTTTGGATTGGCATCCCGTTGCTGAGATAGGGCCTATGACTTGGTCGGACCAAGCACCTATATTCCTAACAGTAACCCCACCGGACTCGCCGAAATAGAAATAGTAGTGGAGACTCAACCTTATCTTATTGAATGATAAGATACCATTGACAGAGTTCGAAGGGCTATAGCAGACTTTATACAAATGCACACAACTGACGAGGCCCCGCTTCCTACCCAGTGGGAAGCTCTAAAGTGTGTTTTGCGGGGGGTTCTAATTCAGGAAGGGGCGAGGTTGAAGAAAGAAAGATCCGCATTGATTACTATCTCACATTCATTCCCTTGAGCAGGACCATAAAAAGGAGTCCAGACCTGAAGCGCTACTGACACAGACAACAATGCGAGATGAACTTTGGAAGTTACTGGATCAAACTTATGCTACATATAGGGAGTGTACTTCCCGGTTCATATATGAGTTTGCAGACAAATGTGGGGGACCACTTGCCAGGCATGTACATCCTAGAATGCACACACAATTTATACCGGCGGTTTGTGACCACACAAATAGACTGGTGCATCACCCAGACGCTATTGCCCATGCATTCCGAGACTACTACAGTTCTCTTTATAACATCAGAAGAGACCCCCGTCTGACATCACAGAGGAGACACGAACGGATATCTCTGATTACGTTCACAGAACAGCCTTGCCCACCCTGCCGTCTACTGCAGTTGAGAAGCTGGAGAGCCCCTTTTCCCAAGAGGAGGTCTTGCAAGTAATAGCGTCTGCCCCTGGAAATAAGAGTCCTGGCCCAGACGGGTTTACGGCACGATTTTACCAGACCTTTTTGTCACAGCTGCTGCCCTTCATGACCAGGGTGTTCTATGATGTCTCTCGGGAGCACCCCTTTCCTAGACAGTCGCTGGAGGCAACAATCATGGTTATCCCTAAACTGGGGAAGAACCTAGAGGTCTGATTGAGTTATCGGCCGATTTTGCTGATTAATGTTGATCTTAAACTGTTTTCCAAGATCCTAGCGAATAGACTCTCCCCTTTTCTGCATCGGCTGATAGATAATGACCAGGTTGGTTTTATACCTCATAGAGAAGCACAGGATAATACTCTTAAGTCTGTCCTGATGATCTCTCTTATTCTCAAAAGGAAGAATCCCGGCTTGTATTCTGTCGATCGATGGAGAGAGGGCGTTCAACAGAGTCGATTGGTCCTTTTTACTGGGGACGCAGATCCGACTGGTGCCCCGGTTTATCCATAAGATCATGGCCTTGTATACAGATTCATTGGCCAAGGTTCGATGTAATGGGACTCTTTCGGACCCGTTATTCATTCGAAACAGCACTAGACAGGGGTGCCCTCTCTCGCCTCTTTTGTACGCCCTGGTCATGGAACATCTGGCAATAGCACTGTGTTCCAACCCGGATGTGTAGGGGGATTAAAGAGCACAATAGACACTACAAGCTGACACTCTATGCAGATGATTTGTTACTGTATATTTCTAACCCTAAGGTCTCTTTGCCCTCCACTCTGCAGGAATTTGATTCATATGGTCGTCTAAGTAACCTTAAAGTCAATCTCACAAAGTCTGAGATCTTAAATATTAATATTCCAAGGGACAGGATTGACAAATTCAGGGAGACCTTCCTCATTTAAGTGGTGCTCTTTGGCTCTTATGTATCTGGGCATACGGATTTCAGCAGATCTCTCCCAACTTTTTTCCCTCAATTGCGCTCCTATTCTACAGAAGATTCAGAAAGACTTGGGGGACTATGGATCCCGGGGCCTGTCTTGGTTCAGGAGGATAAACGTCTTAAAGATGGATGTCCTCCCGAAGCTTTTGTACCTCTGCGAGACACTCCCGATTGCTGTTGCAGGGACTTTCTTCAAGACTTTGAGGTCACTTTTTAGACGATTCGTATGGGGTACTTCCAAACCACACCTGGCCTGTGACCTACTGACCAGACCTAAAACAGCTGGAGGGACTGGTTTGCCTAATTTCCGTTTATACCGCACGGCAGCATCCCTTGCGAGAATTGTAGATTGGTTTCATAGGACATCCTCTAGACAGTGGTTGATCCTGGAGGAGAGTATTGCAGAATAGCCCTTGACAACTCTACTGTGGATCCAGAAAAACAAGCGTCCACCTGGTATATCAACGTCTGTGTTGACGAATGATACTTTGCGGCTATGGGACAGAGTGAAGGAGAGGGCAGACCTGACTACATCTCCGGGACCTCTGACCCCATTGTTTGGCAACCCCAAATTCCCTCCGGCGGTACACACCTCTAGATTTTTTATTTGGGGGTCAGATTCAAGAATAAGGCTAGCTCAGGTTTTGTTGGGCAGACCGGTTTTTGCATCCAGGGCGGAACTTTGTTCTATGGACCCAGATGGACCGGTGCCCTGGTACCAGTATATGCAACTGCGGTCCTTCATCTCATCCTTATCTCCACTTTCTGCTCTTCTGACGGAGACCACAGGATTTGAGTCGCTGTTACTGCAGGACTCAGCTCCATGTCATTCACTCTCATGTATCTATGACATGCTGGTATCTAGGGGAGCCTTTCGATCTCTATGGTATATTAAGGAATGGGAACGGGATCTAGACACAACCTTCTCGACTCGGAATTGGCAAAAGACATTCTTGTGCACCCGTAAGATGACAATGGCATGCAAGAACCAAGAGACGAATTATAAAATGGTCTCCCGTTGGTACTGATGCCCTCAAAATATGCATAGGATTTTTCTGTCTGCTTCAGATCAGTGTTGGAGATGTTAAGATGCCTTCTATCTCCCGTTTGTGACACAAGGTGTTGAAGGTGCACTGCCACATCACAGGCGAGTCCACGTCCTGTTCTCCACAAATAGGCCTGCTGTCTATGATACCGGGAGCCCTTAAAACCATTAAAAAGGACCTCCTCAGGCATGGCCTTACGGCAGCTCGGACCATAATACCGAGGAGGTGGAAGTCCCAATCTCCACCGTTTATTTTAGACTGGGTGAAGGAGATGGATTTCCTGTGCAGGATGGAAAGACTCTCGGCACACACTGATGTTCTACTGTCCAAATACTATTGCACATGGACGGGCTGAATAATGTTTAAGGAAACCCCAGATTTTTCTCGGCTCTTGTTATAGCGCCCCTTCTGGGATTGAAGGGACATATGAGCGGAGTCCGATACCCTGGGTTTCAGGGCTAACACCGCCCCCACCTCTACTACACCCTGTCTCTTCCCTCTTTCTTTCCGGCTTTTCTTTGTTCGTTTCTTTTGTTCTTCTTCTTGTGTGAGATAGACCTTTCTCTTATTGGTAACCTCTGTTTTTCTCTGCTTGATTGAATTTGAGCTATGTGATTGACTGAAGACATATTGCTATTCGATTGTTATTGTTAATGTGATATTGGCCAATAAAACAGATTTGTTGAAAAAAAAAAAGTTGCACGTAAATAAAAATTATATAGCTGAAAACATCATCTTGTCCCACAAAAAATACATCCCCACTCTGCTCTGTTCATGGGAAATATTAAAACTATAATTCTCAGAATATAGTGAGTTAAAAACAATTCTGTTTTCTGCAAAATAGTTTTTATTGTATAAAAGCAGCAAAACATAACAAGTTACATAAATGTGGAATTGCTGTAACCGTGGAGACCTGAAGAATAAAGCTGTCTTATTAATTTTACCACATGGTGAACGGGATTAAAAAAATAAATCCTGAATTGCTGTTTTATGTTCATTCTGCCTCCCAAATAATGGAAGACTGTAATAAAAAAATATTATTTCCCAAAGGTACCATTTAAAATGGCAACTCATCCTGAAAAAGTAAGCCCTGCTTCGGCAGTGTTGACAAAAATACAGAATAATTATAGCACCAACCCAACAAAAATAAGTCACCTAATCAATTATACTGCACGATGAAAAAGCAGTTCTTGAAATTGCTATTGATTTTCTTATTTTTCTTGCCAAAGACCACAGTGAGGCTCGGCTCACATTTATCCGGCACTCTACGCTGATCAATTACATAGGGGTTTCCATGTAAATCTCTGAAATACATGATTCAGATGGAACGCCTGATAGAAGATTCCTTATAATGAGGCAGAGAAAGTCACCAGGTACTCAGTCTGTGCTATTATCCGGCAGTGTCTATCTTTTCAGTGGTGCATAAAATTGCGGTTGACCACAGTTTTGTGCACTTCTGAAAAGGATATGCTGAACAGAGGTCAGGTGTAGTTCTGAGTAACTCTACTGCCTCATTATACTGAAAAAATCCATTAGGGCTATCACCTGAATCTCTTCATTTGGAGATTTAGATGCGGTCGGCAATCTCCAGCGGCAGAGTTCGGCTTTGACAGCAGGGTTCACCTCAGGTCATAGCCATGTTATGGGGCGCCGGATTGCACCGGACCAGTACAATCCGGTTTTCAAACCGGTTTTGAACTCCTGGTCATGTGCCCGGAGTTCCTGCGATAACATGATGTCACCACAGGTCCTATCAGCAAGAGGACCTTGCCGGTGAGGTTAAAATAGACATTGTTATATTTTGGACACTTTCTTTTACTTAAAGAAAGTGTCCAAAACATAAAAATGTCTATTTTAACCTCACCGGCAAGGTCCTCTTGCTGATAGGACCTGTGTTGACGTCATGCTATCGTGGGAACTCCGGTCATGTGACCGGAGTACCCGCGATAACATGACGTCACCACAGGTCCCATCTGCAACAGGACAGACACTGTAATCAATGAGCTTACAGGGAGATGCCGGGTCTGTACTTTACGCAATTTGCATATTAATCCGTCACCAGCTTTAACGGTTAAATTACATATTATTTTACATAGGAATTAACCCCTGTAGACACATGGTGTGATGACACTATGTGTCCTAAGAGTGAGGACAGTCTCTAGACACATGCTGCCACCACACCAGCATTCTTTTAACCCTTCGAACACCGGGTTATGAGCTGCATCGGCAGCCTCTGTGCAGACATGCCACGCAGAAGCTGCTGATGGGGTTAATAACCACAGAAACCCCGGGATTTTTAACATTTAACTATTCATCATTGTTTGAACTAAACATCTTGTACCGCTGCTGTCACAGCGGTACAAGATGTTTGGTTACTGTACAACACAGCGGGAAATTCAAACTCCGGGTAAATGACAGCCAGAGTTAAAATTCCCTTCAGGACCACAGACAGCATCACACTCACATGCAGCGCACACGCCCTCACACTTGCAGCACACTCACATGCATACAGCTATGCACACTCACCACTCGCACCACACTCATCCAAAAACACGCATTTCACTCGCATCACTGTCGTGCATCAAACACGCTCCATTTTTGATGCACGACAGTGTGCCTTCAGCCTTATATGATCATTCTGTCATGTCCTTCTTATGTCATAACCAGCGGCAAGAGGGTGTGGGTCCTCTGTTCTATGTTACTCTGTAACTTTGTTTTTAATTGGTTTAATTTTCTGTTTTCCTGTTACCAGCCTTGTTGTTCTTTCACTAAATAAAAGATTTTTTGATTTCACTGCATTTACAGGGTGCACCCTTAATAGAGTGATTTTTTTCTCTCCTTGTTTTTAGAATAGTGTGACTTTTGAGTGTTTTCTGTCATTTAGGCCCCTCAAAGTCACTTCAAATGTGATATGGTCACTAAAATAATGTTTTGGTAAATTTTGTTTAGAAAAATTAGACATTTGTGATGAACTTTTAACCCTTAAAACTTCCTAACAAAAAAAATGATGTTTCGAAAATGTTGCTAATGTAAAGTAGACATGTGGGGGCTTCAGTCTTATTGCATTATACACTGACATGATAAGTTGGCTTGTCAATACCCCACCGTTACAATTTTCCATACCTGCCCCTGAGCCACACCATTAGATTTCAGGAGAACCAGCTGTGTACTTTATAGAAAAGTCTCTACTTTCCTTGTATGAGTTAATGATTTTTCTCTCATTTTTTAAGCTATTTTTTCATACTGATCCAGTGTAAATTTATTGATAGCAGAATATTGAGTTACTAGGTATGTTTTCCAATGCTGGCAATTGGGGAATTGACTTAATCATGTCCAAAGGCAGAGAACTCAATCTTTAGAGGAGCATGGCCACTTTGTCAGAGAGACTTTGGGTCCCCTGCTGGGTAAATGGCATTTAATATGCATTTTAGAAGAAATAGAGTGAGTGATCTGCTCTGGTGGGAGCTGTTTTTACAACTTCCTAGAGGTCTGCATCGTTTTTCACATCTGGATTTAATTGGGTCACATTCAACTCGCCTTGGAATTCTCCTGCATGTGACCAGCTAGGAGGACACAGTTTGTTTAATTTGGATATAAACTATTATTGCTTGATCTAACCCCAGGAAGTTGGCATTAGGCAAAGATTGCTCAGGGATTAAAAGAACATGCAACTCTAAAATGAAAGTTCATCCAATAATGAGGGGGATCATGTAACATTTACAGATCTATAAGTAAAAGTTCCTAAACCATATCAGAAGTTGTTTTGCAATGTATTTCTGGTTGCTATGCCAAAAAGGGTCAAAGATTGTTCTTAATTGTAAATTGAGTTACACATACATATCCATCATTACGTTTCAATACTAAAAGGCATTCATTCAGTTACTCTACAAATGAACGAGTGCACAGTATAACGAAGCACAATATCATGAAATGTAAAATTCTGTCATGCACGGACAATGGGATGTCTGGCACATGGCGCAACACAAAGATTATGGAATCCCTGAGTCTAGGGGTGATGGTGACCCCTAACCAAACCTTCTGCTGGTCCCTGGCTCCCCTGACTACCTTAGATAGGTTCTGCACTGTCAGGCATCGCTTTCTGAATGTGTTAGCATACATTTACACAGCAACGATTTTCACACACATAAACCGCTTAATGCAAGCCACACATACGCCATCCTTTGGCTTTACATTAAGAAAAATGACATCCACAGTCCATTTCAAATGTGGGGCTTGTCTGCACAGTTCATTCTCTAGCTTCCATCAGTACACCCCCCCCCCCCCTTTCCTGAGGTTATCTTTTCCAGGGGTCATAGAAGATTCGCCTCACACTATCTCCTGACAGTAAATGCCTCCCAAGACCTACAGAAAGCTCCACACTTGGTCTCTTTCAGCAAAACTTGTCTGTTTCCAGGACCTGGCTTGCTTCAGAGACCATGTGACCCAGAACCTGTCTGTCACGGGTTTGTCAGGAGGCACTGATGAGACTGTAGAGGCCACTCGCAGAAGGTCCCAGTGTTTGGCCAAACAGTCAAAATCCTAATAAAATGTCTTTGTCGCTTTAAGAGGCATTACCTTTTAGTGGAAGCTGGAGGTCACTAGGACACAGCTGATTCCTTACCTTGAGCTGCCTTTATATTTCCCTTGACTCCCAGGATGCACTGCTGGTGATAGCTGTTCAGGTTTTCCTGATTGTATCCTAGCTCAAAGCAGTGTGGCCTGGAGTCTGCTGGTTTGCTGTTTGGATCTGCTCAAGCTAAGTGTATCTTAGTTTGTTTGTTTGCTTAGTTTGTTTGTTTCACTTGTGTATTTCTCTAGTTGCTAGCCGGGCTGACTAGTGATCACCCACTCTGACCCCTGTGTAGTTGTAGTCCAGGGACAGTCAGGGAATAGGTATCCTGGCGGTGACAGTTGCGGAAACTGTATAGGGATGTTAGGGGAGCCAGGTGTCAGCGCTAGGTGTTTTAGGGGTCACCATCCCCCCTTTTTGCCCTTAGCATCAGGGACTCCTTTCCTCTCCCTGTCGTTGTCCAGCACTGGGTGTCTCCCTACACCCAGCGTGACACTGACAGCTGATATATTAGCTGACACACCCACAGGAGGTATGTGGTTAGCCAGACCCACCCAGCACTCTGGCTAACCTGTAAATTCAGCCCTTAATACATTAAATAGGATTTATAGAAATACAAGTCCCAGTGAAACAAGTCTGGATTTACATTACAGCAGAGCTCTGCCTATGCAATACATACCAGTCATTAATAATGCAACAGGTCACTACATCACAGCATCTATGCGCTGATCAGGATACCTGGCTCTAGCTGACCCTGACCTGGGCCCTTAGTAGGGAATGGATGGAATGAGTGCTAACCACATCTCTTGACCTCTCTCAGCTCTCAACCTCTGAGACACACAAGGAAATCCTGGACCCAGGGCCGGCGTTAAGGAGGGGCCGACTGGGCAGTTGCCCAGGGCCCTACTCTCTTGGGGGCCCCCAAAGGAGTTGCACTGAAAATAGCATTAAAACAGTAAATAAAAAATACACATATTTGGTATCACTGCGTTCGTAAGAATCTAGGCTATCTGTATATGAAGTAAATTAATCCAATTGGTAAATGGGATAATGGGAAAAAAGTAAAAAAAAACTGAATTCTGTTTTTTGGCCAACAAATAGTTACAAGAAAATTCAATAAAAGGCGATCAAAATATTGTATCTGACTCAAAATGGTATCAGCAAAAATGGCAGCTCAGAGCACAAAAAGTAAGTCCTCACATAGCCCTGTATCTTGAAAATTTAAAACATTTATGGGTCTTAGAAAATTACAAAAAAGCACATTTTTATTAATTTTTTAGTTATTTTTTTACTAATTTCTGGGTTTTTTCATCATTGAAATAAAAAAAATATGTTCGGTATCTGTATATTCTGACCTACATAATCAACTTATGAGGTCACTTTTACCATATAGTTAACATGATAAATAAAAAACTCAGAAAAAACATTGTGGAATAGCACTTTTTTTTAAATTTCAAAGTGTTCTGACTTTTTTTTTTCATTCTCCAGTACATTATGTGGTAGAATGAATGATGTAATTCAAAAGTACAACACATTCTGCAAAAAAACAGGCTGTGATACGGCTATGTGGAAGGAAAAATAAAAAAGTTATGGCTCTTGGAAGAAAGGGAGGAAAAAAACAAAAATTAAAAATCGCTCAGTGGTGAAAGGTCTAAAATCCCTGTAAAGATACCTTTACACGCCGCAACTATCACTGGCGCATGCACGTTTTTAACGGTTGCTAACGATCGCCGATGCCGCATATACACGCCGCAATTGCGTAGTCAACCCAAGGTATCGTGGTTCCCCAAAAGTTGAAACTGATGCTGCGGGAAACATCCTGTTGAATCTCGTCGCCCCTTCACATGTCGCAATCAGTAGGGGAATGTGGGTGTACATGTTCTGCGGCGCCAAAACATACCCGTGACAGACTTGTGTATTCCGTGACGCTAACACGCTGATTGGACAACGCAATAGCGTCATGATTGGCCAGCCTGCGCAGGAAGGCTGGCTAATACATGACGCCATTGCAATTGTGTAGTGTGGACAGCTCTTTTAAATATGGCGCCCTGTGAAGGGACAGCCAATGGTAACACAGAAGCCCCCACCAATCATCGCTGATGGGGCGCGGTATCCAGCACGCTGTGGCACGCCTCTGGGAAATCACTAGGTGATGCAGATTCCATCCCTATCGCCCGTTTACACGCCAATACCAGGGCAATTCACCATCTGGGTTGCCTCTGATTTTAGAACAATGCTCTGAAACCGCAACCTGGAGCAACTGTGAAAATCCCGATCACTTTCCCAAATTACACGCCGCTACTTCGTAGCAATTTCAAGGCAACCGTGACTGAAATCCCGATTGCCTGGCAGTTGCTAACCCGCAGTGGCGGCGTGTAAAGGTACCTTTATAGCATCAGGAGCGCTCCCCACAGGCGTTAATCTTCACGTGTTCATGATGGCAGTAATTAGACTTAGGGGACCTACGTAATTCCTGAATTTGAAGACAGTTATCAAGTAGAACTTACAAGGCATTAAAGGGGATGTCCAGCATTAATAAAACTTTACTACATTCTTTCAAAAACAGCACCCCCCCCTTTCTACATGTTGCATGTAGAATTACAGCATAGGCCCATTCCCTTCAATTGAGCTGAGCTGCAATATCACACACAACCTGTGGACAGGGGTGGCGCTGTTTTTGAAAGAAATCCGTCCTGTTTATAGAATTCTGGACAATGTCAATGTTTCCACTAGTGATCCCAGAACAACACAAGACCGCAGGGATGGGACTTAATTCAAATGTATTTTTCTTATAATATGAAGAATATAGCAGATCTTTGTTAAAGGTAGATGATCCTATGGAAACATTCTTCTTACTGACTCTACAGTTTGTAAATCCTATTTCATTAAACACTTGTAGGTAATTTTTAATCTATATAAGGAGTCCTGTGTTCAGAATCCCTATCTCCTGGTCAGAGTATAAGAGGTTAGAAAGCGCGACTCTCCCTGGAGGAGCCATCCTGTATGACACAAACAGGCAATTGATGGGAATGGATGTGTGTGTCTATGTGTGTGTGCCCGGTGTATATTTGTAATATATTGTGTGTGTGTCACATACCGTGTGTTGTGTGTATGTAGCATCCACATTTATAAACCCTAGCAGCACAGACGAGAGTTCATAGGTGTAAACATGTCGGTAATCCCCCATCAAACGAGCATCATCGGGTGATTGGATTGTTTATGGAGGAACAAAAACCCTTGCTCTCGGCAGCACATCACCCACTGCAAACTGCATAAGTGCTGCCGATAACATGATGCTGTAGGGGCAGATTGCTCTTCTGGTGATTGTTCTGGATCCATCATTCTTCATCATGATGGGTAAAAAGGCCGGAAACAAGCACCGAAAGACTTGAATATTATAGATCACGCTCACTTACCACTTACTAAAATCGGCACTTGTAAATGTACCCTGAATGTCTGAGTGTGCTGGTGCAATATGTGAGCATTTAGGGCCCTCTTTAACCTTTTGCCTAGGGCCCCACTTTGCCTAAAACCAGCCCTGCCTAGACCTGATCTTTGTCCGGCTTTGCTCATCCTCCTCCTTAGATAATTCACCTCTTCCACTCTCTGACCACACTATTCTCTCCTTCACGCTCACAAACCTTCGCCCACCCCGACACAGTCCGACCTATCACACATTCAGAAATCTACAAGCCATTAACCCTCATATATTTACATACTCTCTACACTCATCACTGTCCCCAATCTCCCCATTCTCCTGCCCTGATCTGGCAGTAAATCACTTAAATTACTCTCTCAGAAGCTCCCTGTACCAAGTAGCGCCCCACACCCTCAGAACCTCCAAACACAGAAGGAAACAGCCCTGGCTCACATCTCAAACCCGATTCCTCCAGCGATGCTCTAGGAGTGCTGAATGTCTATGGAGGAAAACTCGCACTCCAGAAAACTTCATTCACTGTAAATTTATGCTGAGAACTTACAACTCTGCCCTTCACCTTGTCAAACAAACCTACTTCACCACCCTGATCTCCTCACTATCCAACAACCCAAAAAACCTCTTTGACACCTTTCACTCTCTCCTCAATCCTAAAGTGCAGGCCCTATCACTGACCTCTGTGCTGATGATCTGGCTTCTTACTACACAGAGAAAATAGAAAACATCCATCAGGAAATCAACTCCCAACCTCAAATTGCTGTTACCCCTCTCCACATTTCCTCCGGCTCACTCTCCACTTTTGACCCAGTCACAGACGAAGAAGTCTCCAGGATTCTTTCTTCCTCTCGTCCCACCACATGCACTGCTGACCCCACTCCCTCACACCTACTCCAGTCTCTCTCTCCGGTGGTCACAACTCACCTAAACAAAATCTTCAATCTCTCCCTCTCTTCTGGCTTCTGCCTCTCCTCCTTCAAACACTTTATCATCACTCCATTATTAAAGAAAACGTCTGTCGACCCATCCTGCACAAACAACTACAGACCAGTCTCCAACCTCCCCTACATCTCTAAACTCCTGGAGCGCCTGGTCTACTCCCGCCTCACTCATTACCTCTCCACTCACTCTCTTCTCGACTCATTACAGTCTGGTTTCCGCCCCCTACATTCTACAGATACTGCTCTGACCAAAGTGACCAACGACCTTATGACAGCAAAACGTAATGGTGACCACTCTCTGCTTATTGTTCTTGATCTCTCTGCAGCCTTTGATACTGTTGACCACCATCTCCTACTCTCCATGCTGCACTCCATCGGCATCAAGGACATGGCTCTCTCCTGGTTCTCTTCCTATCTTTCTGACCGCTCTTTCAGTGTATCATTTGGTGGCTCCACTTCTTCCCCTCTTCCTCTTACTACTGGGGTCCCTCAGGGTTCAGTCCTTGGACCTTTTCTCTTCTCTCTCTGCACAGCCCTGATTGGACAGACCATCAGCAGATTTGGCTTTCAGCACCATCTTTATGCTAATGACACACAACTATACACTTATTCCCCTAACCTTACTCCCGCTGTAATAAAGAACACCAATCACTGTCTAACCGCAGTTTCCAATATCATGTCCGCTCTCTACCTGAAACACAACCTTTCCAAAACTGAACATCTTCTGCTCCCTGCCCTCCACTATCCTCCCTAAATATGACATCTCTATCTCAGTGTGCAGCACCACGATAATGCCTAGTCAGCAGACTTGACGTCTGGGTGGTATGTTTAACTCTGATCTTTCCTACACCCCATATATACAATCTCTCGCCCGCTCTTGCCGCTTGCACCTGAAGAACATCTCTAGTATTCGCCCCTTTCTCACCTTTGAAACTACAAAAACCCTCACTGTGGCCTTTGACTGTTGTAATTCTCTTTTTTCATTGGTCTCCCCCGCACTAGAATCTCCCCTCTCCAGTCCATCCTTAATGCAGTAGCCAGGATCACCTATCTAGCTAACAGTTACTTGGACTGCTCTATCCCAGTCATTGCACTGGCTGCCTATACACTATAGGATCCATTTCAAACTGCTTGTTCTCACCGACAAAGCTCTTCACAGTTCAGCACTTCCCTACATCTCCTCCTTCATCTCTGTCTATCACCCCACCCGGTCTCTTCGCTCTGCAAGTGAATTTAGATTCACGTCTGCAGTAATATGAACCTTCCACTCCCATCTTCAAGACTTCTCCCGAACTGCAACAATTCTCTGGAGTGCTCTACCCCAAGAAATTAGGTGCATCCACAACTTACAAAGTTTTAGGCGATCCCTAAAAACACATCTTTTTAGGGGGGCCTATCATGATCCTTAATCAAAGTCATCTAGACATAGCCTACCTGCTCCACCAGTCTCAAGTGGATCACAAATAATGGTTGGTGGCCACTTATGCTGCTCCTATCTGTTCCCAATCTCCTCAAGTTGTCTATACCATCATTATAAATAAGCACCTGTACTTTGTATCACCCCCATCTCAGTGTTAGATTGTAAACTGTTATGAGCAGGGCTGTCATTATTTTGCTCAAATTATTGTATTGTGTTATGCTTTGTATTGTATTGTATTGTTTTTTTGTATTGTATTTTCTGTTAACTGTTTCTTATGATTGTTTAAATATATACCTCTGTTTTGTGAAGCGCTGCAGAATATGTTGGCGCTATATAAAAGATTATTATTATTATTATTAGTATAACACACTAAGTACTAATGAACATACAGGGTGCATAATCCGGAAAAGTGCACAAACTTGAATGCTATAGCAAAACACCTGGGCAAGCAGCAGGCACGGCACCACCAACAGGACTCAGCAGTGGTAAAACCAGCAGCTATTGAACACCTCTGCACACCAACAAGGACCAGATAGAATTGGAAATTCTACAATTACCAACATGTAATATATCATGGGACCATATTAGGGTACCTTTACACGCGGCAACTTTTCTAGGAATTTCACTGGCAACTTACTGGTTGCAGTGAAATCATGGACACATTGTTCTATCTTGTTGCTGTGTACAAATAGAACAATGTCTCCATGATTTCACTGCAACCAGTAAGTTGCCAGTGAAATTCCTAGAAAAGTTGTCGCGTGTAAAGGTACCTTTAAAGGGAAGTGGGAGTGATCACCAACCTGACTGCAAGCTGAGATAAACTGGAGCTACCAGCAAGGGAGAACTGACATTAACCCTTGCTGCAAAATATAAAGGGGGGGGGGAAGAGGCGCAATAGTGCCCTATCACTAGTGACACTAGTGTGAAAAACGGTGGTGCTGTGTAGCCGCTCACCTGGTCCAGTTGTGGTCCCCACAACTGGTTTGAAGGCGTTTAGGAATCAATGTTCCAAGCTTCTGCAGGACCTCCACCTACCACTGGATAGTGGTATGTTCCAAAAGAAAATGATGGGAGTGATGGTGTGTCACGGTCCGCGCTGCTTCTGGGTTCAAAATAACTCACCAAAGAGCCCAACAACTTTTCATCCTCTTTATTCCTCCTCTTCCTACGCGTTTCAGCGCCACACCCGGTGCCTTCCCTGAGGAAGGCGCCGGGTGTGGCGCTGAAACGCGTAGGAAGAGGAGGAATAAAGAGGATGAAAAGTTGTTGGGCTCTTTGGTGAGTTATTTTGAACCCAGAAGCAGCGCGGACCGTGACACACCATCACTCCCATCATTTTCTTATTAACCCTTGCTGACACAAAAGAAAGTAACTACGTTTAAAAATCCAGGAGACCCAGAGCTGTCACGAATCTCCGACTAACTTGTGACAAAATCTCAATGGGCCCACGTGTCATAAATCTTGCAATATCATGTTGTCTGCTTACTCTATAGTTTTTTTGTTATGCAGATTTTACATAAAGCTGCCTATAGTCAGGAGACCACATGCATGTTGGAGAAAAGTCATCAAAAGGCCCCTTCTAGACTGACCAATCAGCTTATGTGTGTGAGGGCCTCATGCCTTGACCCACAGATGATATCAAGAGAGAGTGGATCAGGCACATTAATTTACAACTGATTCTTCTGTTCTATTGGGAGATAAACAATCACAAGAGGTGCATGCAGCGGCTTTCCCTATGATTCCCATTGTAAACATGCATGCTAAGCCACACCAAGCTTTCTTGTGTACGGGGCAGTTTGGGTAAAAGAGTGTAGGTTGAACAGTTTATTATGAACACCTTTGGAAATATTTTTTTTTCTTAAATGCATTTATTTTTGGCTAAGAATCTTTTTTTACAATTTGGCACTGTTAAATATTTTGCACGGTTTTCCTTCAATAACCTCTTTGTTGCACTTTTGCTGGCTGCAGAACGAGTTAATGGAGAATCCATTAGTGAGCTTGCTCTTGAGTTTATATCTTTTACCTTCTGTGAGGCACAGCCGGCATGGTCCCATGGCTGGGGTGCATCACATGGGTTGTCGGCTTAGGAACCTGTTCACATGAGCCGGTTTTCCTGTGTGTGAGTGATGTGGTACTGTCCGGTACACAGTGTGTTAATAGCAGAAGGAATTATGAGACCAATGAGTGTCTGAAAGAGCAATGTGTGTACTGATTGCATAGCAGCTCAGGTGGGTGTGGCAGCTACGATAAGAGCTAGCCCAGGTGATTGTATGAGGACAAACAGAGAGACCAGACTAGAGCTGACTGGAGATGAGAGCAGTCCAGAGCTCTGTGGTGTGAAGACGTGCAGAGGTGATCCGTCCCGTTGGGATGAGAGGGGAGCCGGCTTATCTCTGTGTGGGAGGTCCCTGACCCTCTGTTGCTTGTGTGCGAACAGGTAGCCGGGAACGGGGCGTTATGGCTCCTAGAGTGGGGAAACCGTGGCTGAACAAGGTGGATGCTGGTCTGGAAGTGGGGCGAAACACGTCCGGTAAGGAGCCTTTGGGGATGCGTGGTGCACCCGTGACTCAGGTTGCTAGACCCGGATCCGTGCCCGGTAAGACAGCAGTTCTCATATGCTAGTGTGAACTGTGTACCATGTGTGAATCATGCCAGGCGGGCCTAGCCACCGTTGGGTCCGACTAGACAGTCGGTAAAGGACCCGTAGAAGTATATGAGGGCTTATTTAAAAAGTGCCATGTATGAGAGATGATGGCCTATGTAAAAGGGCCAAGTATTATGTCTGTGGGAGAGACCCAGCGAGTGTGTGGACCTGTGGCCAGACGCAGGGGTTAGGAGGGCTTCTAGAGTGGGGAACCAAGGCTGATCCTGGAGGGCGCTCGACTCAGGCATGGGGCACAGTCGTCAACCTGGAGACCTGCCTAAGTATGGAGGTTTGGTGGCGGCTGGTGGCTTGGACACGTGGTGAGGAGGCCTTGGTAACGCATGGTTTACCCGGGTACTCAGGTTGGCCAATCCCTGTTATGGACCAGAAGACCTGCAGTCCATGGATGTATTACGATGGGCTGTGAGCATGTGCGAGGATGTATGTGATCCATGGATGTGTTATGATGGATCACATACGGTGTGTAAGGTCCCGGTCAGGCTGGAGCCTGTACTATGGGTTAGTATTAAAGTGTTGTGCTGGGTAAATAATGCCATGTGGCTGGTAACGCCATTGGGACCCACAGGGCCCGGTGATAGTTAGTTATGGTAAATGTATGTGTAAAGTTTAGATAGGCCGGTGGCCGTGACCACCATGGGAGCTGTCGTTAGGGCTCCAAGGGTTTGAAGGAGGAGAGGTGGTTACTGGTCCCGGTTATTGTAAGATGTATATGTGCAATAGGGTTTTCATGTTATATGTAATGTATGTATTATGTGATGTGCTTATGTGAAATGTACTAGGTGTTATACATGATACCCGGTTTATGATATGTATGTGAGAAATAAACGGGTAGTCATTGAAAAAATTATAAGCATGTGTTGGTGTAATTTCCGTGGACAAGCGAGTTCCCCGGGGCGCTACCTCACACTTCATTATTTATTCTTCACTCAGCTGATTCATGACCACAAAGCTCAGGTCAACTTTCATATGATAACAAAATAATTGAGAGGAGTGCAGTGGAAGAAACATAAAACTTGTGATCTCTCTCTCTCAGAACAAACTCACACACTGATTTTCAGTTGAGTCATTCGGCAGCCAGCAACACACTGTGTCACACAAGCATAGAAGGCTAGCGGTGCAAATATTGTATTGATATCCAAATGAAACATTTTTTTTAACCCAAATTTTATGTATTTATGTAAAAATAAATGCCACCAATAGTGATGAGTGAGTAGCGAAATACTCGTTATCAGTCACGGGTGTGTCAGGAGGCATGGATGAGACTGTAGAGGCCACTCGCAGAAGGTCCCAGTGTTTGGCCAAACAGTCCAAATCCTAAAAAAAGTCTCTGTCGCTTTAAGAGGCATTTCCCTTTTATTGAAAAATGGAGGTCGCTAGGGCCCAGCTGATCCTTTACCTTGAGCTGTCTATATATTCCCCTTGACTCCCAGGATGCACTGCTGGTGATAGTTTGTCAGGTGTTTAGAGGAAGCTTCTCAGCTCAGCAGTGTATCCTGGAGTTTCTATTGAATTGCTGTGTGGATCTTCTCAAGCTAAGTGTTTCTTCCCTTCCCTCTGTTTGTTTCCCTTGTATGTATCTTTAGTTGGTAGCCGGGCTGAGTAGTGTTCACCCGCTCTGATCCTTATTTAGTAGTAGTTCAGGGTCAGTCAAGGAATAGGTATCCTGGCGCAACAGTTGCAGAAAATGTATAGGGATATTTGGGGAGCTAGGTACCAGCGCTAATTTATCTAGGGGTCACCATCTTCCCTTTTGCCCTCAGCATCAGGGTCTCCTTCCCTTCCCTGCCGTCGTCCAGCGCTGGATGTCTCCCCACACCCAGCGTGACATTATCGCTATACTCTTAACGATTACTTTGTAATACTTGTGAACTCATCTAAATAGCGAGTCCAATGTTAGTTAATTAGTGATAAGCTCCGCCCACACACATTCAGCCATAAAACGTGCATTTCCAGGGCAGGGCGGACGGGTGAGCTTTTTGGAGTTTTCACTGCATAAAACACCTTGCTGTGTCTCCCAAAGAGAGCCTAACATTCAATCTGCTCTCAATGGGGTGCCAACTCCCTTTGTGTACTGAAGGGAACTGGCAATATGTGTCAGATCGTTCATGATTGACACATCACTCACGAGCATCAGCGTTACTCGCCGAGTAACGATTATTGCGAATACTGTACTATCCCTGTGAGTAGCGAATGGTAACAGTTACACTTGCTCATCACTAGCCACCACCTGTGTCCAAATGATTTAAGATTGCTCAGTTATATGCCTTCAGGATCTCTAGTCAAGAGATGACCACATAGGCCATAGTCAAGTTCTCTTACTACAACCATGTTGTCTGATCTTGGCCTCTTTCAGCAGTTAGGGTTATTTATCTATTGGATTTTCTTACGAAGCATGATTTTTTTGCAGAGTCTGAAATCATACAGTTAACTGATGCGCTGAAGCTACGGCAAAATATTTCCTAAAGAAATAAAAACAAACTGGATCTAATTTGCTGTATCCATGCATCACTAATTTATACCAGCACTAAAGATGTTACAAGTCAAGCTTATAGGCAAATAAGCATGATTTTTTTTAACATGGTTGGGACAGTCGGATGTCTCCAACTCCGCATGCCACAATCTGTCCTGGGCATTCCACAGCCTAGACGGAGCCCTCTTGGTAAGATATATTCAGGAAATATGTGAGGGTCCCAGCAGGGAGAGGAATTTTTGTTTATTGGCCTCATTAGGAGTCTTAGGGGGTAGTTAGCTGAATTCATCACATTTCTTTTATACAGGAGCTCATGAACTTAAGAAATTGTTGGCTGCAATCGCTAGCTATCGTCATCTGTTATTGGTTGCAAATGATTCAGATACTCTAATCAGTTTTCATTACACAATGCTTTGTCCTAGTATGTGCATAGGTGAGTTGTATTTGTATAAGTCATTGTTAAGAAATTCAATTTGCGAGGGTGAATGTAGCAACAATCATAAATGTAACATAAATGTGTAATAATCACACAACGCTGTTATTACCAAGCTTATACATCTGAGCAATCATTGTGTCACTCAGGGAAACAGGGAAGCAGGGTGCAGTCTTTAAGATCCTTGCCTAAAAACTCAACCTCACTTACTATGCACTTACGGGTATATCCATCATGGAATGGGATAAATATCTGGTGTGAGCTTAGGCACTGAACCCACTCCATAAATAATGTCAGATGGCCAGAGCTGAGTGCTGATTTCTGCTGCAAAGAACTGTACATGTGGCGCCCCACTGGTAAGCCGCCACCAGAGGTACTGCACTTCTCCATTAGAGGGAGAGTACTGCCTCTGGTCTGCCTCTGGTCTTCCGGTACTGGGATGGCGCAGTTGAGCTTCACACACACAAACAACACTTAGGACCCCAGGACGGTGGGAGGACCCAAGCGTAGCCGGGAGGGAAAAAGTAAAAAAAGAGAGAATGAGGAGAAAAGTGCAGGAGTGAGTAGCAGCATCTGTTAGCTACCACGGGCTGGAGCATGGTCATGCTCACCCCGGGAGGGAACGACCGACGGGTGTGGAGGAAGAGCAGAGCCTATGGGGTAAGGTGAGAGAAGTAGATCCCTGTACGCCCGTATCCGACGACACAGGGACATGGCCCTGAACACGGTGCAGATGCTTTACGCCCAAACCATTGAACCGGAGGCCCCATGTTCCTAACGGGAGCTGTAGCTGAACACCCGACACAACTTGGAGAAGGCGGCCGAACTAGGGAGCAGTGCCCGCAAGGCGTACAACTGAGCACCCATGGCTGTCGGTACCTGAGCTCTGTGTGCAGAGGCGCTGAGAGCCTGGGGGGGGGGCAGAGCAGAGTCGTGTTCGCCCCAGAAGAGAAACTACCTTATAGCGCTGAGGGACTACCAGAGAAAGAGACACCCAGTAAGAGAGAGAGAGACAGTGACATCAACAGAGGCTTGACAGCACTGTCCCTGTTCTGGAGACAACGCTGAGATTGGCAAGGGAAGCACTTGGCGGCCAAGCTGAACCCACTGAGTAAAAGTAACAGAACTCCAGCTGTGTGCGAGACTTTCTTAAGCTGCGACAACCGGCCGCAGAGGCCGTGCAAGACATCGGGGTGCTGATGACCTAATGAACATCTGCCAAGGTATGAACTGAACCCTCCTTACAGCTTTCCTGGGGACCGCGCTCCATCTGCGGGAAGCAAAACCATCCAGGCTGCCGGTCACCATCCCCAGAGGTTTGAAGCAGCGGTGACCGCTTTGGCCGCATACCGCAGGTGGCGTCACGAAAACCCCTTTTCCCTGTATCCCCCTTCATCTACCCCCATTATTATGACACTGCCAGGGTCACGGGACCAGGTCTCGGCCCCCGTCTGTCCCTGTGAAAAGAACCGAAAGTGAAGAACAACAGCTGCCCGGTTCCCGAGTACCCCCAGCCCTGGAGTGGGCATGTCATACCCAGTTGGATTTTTTGTGATTTTCTTTGTTGCCGATACAGTACCCTCTGAGTTGTATTACCGTATGTATTGTGTTGTGCTGCGATATAGCAGTGACACCTAGCAATCTTTGTCCACATGACTTGTCAAGACCAAACTTACTGTTTAGCTCCAGCATTGCTCCAGTCTTAGTATGGTGCAATGATGTGAGAATGTTTACTTTGCACTTTGTGTGCACACAGCTTTAGAGGACCCATAATCAGTATTAGCAGCCTTTTGGACTTAGCATATTACTGCTATGTCCAAAACGTTGCATTCAACAATACAAGCACAATGGATGGGATTTCTAGAAATCTCATGCCCACTGTACTTCTCCCCACTGCAGAATGTTTTCAGCTGTGATGTGGGTTGTCGAACTTCCACATCTCCGCAGCATCTTGATTTATTACTGCAGAGTCGAATGTATTCTCAGCGGGTGATTGCAGGGAAAAGCCACCCTGCTCTGAACACAGATCATGGACACAAGGCAGCTGTGTTCACCCTGGAATCACCCTCTATTTCCCTCAGGTGTGCACATACCCATATACTTGTGGACATTTGAACAGTAAAGCTTACTTAAGAATTATGGGCGACCAATTTCAAGTTTTCAGTCAACACATAGTGGTATCTATATCACAATGATGGTTTGCAGTTCCTAGCAGCAAATGAGGTCCCATCCACTACTAGAATGAAATGTCTCTAATACAGTGGCACGCTTGTCGGTAGAAGCATGCCCCACAATGTCCAATCAGTGTGGTCTGTGTTTGACTACGTCTGACTGTTAGTTTATGTATCCAAGAGGAATACCAAATGAATAGCATAAGGCAGACTTAAAAGAAAACAATTGTTATTTTATGGGGAAAACATAATAAAACTGATTGTCACGTACCTCCTTCTCAGTACGTGACTTGGGGTTGCGCTTGCAATGATTAATCTATCTTTTCTCACTCAATCGAGCACTCAACCTCTGTTCTATGCTGAAAGTAAGCATAAATCACACCCTGATACAGCCCACGCACCCCGCTTCACCACACCCTGCCACCACTCATCGAACATACAGGGCGATGAGCCCCCTAAACTAATATTGTCAGCCAATCCACAGGATCACACACTTCCTAGGGCTATGAATCCTTTTAGAGCATACAAGGTTCAAGCTTATTAAAGTTGTATGCTTTAATGTAAAAGTTATAGTGCTTACAATAAAAAGATATAAAGGATGAAAATAAAATGGACATAGATATGCAAAACAATTATAAAATAGAATAGGAGAAAATGACAGAAAATATCTAACGTTGCAGTCTAATATTCTTGTTTCCTATGGGGAATGAGGAATGAAAATGGGGATTACAGCAGTATTGCAACTGCCACAAATCTGTGGACAAAGGACCTCATGGCTTGCCAACCTTTTTAAAGGTTTGAGCTGAGGTTGAATTTCTAGCACAGCCCTTTCATTTCAATATTCTAATTCTCGGTTTGTGACTTGACCATGACTACTTTACCAATGAATACATTATTTTCAAATGATTTTTGTCTCACTACATTTTCCTGGTTACCACTGGCCGCCATCTGTCTGCCATGGTTTCTTTGAAGCTCCCCAGAGGTGTGAGGTCTTTCCTTCTCAGCAAGACCACCTGGGGTCTCTCCTGAGTACATGAAGGTTAGACGTCCAGCTTAAGTATCGTAGGTTATGACCTCAGGAAAATGTCAACTGTTGCTGTCTCAATTCCCCCAAGAAATACATATTTTTCTCTACAGCTCCCTCCTTATCAACATGCATGTGGGTTGGCTTACAGGTTGGCTCCCAAGCACGTACTGTATGTAGTTCCGCCCCACCTTGAAGAGGTAAGCCATTGGGATTGCCTTGATCAAGTCCTTTCATATGTTGAATTGTAAAATCATATTGCTGTAATATCAGGTTCCATCTAAGCAATTTCCCATTATGCCCTACTACTCGGTTAGGCCAACTCAATGGGTTATGATCCGTTGTTATGGGGAAATTGTGCCCATAGAGATATGGTTGCAGTTTTAGCAGAGCCCGCATAATTGCTGAATATTCCCTTTCAATTGTGGCATGACTGGCTGGTGATGCATCAGATCACTTTATCTTCATTATTTTTCTGCATAGTGACTTTTCCCAGGTTCAATTATATTTGTGTTATGAGTGTACATATATACATTTATACCCGCACATTGTTTTTTTTTTAACACCACAGTATTGCTTTTGGGGGGTCTTGTTTCATTTTGTTTTCCTCAGATTCAGGCATTTTAGTAATTTTTGCGTTTATATTTTTAGGTTTTTAATTGTTCTGTATAGTTAATAAAAATAAGTGTGCTCATTGCCTTTGTTAAACAATTTTTCAAATTTAATGTATCTACACACAGGGGAAATCTGCCAAGTGTCCAGGCGGGTCAGAAATTGATTGATTTTAATCTAGCTCAATCCATAACACATTGTATAAAACAATTAAACTATGTTCACACTTGAATTTTGACATTTTGTTTGTTTTGTTTTGAGGAACAAATGGTTTAAATGTAAAAAAAAACAGATACTTAGCAAAACTTGCAGAGGGGAGCAGAATGACCCATTGATTATTATTACGTTCTCTTGGGTTCCGTTATGTGCTCATTTTTAGGACAGAAAAAAAAGCACATTGTGCAGATTTTTTTTCATTCGTTCTAAAACGTGACATATTGTGTAACCCAAACAAACCTCATAATCGATGAGGTCATCGATGAGGTCTTGTTTGCATCAGTTATGTAATACATGCATTTTTTTTACCATAGTTCCATTTGTCACTTCCATTTTTAGCAACAAACAGAATGTAAAAATAGTTTGGCCTTATTTGTGCGATGTTTAATTTTTACCCCCCCCTTTTTTTTTTTTTTTTAATTTCAGCTTCTTTTGAATAAACAGATAGGGCTCAAACGCTATGAAGTTGATGGAAGAAAGGTGCTTTTCTATTTTGATGAGGTGAGTAAAGTAACTTTTTTTAGAAACTGTGCCCCACACCTATAATCTGTAACACATAATTTCCACAGAAACATACCGTAATAGGATTTTGTGCCAGCTTCTCCACACTCCATGCATGAACTCTACTTTCCTGTATTGGGAAAAATAATACATTATTCAACTTTTAAAGAATTTTGCTGTCTTTTTCTTCCAGATACCAAGTCAGTGTATGACTTGTGTGCAGATGCAGGCATTCAGGGAATATATTGTAGGAAAAACGTCCCCAGTTCCGGTGAAAATCTATGATTACTACGAACCAAGTAAGTAGCATCATTATATCATTACTAGAGGCAGGCCTTATGCTATTGCATCGGGAGGGGGCGGGATCTCTGGTGCTGGATACAGCGTCTGTCTCTCCCCCTTTTCCGCATTGTCTCCCCTGTGCTATCTTCTTCCCTCTATGCTCTCTCCTTTAAGCTCTCCCCCTGTGTGCTCTCTCTGTCCCCCCGTGCGCTCTCTCTGTTCCTCTGCGTTCTCACTGTGCCCCCTGTGCGCTGTCTCTGACCCACTGTGCGCTCTTAGTGACCCCATATTTGCTCTCTGTGCCTCCTCCTGTGCACTCTCTATGACCCCCTGTGACCTGTCTGTGTCCCTCTGTGTGCTCTCTGTGTCCCTCTGTGTGCTCTCTGTGCTCCCCTGTGTGCTCTCTGTGCCCCTCTAACACTCATGTGTCTAAAGATGATTACCGCCTCAGTAACTGGGCATTCACGTGGGGTGCGTGAATGTGCACTTACTGAGGCAGCATTGTGTGCGGTGAGGAGATGCATCAATGGTGGCAGGAGTAGATGTGACGTGGTTTCCTTGGGTTTCGGGTTGCATCGTGTCGGGTGTCGGTGGCACCGCTGGTGGCAATGCACCATGGGCCAATACCGCCAGAGAGCGCCATATTTGCACATCCATCACTTGGGTGTGCAAATATGGCTGCCGCTGGCACATGATGGAAGGTCACCATGATGGTGGAAGTGGATGATAGATGCCACAAGGTAAGTATATATTAGATCACCTGTTCATACTTGTTCCCATACATAAATCATACACAGTTAATAAATTAATCAGCTGGCAATACATATAAGAAAATTAACATTAAATCAGAAGCAATCTCACTGAGTAAGCTGCTACCAAACAACCCTGGGAGTGGTTACCTTCCCTGAAAACAAAGGGGTCAGGCATTAAAATTGAAAGAGGTTTTCCCATGAACAAAGTTCCACAATTAGATGTGTTTACAAAAAACTTCCTGTGCTGAGATAATCTCATATACAGGTGTATCTCAATGAATTAGATTATCATCACAAGTTAATATATTTCAGTAATTCAAGACTCTAAATGAAACGCATAGGCTGGGGTCACATTTGGACAGGTAATTGCGGTTACCGCATCCAGATCCGGATGCGGTAACCGCAATTGCCTTTAGACACATTTTTGTGACAAAATGGGTCCGGCAAACCGGAATGCAGTAACCGGATTGCTCAGGATGTGTAATCCAGAGCAATCCGGTTGCCGTATGCTTTGTTCATCCCTGCTGCTGCAGGATGAACAAAGGGTTAATCTTAATAATACATGTGGGCAACATGTCTCTAGGGGGTGCCTACCCTCCCTAGAGACATGCTGTCCACTCAGGTGGGAATGTCAGGGGTTAATATGTGTCATTATAGTATTGCCGGCTATTGTCGGCTTTTTCAATTTTGTGAATGAATGCGGCGGCGCCTCACTGTACAGGAGATACTGTACGTACTGTATGAGCCCCTGTCCTTGGTTCTGAAAGTTGTAACATTAGGTCTATGGCGGTGCTCTGCCCATAGACCTAATGTTACAACTTTCAAGACCAAAGACAGGGGCTCATACAGTACATACATTACGTACAGTATCTGCACTACAGTGAGGCGCCGCCACAATTCATTCATAAAATTGAAAACGCCGACAATAGCCGACAATACTATAATGGCACATATTAACCCCTGACATGCCCACCTGAGTGTACAGCATGTCTCTAGGGAGGGTGGGAACCCCCTAGAGACATGTTGCCCACATGTATTATTAACATTTAACCCTTTGTTCTATTATATAACATTTAACCCTTTGTTCACCCCTGCGGCACCAGGGATGAACAAAGCATACGGCTGCCGCAGGCATTCACATGTGCCTTGTGGTAGCCGCATGGGCTCCCATGGGAGCCCATTATAGCAAGCTGCCTGCGGTTTCCAACTGCTGCGAAAACTGTAGCCTGCGGTAAAAATCATGCAGGCTGCAGTTTTCGCAAGCGGTAACCTGATTGCATGTAGAGCAATCCGGTTTAAATATTGGGCTCCTATGGGGAGTGGTTCTTGATCTGGTTTTGAGCTTTTTAACAGCTCAAAACCGGATCAGGATCTGAAAATGTAAGCGCAAATGTGACCCTAGCCTTACTGTAAATTATATAGAGTCATTACAAACAGAATGATCTATTTCAAGTGTTTACTTCTGGTCATGTTGATGACTATGACTTACAACCAATGAAAACCAAAGGGTCATTATCTCAGAAAATTAAAGTAGGGAGGATGAAGGCTCTAAGAGATAAAATGTTACTTACCGTATATACTCATGTATAAGCTGACCCGTGTATAAGCCGACCCCCCTACTTTTGCCCCCAAAACCTGGGAAAATCTATTGACTCGCGTATAAGCCGAGGGTGGACACCAGCACAGGTATACAGCCCCCAGCAGTGGTATACAGGCCCCAGCAGTATGATATACAGCAGCCCCCAGTGGTATATACAGCAGCTCACAGTGGTATATACAGCAGCCACAGTGGTATATACAGCAGCCCATGTATATACAGCAGCCCCCAGTGGTATATACAGCAGCCCCAGTGGTATTTCATAGCCCCTATATACAGCAGCCCCAGTGGTATTGCAGCCCCAGTGGTGTATACAGCAGCCCCTATATACAGCAGCCCCAGTGGTATTGCAGCCCCAGTGGTATTGCAGCCCCTATATACAGCAGCCCCAGTGGTATTGCAGCCCCGGGTGGTGTATACAGCAGCCCCTATATACAGCAGCCCCAGTGGTATTGCAGCCCCAGTGGTTTGCAGCCCCTATATACAGCAGCCCCAGTGGTATTGCAGCCCCAGTGGTGTATACAGCAGCCCCTATATACAGCAGCCCCAGTAGTATTGCAGCCCCAGTGGTATTGCAGCCCCTATATACAGCAGCCCCAGTGGTATTGCAGCCCCACTGGTGTATACAGCAGCCCCTATATACAGCAGCCCAGTAGTATTGCAGCCCCAGTGGTATTGCAGCCCCTATATACAGCAGCCCCAGTGGTATTGCAGCCCCAGTGGTGTATACAGCAGCCCCTATATACAGCAGCCCCAGTGGTATTGCAGCCCCAGTGGTATTGCAGCCCCTATATACAGCAGCCCCAGTGGTATTGCAGCCCCAGTGGTGTATACAGCAGCCCCTACATACAGCAGCCCCAGTAGTATTGCAGCCCCAGTGGTATTGCAGCCCCATTATACAGCAGCCCCAGTGGTATTGCAGCCCCACTGGTGTATACAGCAGCCCCTATATACAGCAGCCCCAGTGGTAGTATACAGGCAGCCCCAGTAATGCAGGGCCCCCCCGGCCTGACTCCGGTCACCTGTAAAGCAAATTATACTTATCATTGTCCCGCTGCCGTCCACGCCCGCATCTGCCGACATCACGATCCTCCATCTTCATGCGTCTTCTTCCTGTTTCCTGTGTTCGACGCCGGCAATGACGTCATTGGCTGCGACGAACACAGGAAACAGGAAGAAGACGCATGAAGATGGAGGATCGCGATGTCGGCAGATGCGGGCACGGACGGCAGCGGGACAATGATAAGTATAATTTGCTTTACAGGTGACCGGAGTCAGGCTGGGGGGGCCCTGCATTACTGGGGATGCGGGGGCTGCTGTATACCGCTGTATACAGCAGCCCCCGCACTGACTCGCGTATAAGCCGAGGGGGGTACTTTTCAGCCCAATTTTTGGGCTGAAAAACTCGGCTTATACGCGAGTATATACGGTAAATAGGTGTCAGAGACTCACCTTGTGTGGTTGTGAGAGTCACAACCACTATAAAACATATCATGGCTGCTGCAGTCCTCAGCATGGTGCATATAGAGAAGGGAGGATGAGGAATTAAAAATCGCACTGCCGTATTCCACAAGTTATCAAAGGGTGAATATAATATTGATTTATTAGTCAGCACATTTCAGGGCTCCCTGGCCCCTTCCTTAGGAATAATCAATATTATATTGCCATGTTTCAACCTTTGATGTCTTGTGGAATACAGCAGCACAGTTTTTACCCCTTCATCCTCCCTCTATATGCACCATGATGGGGACTGCAGGAGCAGTGATATGCTTTTATAGTGGTTGTGACTCTCACAACCAAACAAGGTGAAGCCTCTGAAACATAGTTAGGTAATATTTTATCGCTCAGACCCTTCATCATCCCTACTTTAATTTTCTGAGATAATGACCTTTGAGTTTTCATTGGCTGTAAGCCATAATCATCCAGAATCATACAGAAATAAACACTTGAAATAAATCACTCTGTTTGTAATGACTATATAATATGTGTTTCACTTTATGTATTGAATTACTGAAAAAAATTAACTTTTTGATGATATTCTAATTCATTGAGATGCACCTGTATGTGCTTCTGCTATGTACTGTGTAGTGGCTACTTATGACCATACAGGGACATGGACTGATCATACCATGTCTCGGGCAGCGGAGGACGTAAAAAAGTACAAAGTCATGGGATCACAAATAATTCTTTATTTGAGGTAAAACATTTTTTTCAAGAGAGGCAGGGAACTATTTTACCTCATAAAAAAGAGTCAGTTGTGTTCCATGCTGTATTATCTATGTACTCTTTCTCATCCTCCCCTGCCCAGGAGATGTGGTATGATCAGACCATGTCCCTGTACGGTAAGACACAACCATTGCATAGTACGTCTTTGGGGCCCTTGAGTTGGGGGGCCTGGTGCTAGCACCTACACTACCCCTTCCACTTCTAACTGTTTACATCATGGATGCCGATATAATTGAAAACAATGATGACAGAGGGAGTCCTTTGCTTTCCACTCCCTCCTTCATCATTCTCATGCAGCGTCTGAAATCTCACAGCTCAGTGCGGGGGGGATACGATGATGTTTCTTCATCGCACCTGTGCGCAGCGCAATGAAGACACAGCTTCCATATGCAGTCTGCTGTGGAAAGAGTTTTAGGAACCAAAGAGAGTTGAGTATTTTTTTTTAAACCTGTGAGTACACATTGGCCAAAATACTACATGGATAACTATGGGGTGTGCATTATGCTATATAGAGGAATATTGGTTGTACATTATACTATATGGAGGATTATTGGTTGTGCACTATAATATATGGAGGAATATGGGCTGTGCTTTATACTATATGGAGGTACATCATATTATATAGAGGACTATGGTGTGCATTAAAATATGAGGACTATGGAGTACAGTCATGGCCAAAAGTTTTGAGAATGATACAAATATTAATTTTAACAAAGTCTACTGCTTCAGTTTTTCTAATGGCAATTTGCATATACTCCAGAATGTCATAAAGAGTGATCAGCTTAACAGCAATTACTTTCTAAGTCAATATTTGCCTAGAAAATGAACTTTAACCCCAAAACATATTTCAACATCATTGCAGTCCTGCCTTAAAAGGAGCAGCTAACATCGCTTTAGTGATTGTTCCATTAACACAGGTGTGGGTGTTGATGAGGACAGGGCTGGCGAAGAATCAGTCATGATTAAGTAAGAATGACACCACTGGACACTTTAAAAGGAGGCTGGTGCTTGGTATCATTGTTTCTCTTCAGTTAACCATGGTTATCTCTAAAGAAACACGTGCAGCCATCATTGCACTGCACAAAAATGGCCTAACAGGGAAGAGTATCGCAGCTAGAAAGATTGCACCTCAGTCAACAATCTATCGCATCATCAAAAACTTCAAGGAGAGAGCTTCCATTGTTGTCAAAAAGGCTCCATGGCGCCCAAGAAAGACCAGCAAGCGCCAGGACCGTATCTTAAAACTGTATCAGCTGCGGGATCGGACTACCAGCAGTGCCGAGCTTGCTCAGGAATGGCAGCAGGCTGGTGTGAGTGCTTCTGCACGCACTGTGAGGCGGAGACTCTTTGAGCAAGGCCTGGTTTCAAGGCAGGCAGCAATGAAGCCACTTCTCTCCAGAAAAAACATCAGGGACCTACTGATATTCTGCAGAAGGTACAGGGAGTGGACTGCTGAGGACTGGGGTAAAGTCATTTTCTCTGATGAATCCCCTTTTCGATTGTTTGGGACATCTGGAAAACAGCTTATTCGGAGAAGAAGAGGTGAGTGCTACCACCAGTCTTGTGTCATGCCAACTGTAAAGCATCCTGAAACCATTCATGTGTGGGGTTGCTTCTCAGCCAAGGGAATCGGCTCACTCACAGTCTTGCCTAAAAACACAGCCATGAATAAAGAATGGTACCAGAATGTCCTCCAAGAGCAACTTCTCCCAACCGTCCAAGAGCAGTTTGGCGCCCAACAATGCCTTTTCCAGCATGATGGAGCACCTTGCCATAAAACAAAGGTGATAACTAAATGGCTCAGGGAACAAAACATAGAGATTTTGGGTCCATGGCCTGGAAACTCCCCAGATCTTAATCCCATTGAGAACTTGTGGTCAAGCATCAAGAGACGGGTGGACAAACAAAAACCAACAACTTTTGTCAAAATGCAAGCATTGATTATGCAAGAATGGACTGCTATAAGTCAGGATTTGGTCCAGAAGTAGATTGAGAGCATGCCAGAGAGAATTGCAGAGGTCCTGAAGAAGAAGGGTGAACACTGCAAATATTGACTTGCTACATTAACTCATTCTAACTGTCAATATAACCTTTTGGTACTCATAATATGATTGCAATTATATTTCTGTATGTGATATAAACATCAGACAGAAAGATGATGGGAGTGTAGGTGTGCCACGGTCCGCGCTGCTCCAGGGCTTAAAAAACTCACCAAAGAGACAGTCAGATTTCCATCCTTTATTCTCCTCCTCCTACGCGTTTCGGCGCCTAGCCTGGCACCTTCATCAGGGACAGTATAGAATATCCCTGATGAAGGTGCCAGGCTAGGCGCCGAAACGCGTAGGAAGAGGAGAATAAGGGATGGAAATCTGACTGTCTCTTTGGTGAGTTTTTCAAGCCCTGGAGCAGCGCGGACCGTGGCACACCTACACTCCCATCATCTTTCTGGATTAAACCACTGTTCAGTGGTCAGTGGAGGTCCTGCAACAGCTTGGAATAGTATTTCCAAAACGCCTTCAAACCGGTTGTGGGGATCACAACTGCACCAGGTGAGTGGCTTCCCGGCATCACCCCATTACCATCAGTGTCACTAGTGATAGGGCACTATTGCGCCTCTTGTCCCCCACCCTTCTATATTTTTACAATAAACATCAGACAAACACAAATAAAAACCAGAGGGCAGCAGATCATGTGAAAATATAATTTTGGTGTCATTCTCAAACCTTTTGGCCATGACTATACATTATACTATAGGGACGACTAAGGGGGATGCATTATACTATCTTGAAGGCAATGTGGGCCCATTAGACTATAGGGAAGGCTATGTGGAGGCCATTATACTATTTGGAGTGCTATGCGGAGTCCTTTATAATATATGGAGGGCTGTGAGGAATTGTTATACTTTATGGAGGGCTATTTGAGGGCCATTATACTGAATGCAAGCAATTATACAGTACAAACGTCTGGGGTCCATCATACTGTGAGGAGGGCTCTGTGGGGGGCCATTATACTATTTGGAGTACTATGCGGGTTCTATTATAATATGTGGAGGGCTATAAGGAAACCTTTATACTTTATGGAGGGCTATTTGAGGGACATTATACTGCATGCAAGCAATTATACAACGTGAAGGATTTTGTGAGGTCCATCATTCTGTGCAGAGTGCTGTTTTGGGGCCATTATACTATTTAGAGTCTAGTGAGAGCCTTTATACAGTGTGGAGTGGTGTGTAGGCCATTGCACTGTATGTAGTTCCATTATACTGCATTGAGCGCTGTGTTGGGGTCACAGTTGTGGATTGTACTGTTGGGGTCACCATACTTTGCTGGTGTAGTTCAGGGGGGGCAGTAGGGTCATCCTACTATGGGGTATCATACAGTATTTTTGTAGCACTTTTGTTAGCATCATACTTTATGGGTGCAATGAAAGGGGAATCTAGGACTTCAATAGGATGAGAATTATTTTGAAAGTGTGAAAAATTTGTGACATATGCTACTATGTGACATGGACAAATATTAATTTTTGTTTTCTTTTTGTTGTGTGGGGGGACTAATTTGAATTTCTGCTATGGAACCCCATGATTTCTATGTACACCCCTGCACAGTGCATAACAGGGGCACATTTATCAAGATTATCTCCTCAGAGGAACATTATTTCTAAACACATCCAATTGTGGAATGTAGTATAATTCCAAGATCTATTGCTTAAAATTAACTTTGTGGGAAAATCCCTGTAAAGGGGTTTTCCATTTTCATCAAAACCTGAGAATACAAAAATATGTGTTTACTTTTAGGAGCCTCTGCTGACTTTTAATAGTAAACTGTTTCCCTGTCTTTGTTCACATTTATATATGTGCCTCAAATTCCCACATCTGCTAATTTTCATCCCAAAGGCGCAGCGAAGTGGTATGCTAGTAGTTTTGGTATTGAGCTTAATCTACACCTGCAGATTCCTCTGCACTGATTAAGGGCTGTCTGTGTGATAGCTCCACTCCCCTACACCTCTCAGGGCCGCTTTACACACACCAACTTATCTGTCCAACTTCTGAACAGATCTCTGGTTGCAGTGAAATCATGGATTCCATTTTGTGGCTGTGTACAAATGGAACAATGTGTCCATGATTTCACTGCAACCAGAGATCTGTTCAGAAGTTGGACAGATAAGTTGGTGTGTGTAAAGTGGCCCTTAGTATCTACCTTACAGTCCACATCTGCAAGTTTTGCTGAGTCACATTGTACAATGTCTTCCAAAATAGTGATTTTTTTCAGCACTCTTCCCCAAGAACCAAGCTAAAAGGCCCTCTTCCCTGCATCCACGTGTTCTGATCGATCATTATTATTGTAGGTGTTAAGTATAGTAGCAACACAGACCTACAATTAAACAGTGCTTGTCAGTTAAAACACATTATAATACTTATATTATATCATATTTCTCTCTACTCCTCTCTCATGCTCCAAACAACAATTAACTATTAGCCATCCTACAATCACCTGTAAGCTGGGTAAGGGCAAGCACTAAGGCCACGTGCGCACACTGAATATTTGATGAGTTTTTTACCTCAGTATTTGTAGCCAAAATCAGGAGTGGATTATTAAATACAGAGGTGGTGTTTCTATTAGACTTTTCCTCTGATTGCTTCACTCCTGGTTTTATCTACAAATCCTGAGGTAAAAAACTCAGCAATTACTGAACGTGTGCACATGGCCTTATATTTGCACTTAGTACACGTGGAGCAAGCAAGCTTTGAGAACCTCCACAGCAATTGTTAATACCTATGAGGAGATCTGTTAGCGTGGTCCGTGCATCTTCATTGGGAAATGCAAATTGACAATCCCCAAAAGGTGATGTCATCAATAATGTGTGGTTTCAAATTTGTCAATGTGTAGTTGCCAATGCTAATGCATCTATCGGGCTGACAGCTACGTGATCCAATCATGCACACTAGGATCAAATTTTTGGTGTATTCCTGATGAAGAGACCAGGAAGGTCTCGAAACGCATTGAAGCAATAAACACCTTTATCCTGAAGACTTTGTATGAGTCATCTTTTAAGTGCACATTACAAAATCGGTGGATTTGATTGACATTAATCTGAAGGGTCAGATTAAGAGATGATTGAGAGATGATTTGTATAATAGCAATAAAGCATCACTATCGAAACTTATACTATGTGTCTAATGCAATTTTAAAAAAGTGACAAGATTGACTGAATGTTTTAATCAGCAAAACATGAGAAATGATCTAAAGTGCATATATTGTTGTACATTACTTTCCAACAGCATTTGAAGCAACCAGATTCTATAATGCTAGCGAAAACAGCCCACTGTCCCGAGAGTTGTGCGATGGTACCACTTGCAATGAAGTGGAGAGCTCTACAAATCAGTGGACTGGTAGGATACTTCTTGACCGTACATAATAACTATTTGTTTACATAGATCTTAGAAAAGTAATGGGATATATGAATGTGTTTTTTTTTTTTTTTTTTTTTTATAAAACACATACTATACTTAAAGGAGTTTTAGTGTGTTAACCTAGTGAGATTTCAGGCTTTTCCAGTTTCAGAAAACTCTTCTTCCCAGGCACAGTTTGTTTACAAAACTTACCATCCCCAGATCCCTAGTAGAGACTCAACTGTGAACCTACCAAGCAAGAGTAAAGCTCAATTGGTTTTGTAAAACAAAGCTTCACGTGGGGACAAAGGTTTTATGAAACCAAAAAAACTCTTAAAATAGTCTAAATAGAGCAGAGATTGAGCATGTACACATCCATTTCATTCATTGTCTAAGGGCCACGTCACACACACAGATTTCTGTGCAGATATTGTTTGCAGATCTCTGGTTGCAGTAAATCATGGACACCTTGCTTAATTTGTATATGGCCACAAAATGGAACAATATGTCCATGATTTCATTGCAACCAGAGATCTGCGAACAATATCTGCACAGATATCTGTGTGTGTGACGTGGCCCTAAGGCAGACCTGGGTAAAGTGCGTCCTTCATGCCACAACTGTCCCTCTTGCTGTTCCAGTCCAGTCCATGGACCAATACAGCCAAAGGGCTGAAAAAATGGCCCGAGGGCTGCATCATACCTTCCACATGCCCTACATATGTGCTCAGATGGTTAAATTGGTGTAGGATGAAGCCATAAGCTCTTTCTTCCACCAATCACCTTGTGCAACTGAGACAGCAGACTTAAGGGGGTGTCACACGCGTCAATGTCGTCAGTGAGATGATCGCTGACGACATTGACGGCTGATTGCTGGTGAGCTGTCACACAGACAGACTCACCAGCGATCAATTGACCAGAGACATCATGGAAACGATTTAAATATCGTTTCCACGATGTCTTGCTCCCGCTGCCAGCCTGCTGGAAGCGGGAGCAGGCTGGTCTCCAAGGTAAACTGCGGGTATCTAGGCAGCGCACGCTGCCTAGATACCCGACGTGTACCTTAGTTACCAGCCTCCTCCGCTCACCGGCTGGTATCTAAGGTACACAGTATCTAAGTGGACCCTAGTTACCCGCTGTGTACCTTAGATACCAGCCGGTGAGCGGAGGAGGCTGGTAACTAAGGTACACGTCGGGTATCTAGGCAGCGCGCGCTGCCTAGATACCCGCAGTTTACCTTGGATACCAGCTCCCAGCGCTTGTGAGAGGCGCTGGGAGCTGGAATATCGCTACTCCCGGTGTCACACGCAGCGATGCTGCGTGTCCACCGGGCGACAATCGCCAGGTTTTAGAACTGATTCTAAAACCTGGCGATCATCAACCAGCGATTTATCGCTGGTTGATTCAGTATGTCACACGCGTCAATATCGCTGCAATGTCACGTGCAGCCGAGATCGTACAGGCGATATTGACGCGTGTGACATACCTTTAAGGACGTCACTTCATTATGTCTTCTGTGCAGAGAGTCAATTGCTTTGAAGACTGCAGCAGAGTGCAGCCCCAGGGAAAACGGGAGTGAGGTGAATATATATATATTTAGATATATTTCTATGTATGTGGCATTTCTGGTTGAATAGTTGAAATCAGAAGTTTAATGAGTCAGACCAGCGCCACGATGCTGTTTTGTTTCTTTATTCAGTGGATTTATTCATGCGGACAGTTGCCACCCCAAACAACTTGCCTTTAGGTGAATTAATACGGGCTAAAAGAAACTGCTCAAGATCCCAAGATTTCAGTGAGAAAATGTTGGTTGTAGAAAACAGACTGAAAAACAGAGGGTATGCGGAATGGATGTTGGAAAGAGCAAAAAAAATAATGGAAACAAGAAGTAGGAACACACTTACTAAAAGATAAGAACATTATCAAAACAGATACAACCATAAAACCTGTTTTTTTCCACACCATTTAGTCAACAATTTGGGGATATCAAAAAAATCTTGGATAGAAACATTCCCATCCTGTACCAGGATAACAAATTGTCTACAATCCTGGAGCAAGGATGGAGAATGATACCGAGAAAAGGAAGGGACTTGGGTAGTGTATTATCTCCTAGTATTTTTTCCGAACGGATAAATAAGATCCCATCCTGGTTAACTTATAAGGGCATGTTTAAGTGCGGTGAAAAGAGATGCGGGATGTGTAAGTATGTGGATTCCGGAGCAAATTTGCGGAATTTACATAATGGAAAAAATTATCAGATGAATACACACCTGAATTGCAATAGCACACATGTGGTCTATATGGCCACATGTGTGAGCTGTAATAAATATTACATCGGCTGTACAATGCGTACTCTCAAAATCAGGATGTCAGAGCATTTAACAGCAGCAAAATCCGACCCTAAAAGTATAAAAACAGGCATCTCAGGTCTGTCAAAGCACTTAAAGGAGACACATGCAGATAATTTGAGTACCTTGAAAATCAAAGCCATAGAGAAAGTTTCCCATCCCTATCGTGGGGGAGACAGGGAAAAAATGCTGCACAACAAGGAAAAATTGTGGATCCTTAAGTTGGAATCACGGTCCCCATCGGGCCTCAATTATAAGAACGACTTACTATATTTTTACTGAAGAAAAATTATATACCGTATACGGTATATGTCTTTGGTTGTTTTTCTGTATTTTCACCCGGCAAAGATTTAATAAGGACTATTGTAACCCACTTAAATGGTCACCTGCTTAATGTATAAGATTTAGTTAATTATATCTGGTGCATAATAGTGCAATGGCTCTTTTCATGAGCATAGTGGCTTATTTTTATAAAAGCAGTATATCAGTATTGGTTTGCATTTGTATTGCACTGGTAAACATAGATCATTTTATATATATTGTAGACACGCCATACTTTGGTTTGCAATTACTTAATAATTATGAAATATATAAAATCACTACCAGCTTATTTCTTCCGACCGGATAATCATGAGTTAAAACTCCTAGATCATTTTCTATTGAGATCGCACACATGTGTGGGTTTTATTCATTATGTATATATATGTGTTATATGTTGTTTTGTATCGTGCTAATGATTAAGGGGACGAGGTCCCTGAAACGCGTATAGCGTTCCCCTCGATGGGGATGTCTTTTGTGTGCTTTTAATGCACTGATAAAGGAACAAACCGCATTGTGGCGCTGGTCTGACTCATTATACTTTTGAATGGACTGGCTACCATTACCAGCAGCCCGGGAGCCAAGTGAGTATAAGGTGGTGGGGCAAAACCTTTTTCCTTATTCCTAACTTCACACGAAATCAGAAGTTCACTATATAAAAAGACACATTCATGTTTTTCTCACTATCTGACATAAAATCGAATAATCCTTTCTCATTTTAAATCCAATAGGATTACCATAATTAGTAATATTTGCTAAATGCCAGAATAATGACAGAGAGAATGTTTTAAGGCATTTTTATTACTATCTGGAAGTCAAAAGTTTAGATACGTTTTATTAGTATTTGGTACTATTGCCCTTTAAACTGTATGACTTGGGAGAAATATTTTGGATATCCTTCCACACGCTTCTTACAATAGTTGGTAGGAATTTGGACCCATTCTTCCTGACAAAACTGGTGTAACTGAACCATGTTTGTAAATTGTCTTGCTCGCACCTGCCTTTTCAGCTTTGCCCATACATTTTCAATAGGATTGAGATCAGGGCTTTGTGATGACCACTCCAAAATATTGACTTTCTTACCCTTAAACCAATTTGTAATCAGTTTGACAGTATGCCTTGGGCCATTGTCCATTTGGAAGACCCATTTCAGTCCAAGCTTTAACTTCCTGGCTGATGTCTTGAGATGTTGCTTCAGTATTTCCAAGTAATCTTTTTTCCTCGCGATGCCATCTATTTTGTGAAGTGCACCTGGTCCTCCTGCAGCAACGCCACAACATGATGCTGCCACCCCCATATTTCACAGTTGGGATGGTGTTCTCAGGCTCCAAACGTAACGATGGTCAGTATGGCCAAACAGTTCCATTTTAGTTTTGTTAGACCACAGGACATGTCTCCAAATATTTACGTCTTTTTTTACTGTGTGAATTGCTAAACATTTATCTGGCCTTTTTATGTTTCTTTTGGAGTAATGGCTTCTTCCTGGCAGAGTGGCCTTTCAGCCCATGTTGATTTAGTACTCATTTCACTGTGGAAATGACACAATCTTACCAGCTTCTGCCATCTTACCAAAGCACGTTCATCTCTGGTACACAGAACCTGTCTCCTTCCTGAGCAGTTTGATGGCTGGACATTCCCATCTTGTTTGTACTTCCATATAACTGTACAGATGAGCGAGGAACCTTCAGGTATCTGGAAATTGCACCCACGGATAAACCAGACTTTTGCAAGTCCACAATTCTCTTCTTAATATCTTAGTTGCTTTCTTTAGATTTTCCCCTGATGCCTCACAAAAAAGCAGTGTTTCAGGTGTGCATTAAAATACATACACAGATGTGTCTTTAATTAACTCAGATGATGTCAATAAACCTATCAGAAGCTTCCAAACACATAACATCATCACATGGACTTTCCTAAATTGTATAAAGGCATAGTAATTTTAGTTTATGTAAACTTTTGGCTTTGCAGAAAGTGAAAAAAAATGTCTTAAAACGTTCTGTCTGTCATTATTCTGGCATTTGGAAAATATAAATAATTATGATAATCCTAATTGACATAAACCGGTATGGCTACATTCACACTGTGCATTTTTGGTCTGTTTTTTCTCATCAGTTTTTGTAGCCAAAACCAGGAGTGGAACAATCGGAGGAAAAGTAAAATCGAAACACATCACCACTTCTCTTATTTATCACCCACTCCTGGTTTTGGCTACAAAAACTGATAAGGAAAAAACAGACTAAAAACACACAGTGTGAATATGTAGCCTTAGGGTATGTGCACATCAGTCATTTTGTGGGCTGTTTTTGAACGTTTTCCGTCGGCGGTTTCCGCTGAGTTTTATGTTAATTTATGTTAATCCTACCACCGATTGGATTAACATGCTAGTCAATGGAGTTTAGGAAACGCTGTCTACATTAGAACGGTTTTTTTCTGGTCGTTTTCAGTTTATTCACCGGTTTTCCACCGGTTTTCAAAGATAGAGCAAGGACTTCTTTTCAGCGTTTTTCCAGCGGGTCCAGCTGAACAAGTGCACCAAAGACCAGTCTGGAAATCGCTAAGAAAAACGCCGGGGAAATCGCCAAGAACACGCTGTCCAAACGCTAATAACCCGATCGCAAATCGTTAGCAAAACGCTAACAAAACCAGGGACACTAGCGAGTTCAGAAAACTCAGTTCTGCCATTCTCCACCGGTTCCCGGTCGTTCTGCAAAGATGCAGAAACGACTGATGTGCATATACCCTTAAGGTTTTTTTCCGATTTCATGTCAGATAGTGATAAAAACATGCATATGTTTCTTTATATAGGGTAAGTAAACATCCAATTTCCACTTTATAAAGGAGGCTATGTGAGAGCTCATACTTTATATAGGGGACTATATGGGGGCTCATAGTGTATATTCAAGGGCTATGTGGGGGCTTATACTGTATATAGGAGGACTATATGGGGGCTTATAGTTTTATATAAGAGGGCTATGTGGGGGCACATTCTGAATATAGGAGACTATTTGATGGCTCAAACGGTATTTAGAGGACTGTATGAAGGTTCATAATGTACACCATGTTCCAAATTATTTAGCAAATTGGTTTTAAGTGTCATAGAGTTTTTTTTTTTTGTCAATTAAACCCATTGATGGTATTGTGCCTCAGGCTTCTTTGGATCACTGAAATCAATCTCAGATACCTGTGATAATTAGTTTTGCAGGTGAGCCCAATAAAAGGAAAACTGGGTGTTCCACAAATTAAGCAGGTCACAGTTTTCAAGTAACATGGAAAGAAAAAGGATCTCTCTGCTGCTGCAAAGCAACAAATAGTGCACTGCCTTGGACAAGGGATGAAAACATTAGATATTGCACGAAAACTTAAGCATGATCATTGTACTGTGAAGAGATTTGTTGCTGATTCTGAGCACAGACGTGCTTGCAGATAAAGGCAGAATGAGTAAGGTTTCTGCCAGGCAAGTTCATCGGATTAAGAGAGCAGCTGCTAAAAAGGCCTTACAAACCAGCAAACAGATATTTGAAGCTGCTGGTGCCTCTGGAGTCCCTCGAACCTCAAAGTGTAGGATCCTTCAAAGGCTTGCTGTGGTGCATAAACCTACTATTCGGCCACCCCTAAACAGTGCTCACAGGCAGAAACGCTTGCAGTGGGCCCAGACATACATGAAGACTAATTTTCAAACAGTCTTGTTTACTGATGAATGCCGAGTAACCCTGGACGGTCCAGATAGATGGAGTAGTGGATGGTTAGTGCATGGCCACCATGTCCCAACAAGACTGCGACGTCAGCAGAGGTGAAGATCATGTTTGGGCAGAAATCATTGGGAAACAGCTGGTAGGCCCCATTAAGATTCCTGAAGGTGTGAAAATGACCTCTGCAAAGTTATAGGTTTCTGACTGAGAACATTCTTCATGGTACAAAAGAAAAACGTGCCTTCAGAGCAAATCATCTTCATGCATGACAATGTACATCTCATGCTGCAAAGAATACCTCTGTGTCATTGGCTGTTATGGGCATAAAAGGAGATAAACTCATGGTGTGGCCACCATCTTTCCCTGACCTCAACCCTATAGAGAACCTTTTGGAGTATAATCAAGCAAAAGATCTATGAGGGTGGTAGGCACTTCACATGAAAACAGTAGCTCTGGGAGGCTATTCTGACATCATGCAAAGAAATACAAGCAGAAACTCTCCAGAAACTCACAATATCAATGGATGCTAGAATTGTGAAGGTGATATCAAAGTAGGGTTCCTATGTTAACATGTAACTTGGCCTGTTAGGATGTTTTGGAGTTAAATAGCTTTTTATTTCAGTGAATGTGACCTCCTAATGCTGCAAATTCAACAAATGAGCATTTTCAGTTCTTTCAAACATTTCAAATATTTAGAAACTATACTGTGCCTAATAATTTGGAACAGTGCATTTAGAGGTTTTTTTTTTTAATTTTGAAGATTATACTGTTATCATTGGAATGTTTCTTCAATAAAATTCGATGTATACTCTAATGCAGGAGTCCCCAAATCCAGACCTTGAGGGTCGCAAACAGTGCATGTTTTGGAATCTATGGGATGGAATCATTACCTGTGCATTTGATCACATTAACACCTGTGCAATACTAAGGAAATCCTGAAATCCTGCACTGTTGACGGCCCTCGAGGCCTGGAGTTGGGGACCTCTGCTCTAACGGGTGATGACTTTTATTACACTGACTGTCATTTGCACCGACCATTTAGGAAAATCTGAGAAAAAAAAACATTTGCACAATTTGAAACATGGTGTACATAGGGGCTGTGTGTGAGCTCATACTATATGTAGGGAGTCAATGTGAGGGCTCATACTGTATATTTGGAGCTATGTGGAGGCTCATACTGTATATAGGGGGATTTGTGGGGGCTCATACTGTATATAGGGGCTCTATATGAGTGTTTATACTGTATATAGAGGCTATGGTAAGCCCTATACTGTATGTAGGGAAACTGAGGGCTCATACTGTGTATTGGGGGACTGTATATAGGGGTGTTCATACTGTATATGGATGGGTTGTGGGGACTAATGCTCTATATAAGTGATCTTTATGTGGGCTCTTGCTGTATATAGGAGTGCTGTGCATAGGCTTATACTGTATATAGGGGGACTTTGGGGGCTCATACTGAATATAGGGGGCTATTTTCTGTGCTCATTTATATATAAGGGGCAGTATGTGGACTCATAGTGTATTAAGTGTTACAATTAATATAAAATGATATACGGTACTCTGTTTCTCTGAAAATAAGACACCGTCTTATGTTAAGTTTTGCTCCCAAAGATGTGCCATATCTTATGTTCAGGGGAAGTCTTATTTGTCCATGAAGAAGAATTCACATTTTATGTTGTACATTAAAATGAACATTTTATCATCCCATTGCAGCTCCCAATAAGGTATCCCGATCATCGCCTTGCAGTCCCCAATATGGTATCCCAATCATCTCCTTGCAGCACCCATTACGGTATCCCCATCATCCCCTTGCAGACCTCAGTATGGTATACCCATCATCGCCTTCATCCCCGAATACGCTATCGGCATCAAAACACACAGGGGCACACACACATGCAGGGATGGACACACAGAGAGGGACACACACAGGGACACATACACTGCCTGCCCCTGCCGTTGTTTTGGTGCCCGCTAATGCATGTATTTCAGCACCTCTCTCATCTCCCAGTCTCAGTTGCTGTATGTGTACGGTGCCACCGGGCACCAATCACCAAGCAACCGCCGAGCGACCAATCGCAAGCCAGCGGCCGGCGAATCACAAGCCAGCAGCTGCCGGACAGCTAATCACAAGCTAGCGGCTGCCGGGTGGCCAATCACGCCACCAGCTGAAAGCATGCGCAAGGCTGCTGGCATTGTACACCTATGACAACTGATGCAGGGAGATGAGACCGGCATCATAATACATGCATTGGCGGCACCAGGACAGCGGGGGGGCACCGGGACAATGGTGGGGGGCTGGAGGATGAGTTACACCTGCATGCCACGGTCTTCTGATCAGCGGGCATGCAATGCTACAATAAATCGGTATGCCTTATTTTTGTGGGTGCCTTATATTCAGCAGGGCAGCAAACCCCCCTAGTACATCTTATTTTCGGGGGGCTGTCTTATTTTTGGCGAAACACAGTAATTAATATTAATATTGCAAAAAATTAATTTCAGTCCATTCATTTAGCCTCCAAAATATGCACGGTCTCTCATGTGATTCTTAAGGAAAATTAATGTGCAAGAAGGTGCTCTAGTTAGGTACGACCAAAGTAGAACTTTCTAGGCTTGATTCAAAACACTATGTGCTGTAGAAACATAACATTGCACATCATCCTAAATACACTATGCCTACCATCAAGCATGGTAGTGGCAGCATTAAGCTGTGGGGATGCTTTTTTCAGCAGGTACAGGGAAGCTGGTCAGAGTTGATGGGAAGATAGATGAAACCAAGTACAGTGTAATCCTGGAAGAAAACCTGCTAAAGGCTACAAAAGACTTGGGTATAGGTTCACCTTCTAGCAGGACAATGAGCTCAAATATACTGGCAGATAGTAATGAGCGAAAATACTCGTTACTATTCGTTACTCGCACGGATAGTACAGTATTCACCGTGTAACACTGGTGCTCATGAGTGATGTGTCGATTGTGAACGATCTGACACATATTGTCAGCTCCCTTCAGTACACAAAGGGAGTTGGCACCCCAGTGAGAGCAGATTGAAGGTTAGGCTCTCTCTGAGGGGCACAGCAAGGTGTCGTATGCAGTGAAAACTCAAAAAAGCCCACCCTTCCGCCCTGTCCCGGAAATGCTCATTTTATGGCCGGGATGTGTGTGGGTGGAGCCTAACATTGGACTCGCCATTTGGAATAGTATGCAAGTGTTACAAAATACTCGTTATGAATCTCCCGAAGCCAAGTATTTCACTACTCACTCAACCCTACTGGCAGAACAGTATTTTAATGATTTAGATCAAAGCATATTCATTTGTTTGAATGATTCAGAGGTGCACATGCTCGACCCACTCTATTCAGATGAGGTTCAGAAGGATTCCAGTGGTCTGATCACAAGAATTGATGGGTGAACCCCCAATTCTCGGGAACGTGAGACTCACCCAGACCTTTTTATAAAGTCTGAGTTCGGGGCTCGACGTAACACGAACTTGCGTCCAAACCTCGATCTTGTGCTTTACAGTTATGAGTTGGGGCGGGGGGAGGGCCTGTAAAATAAAGCATATAATTATTTAAACATAATCGTTATACTTACCAGGTCCCGTGGCATTCGTCCTACAGTCTCGTTGTCCCTGCCGCTTCTAGTACCTCTGGGCTGCTCATTACCTTCTGGGGATATTCATTGCACCGCTGAGAACTCGGCAGTTTTCGGCTGTGTTCACGGTGATGTCAGGGTTCACATTGAACTCTGTCACTGTCAGTCTCAAGAAATTGTAGAGACGATCCAGTGGCATGTTTCATATTCCTTTTATTGTGAAGTTATAAAATCATCACAGCGCACAGGGGGTGCCGCTGGACGCGTTTCAGAGGAACAGACCTCCTTAATGATGAATAAGGAGGTCTGTTCCTCTGAAACGCGTCCAGCGGCACCCCCTGTGCGCTGTGATGATTTTATAACTTCAAAGTAAAAGGAATATGAAGCATGCCACTGGATCGTCTCTACAATTTCTTATGACTATTGAGGTGGACGCCAACCACTAGATCCAGTGGAGGAGCCTTGTGAGTATATGGGCTGCAGGTCTCCCCTCCCCCCTTCCTGCAATCAGTAACTGTCAGTCTCAGCCTGCTTGTTTCTCTGTACAGACGCTTATCTGTACAGAGAGATGAAATAGAGCTGACATTTCTCTGCCCATGGACTACGTCGGACTGAGGGTTTTTTTCTGATGAAGATGGAGTCTCTAAATTAGTTTTTTGTTCTATTTCTAATAAAAAATAATACTCTGTGTTGTGCTTTTGTTTACTGTTTACTAGAAATTCATGGTGGCCATGTCTAATTTGCTGTGAGACTATGAATTTCAGGCTTAGTACCAGCTGAAAATGCAAAGCTGGTATTAACCCCATTAATGCTTGGGCCTTACTACAGTGAGAATCCCAGCCCCCAACTGCCTGGCTTAATCCTGGCCAAAATATGACAGGAGCCCACATATTTTTTTTAGTTATTTATTCAAATAAAAAAAGTTGGGCTTCCCTGTATTTTGATTGCCAGCCAAGGTAAAGCCAGGTAGCTGGGGTTGGCAGCCCGTAGCTGTCCTCTTTATCTGTGCTAAGAATCAAAAACACTGTGAAGTGCTACGTAAATTTTTTAAATTATTGATTTGTTTTTACATTACTATGATGTCAATCAGTCTGTGAAGGGCCCAACAACCAATCACAGACACTGTCACAGAGAGTGTGCATCTGTGATTGGCTGCTGGAGTAACCTGATCCAGCCCATACATTCTGGCATGTAGAATCTATGGTCAGGCTTCAGGTTACTCCAATAGACAATCACAGACGTCCAAAAAATGACATAGCGCTCAGCAGTATTTTTGATTCTCAGTGCAGATGAAGCGGACAGCTATGGGCTGCTAACCCCAGCTGCTTGACTTTACCTTGGCTGGCAATTAAAATACAAGGAAGCCCAATTTTTTTTTAATTATTTAAATAATTTTGATCGCAAGCCAGGTAAAACCAGACAGTGGGGGGGCCGGGATTCTCGGCGTGGTGAGGCCCAAGCATTCTGGGCCCCTCCACGCTGAAAACGGCAGCTCGTGACTGCCCCTGAAAATGGCACATTCATCTTAACGTCATTTCCAGGCGCTTTACCCGGCTCTTCTAGCAGCCCTGGTGATGGGTGGCACGCTGGGTAATAAGGGGCTAATACCAGCTTTGTATTCTTAGCTGGTGCTAAGCCCGAAATTCATGGTGTCACACCAAATTAGACATGGCCACCATGAATTTCTAGTAAATAGTAAAAAAAACGCAATACAGAGCAAAACATTTTTTATTAGATATAAAACAAAAAACACATTCAGAGACTCTGTCTTTATTAGAAAAACCCTCAGTCCGACGTAGTCCATAGGCAGAGCAATGTCGGCTCTGCTTCTTCTCTCGGTACAGACAAGCGTCTGTACAGAGAGGCAAGCAGGCTGAGACTGACAGTGACAGACAGAGTTCAATGTGAACCCTGATGTCACCGCAAACACAGCCAAAAACTGCCGTAAAATGCAGAGTTCTCAGCGGTGCAATGAATATCCCCGAAAGTTAATGAGCGGCCCCGGAAGTACTAGAAGCAGCTGGGACTGCGAGACAGCAGGAAGAATGCCGCAGACCCAGTAAGTATAACAATTATGTTTACTAATTATATGCTTCATTTTACAACCTCCGGACCCAAACTGTAGCATGGGTTTCCCATGGAAACCCGTGTTTGGAATATGGTGTCCTGTACAGACCCCAAATTTTACAGTTCGGGTTTGCCTATCATTAATCACAAGTGATCGGTAAACTACCTAACTTAGCATCCTGTGCAAACCACCATGTTCTATATAGTTCACATAGGTGTTTGTGCTTTAAATTATAGCAAATTTAGAATGAGCATAGTTTGTATTTTATTTTAGGATTCACACCCACTGGTCCCTGCACTAGTGGATACCCATGCCCTGAAGAGGAACGTTTTGAACGCTTGCATGTGTTACCGAGATTGTGGATATGATGGTGACCCAATGTGTGGATCTGATGGTGTCCTCTATCAAAACCAGTGTCAGATGGAAGTAACTGCATGCAGGAATAATACTAGAATAGAGCGTGTACCAATGTCACATTGCATTCCAGGTAAGAGCTAAATGTATTAAAGGATAGTGAGCAAATCTGTTTGCACTTAAAAGTAGGATTGTTACAGGTTTATGTTTTCTCCTTATGAGCATTGTTTCATAGGCTTCGGAGCAACACATGAGTTCAACCAATTCTAGCTATCAATTGTATGAGATCAGATTTTCTGGATTTACTAATTTCACCCTGTTCTAATAATGGCTTGACATGTACCTACAATTACAGTGTTGGCCAAAAGTATTGACACCCCTGCAATTCTGTCAGATAATACACAGTTTCTTCCTGAAAATGATTGCAATCACAAATTCTTTGGTATTATTATCTTCATTTAATTTGTCTTCAATGAAAAAAACACAAAAAGGATTGTCCTAAAGCCAAATTGGATATAATTCCACACCAAACATAAAAAAGGGGGTGGACAAAAGTATTGGCACTGTTAGAAAAATCATGTGATGCTTTTCTAATTTGTGTAATTAACAGCACCTGTAACTTACCTTTGGCACCTAACAGGTGTTGGCAATAACTAAATCACACAGCCAGTTGACATGGATTAAAGTTGACTCAACCTCTGTCCTGTGTCCTTGTGTGTACCACATTGAGCATGGAGAAAAGAAAGAAGACAAAAGAACTGTCTGAGGACTTTAGAAACCAAACTGTGAGGAAGCATGAGCAATCTCAAGGCTACAAGTCCATCTCCAAAGACCTGAATGTTCCTGTGTCTACTGTGCGCAGTGTTATCAAGAAGTTTAAAGCCCATGGCACTGTGGCTAACCTCCCTAGATGTGGATTGAAAAGAAAAATTGACGAGAGATTTCAACGCAAGATTGTGCGGATGGTGGATAGAGAACCTTGACTAACATCCAAACAAGTTCAAGCTGCCCTGCAGTCCGAGGGTACAACAGTGTCAACCCGTACTATCCGTCGGCGTCTGAATGAAAAGGGACTATATGGTAGGATACCCAGGAAGACCCCACTTCTTACCCGAGACATACAAAAGCCAGGCTGGAGTTTGCCAAAACTTACCTGAGAAAGCCTAAAACGTTTTGGCATTCAAAGAAAAGAACACGGTCCCTACAGTCAAACATGGCGGAGGTTCCCTGAAGTTTTGGGGTTGCTTTGCTGCCTCTGGCACTGGACTGCTTGACCGTGTGCATGGCATTATGAAGTCTGAAGACTACCAACAAATTTTGCAGCATAATGTAGGGCCCAGTGTGAGAAAGCTGGGTCTCCCTCAGAGGTCATGGGTCTTCCAGCAGGACAATGACCCAAAACACACTTCAAAAATCACTAGAAAATGGTTTGAGAGAAAGCACTGGAGACTTCTAAGGTGGCCAGCAATGAGTCCAGACCTGAATCCCACAGAACACCTGTGGAGAGATCTAAAAATGGCAGTTTGGAGAAGGCACCCTTCAAATATCAGGGACCTGGAGCAGTTTGCCAAAGAAGAATGGTCTAAAATTCCTGCACAGCATTGTAAGAAACTCATTGATGGTTACCGGAAGCAGTTGATCGCAGTTATTTTGGCTAAAGGTTGTGCAACCAAGTATTAGGCTGAGAGTGCCAATACTTTTGTCCGGCCCATTTTTGGAGGTTTGTGTGAAATGATCAATGTTTTACTTTTTGCTTCTTTCTGTTTTGTGTTTTTTCATTTAAGACAAATTAAATGAAGATAATAATACCAAAGAATTTATGATTGCAATCATTTTCCGGAAGAAACTGAGTATTATCTGACAAAGTTGCAGGGGTGTCAATACTTTTGGCCAACACTGTATTGCTAGGCTATTCTTCACCCAGAGCAAATAATCAGTTAGGTATTTTTGCTCTGTTTTTTTGGGTAGATCCATAACCAAAATCAAACAGCTGCCGGCTATTATTATTATTGTTTATTATTATAGCGCCATTAAATTCCATGGCGCTTTACTTATAGAAGGGCAAAGAAAAGTACAATCAGTATGGACAAACGAGTCGCATAGGTAAAGAAGAGGAGAGGACCCTGTCCGTGAGGGCTCACAGTCTACAAGGGATGGGTAAGGATACAAAAGGAGAAGGTAGAGCTGATCATGCGGAGGAGCGAAGGACTGAGTCTCACAGTAGGTTGTAGGCTTGTCGGAAGAGGTTAGTCTTCAGGTTTCTTTTGAAGGTTTCCAGAGTAGATGAGTGCCTGATGTGTTGGGGGAGAGAGTTCCAGAGTATAGCGGATGCACGGGAGAAATCTTGTATGCAGTTGTGAGAAGAAGAGATGAGAGGGGAGCAGAGAAGGAGGTCTTGAGAGGATCACAAGTTACGTGAGGGTAGATATCGGGAGACCATATTAGAGATGTATGGAGGGAACAGGTTGTGGATGGCTTTGTATTCATGGTTAGGGTTTTGAACCGGGTCCTCTTAGAGAAGGGGAGCCAGTGAAGGGCTTGGAAGAGGGGGAGACAGGTGGATTAGTCGGGCAGCAGCATGTAGGATAGATTGGAGTGGGGCAAGAGAACAAGCAGGGAGACCAGTGAGCAGGAGGTTACAATAGTTGAGGCGGAAGATAATGAGGGCATGAGCAAGTATTTTAGCAGTGTCTTGGCCAAAGAAAGTGACATCGGGATATTTTTTTGAGCTGGAGTCAGCAGGAGGTGGCGAGGGCTTGGATGTGAGGCTTGAAGGAGAGGGCAGGGTCGAGGATTAATCCGAGGCACCTAGCGTGAGGAACTGGGGAGAGTGGGCAGCCAATGACAATGATGAGTAGGTCTGGTAGAGGGGAAGAGCGACTTGGAGGAAGATGATGAGCTCAGTTTTGTCCATGCTCAGTTTTAGAAAGCGAGCGGAGAAGGATGAGATTGTGGACAGACATTGTGGAATTTTGGATAGTAAGGAGGTTATGTCAGGTCCGAACAGATACATCTCGGTGTCGAAAGCGTAGAGATGGTACTGAAGGCTGTGGGACACAATGAGTTGTCCCAGGTTGGGAGTGTAGATGGAGAAAAGTAGGGGTCCAAGAGCCAAGTCTTGGAGGACACCGACAGATAGGGTAGGGTGAAGAGGAGGTGTGGGGGAGGGTGACGCTGAAAGTCTGGTTCGTTAGGCATGAGGAAATCCAGGAAAGGGCCAGGTCAGTGATACCAAGAGATTCCAGGATCTGTAGCAGGAAGAAATGGTCTACAGTGTCAAAGGCAGAAGATAGGTCAAGGAGAAGGAGGACGGAGTAGTGTTGCTTGGTCATGGCAGTCAGTAGGTCGTTGGTGAGTTTGGTTAGGGCTGTGTCAGTGGAATGATGAGGTAGAAAGCCGGATTGTAGGTGGTTGAGGAGGGAGCAGGAGGAGAGGTGGAAGGACAATTCAATATGGACATGTTGTTCCAGTAGTTTTGAGGTGAAGGGGAGAAGAGAGATGGGGCGATAGTTAGAAACAGATGATGGGTCGAGGGAGGGATTTTTGAGGATGGGTGTGATCATGGCATGTTTGAAGGATGAGGGGAAGATGCCGGTAGTGAGTGATAGGTTGAAGAAATGGGTTATGGTTGGGATGAGGACTTAGGTGAGGTTAGGGATGAGGTGGGAGGATAGTGAGTCGAGGGCGCAGGTGGTGAGGTGTGATCTTGACAGAAGTTAGGAGAGCTGATCTTCTGTCATGGTGGAAAAGCTGCCATTGGACGGAGAGGTCTGGGTGGCAAAGAGGGGCGGCCAAGGGGACAGTGGATCAAAGCTTTCTCTAATGTTATCAATCATCTGTTTGAAGAAAGAGGCAAAGTCATCTGCAGAGATGAGAGGAGGGGGAGGAGGTGCAGGGGTACGGAGTAGAGAGTTGAAAGTTTTGAATAGTTGTTTGGGTTGTGAGACAGAAAGTTTATTAGAAATGAGAAGTAGGCTTGTTTTGCAGCAGTGAGTGTGGCCTTGAAGTTAGTAAGGGACTGTTTGTACATGGTGAAGTGCACCGCAGAGTGGGATGTATGGAGGTGGCCAGATCGAGGGCTGTGGACTATTGTGTTGTTGTGGAGGGTGGCAGCAGAGTCAGCGTCATGTGAGGAAGCTATGTCTGCAAGAGGGAGAAGGGACTCGGAGAATAAGTGGAGATCAATAGGTTTGAGATTTCTATGGGGATGAGTGAGTTTCCGGAATGGGGGAAACGTAGTGGGAGGGGCGAGGGAAGAAAAGGTCAGCAGGTTATGGTCGGATAGGGGGAGGGGTGGGTTTGAGAGGTCAGTGAGTGAACATAGGCGGGTGAAGATAAGGTCCAGTGTGTGGCCGTCGTTATGGGTGGCATAGGAGGACCATTGAGAAAGGCTAAAGGAGGTGGTCAGTGATAGACGTCTAGAGGCAGCAGGGTGGGTGGTATCATTGGGAATGTTGAAATGACCCATGATGATAGTGGGGATGTTGGAAGAATGGAAGTGGAGAAGCCAGGTGGTGAAGTGGTCGAGAAAAGTGGTGGTAGATCCTGGGGGGCAGTAGATGACAGCCAGTTGAAAGTTGCAGGGGAAGAAGAGATGGACGGAGTGCACCTTGAAAGAGGGGAGAGTGGCAGTTTGAGTGGGGTAAAGGAGCAGCTGTCAGACAGGTGCAAACCGACTCCTCCATCATGTTTGTTACTAGGGTGGGGGCTGTGGGAAAGATTGAGCCCACCATAGGAGAGTGCAGCAGGGAAGGCTGTGTCAGATGGGGTGAGCCATGTTTTGGTAATGCCAAGGAACGAGAGTTTGTTAGTGGTGAAGAGGTCGTGGATGAATGAGAGTTTGTTGCATACCGAGCGTTCCATAGCGCTCCAGGTAGAGGGACTGGGGAAGCAGGGGCTGGATGAATGGGTATAAGATTGTGGAGGTTGCGAGAGTTTGTGTTGGGGAGTGGGTAAGGGTTAGAGGTGACTGTGGGGATGTGATGGGGGTGACCAGGATTTGGGGATATGTTGCCAGAAAGTAGGAAAAGTAGGGAGAGGGTTAGAAGGTGGGGGCAGGAGAGGTAACGTGGTGGGCGTGCGTGTCAGGAGACAAAGGATTGCGAGGGAAGGAACAGTTTAGAGGAGGAGGTGAGATGAATGGGTAGGATGGAGGGAGAGATCATTACTTCATTACTGGGTGGAGGGATTAGTGGGGTTAGTAGGAAGTGAAGTAGTATGGGAGTAAGGGTGAAAAGGAGTGGAAACATTGTAAGCAGTAGCGATGGATGCGAAAGTTAGGGATGAGGCACACCGGCAGAAGAGATGCAGCCAGTAATCAGTTGAAACCAGGGATCAGATGCAGCAAAGGTGAGTAGTAGTAGTGATGTCGCTCCAGGACCGGACCGAATTCACAGTACATAGAGATAAGATCTAGCCAGGGTTGCGATGCAACCAAGGATGAGGTGCAACCAGGGATGAGATGTAGCCAGGATCAGGCTATGGCCTAATAATGCAATATATTATTTACAGCAATTACATTAGATTGCATATGTGCTTGTTTTACTCTTCTGCAGTCATTTTTTGTATATTTCTTTGTTTTGCCGTTTCTGTTAGATTTCATAAAAATCCTAAAACTTTTTCTGTTTATAATAGAAGAAAATACATCAGAAGAAGAAGCGGCTTACACTGTTTCACTGCCAGAAAAGGAGCCATTACAAGAGAAAGCAGGTAAAGGTTTTACATGTGGTGGAAATCACAGTGCATCACTGAACAACAAACTTGCCAAAATGTACAATACAGAAAATATACAATAAAGCAGAACACAATCATGTCATCCAATAGTGTCTCCTGCTCACGACGTACGAATTGCAGGAAAGACAATATTGTGTTGACTATGCAAAAACAAATGGGTGCCAAAATTAAGGTAGTTTTGGAAAATGCAGTCTTTCCCTCTTTATTTACCCAATACAACCTGTAGATTAAATGTAACTGTCCTGAGACGGATGAGGTCCATCAGACAGTGCTGGGAGTTGGTCCAGGATTGGAATCTAGAGACAAGGTACTAAAGCAAAACATAGTAAGGTAAAATTAGCTGTTTTAGGTCATTATTTGCATATTCACACATCAGAACCTTAATTATATTCAGTCCCCACACCAATCCTCTATATTCATACTAATTAACCAACCCCCCTTATTCTTTGGACATCATACATTAATTCATATCAATTCATATTTCACATCAGGGTTCTTAATAAACCTTATCTCCACACTAAAGGACAGGGTGTTTAGGGAAAGAAGTAGGGTCTGGGAATTGAGATGTAAACAGCTGTGAACTTGATGCACCTGTGACCTGTAGCTGCTGGAGCATCTGTAACACTGAATTGATAGAAGAGGGCAGTTCAGGGGCTTTTATAAGGAGCTACCATTTGTCACATACGGATAGTAAAATATCTGCCGCATTGGAAACACTAATGAACAGCAGCATGGTGAAAAGAAGAAGGAAGGCCTTAACAATAGGGAGTGGGGAATGGGGACATCTCCTGACACTGCCTGTGTCTGTCCCTTTCTGCCCCGAAACTCTGAGCAGGTCATTCCCCTGCAGTGACATGCCTAGTCCCTGAGGAAATCAAAGTAAGGATACTTGGAAATAGCAGCACTCCGAGGCAGAGCAAGGGGGTCTCCACAAATAATTTCAGCATCAGAGAACTACTACCATGCAGCAGGTTGGTCTGGCAGAGAATGAACTCTAACTACAACATCAGGTGATGGGTCATGTAACTATTTGAAGGATGGCGGAGGATAATCAACCACATCACCTGATGAAGGACTTCATCCGCAAAAAGAACAAAACTGACATTAACTCTTCATGTCTCAAAGGAAAATAACAACATTTAATATACAGATTGCCGAGCAGTCAACTCGTGACACCTATATGCTGACAATTTTGGTCTTCAGATTGTAGTAAAGCAGGAGAGCAGCTGAAGTATTCCAGACTGTCAAAAGTCAAAAAAGCTTCAGTCCAATGTTGGGGATAGAGTCTAGTCTTGACCACACATTGCATTACTACTACCATTCCATTCACCTCTGGATAAAAACAAGTACACTTTTCTGATTTAGAACCCCACCAGTGATCTGATACCAGCATAATCACTGCTTAGCATAACACTTTTATTGTTCAAAATTTACTTTTATGTAAGTAAATTTTGTATATGTAAACCTCAGATGGGGTAAATATTTTTGGCTGGGTTTAAAAGGGTTGTCCAACTAAGAAAACATTGTTTAGCTCTGACCAGAAATAAGGTATAAATAACCAACTGAGAAGCGGTCAAACATAGAACCAAACAACGCCACTAGATCCAAGCATTGAGATACCCATGCAAGACCAGAGAAAAAGCCACATTTCTTCCTCTGGTGAACCAAACATAGCTCTACTTTTTTTGTATATGTGTTTTTTTGATTTTATCTTGATTTTACATTGACTTCATAGCGATTTTACCTTGTTTTTAAAATTACAGCATGGTATAATCAATTAAAAAATTACTGTAATTGAATAATTTTAAAAGCACTGTTAGTATTAGCCATAGAATTTGATACCAACCACACAAGAACAAGATGGTAATTGTGTAACCAATTATCCAGCTTTAATAAACATCCCAAAAAAGGGTTAACTCAATACTGCCTACATGGTTTATTGGGATCCATACTAAACAAAGTAACACGTAACTCATCACCTATAATTAACATTGAACACACCCCAGAGGTGGAACACACGCAGTGATACCTTAGAGTTATCGCAGCCACTCAGAAATGCGAGCTAGCTCTGGTACAACATTTAAATTCTAGCTATCCAGTGTAGAAAAAAATCCAGCAGCACTCCGATCTTTAAAAAACCTCCAGCTTAATTTAAAGATGGGGCATAAGCAAAATGAGGAGAGGTGCAGGGATTGTGTAGGACAACAACCTGTTTCACCGTTTCACTTTTCGGTATTAAATTACCGAATTAAATTAACTTTTTGATTATATTCTAATTCATTGAGATGCACCTGTAGTTCTTAAATGGGCATTGTTTAATGTAAAAAAAGCTCTTTTTAATTAACTGTTAAATCAAATATTACTAACAGAGAAAAAGGAGCAATAGCTAGTTCAATTTAAGATGCTTTTTATTTATTTGATCTGGAACAGGATGGAGAGGGTGCTCCTAAAAAATAAAAAGCATCTTAAATTGAACTAGCTATTGCTCCTTTTTCTCTGTTAGTTATATATAACTGAGCGCTGACAGGGCACTCATCTTCCGTGGTGGGTGACCCTGATATATGGATAAGTTTGTATTCAAATATTGTTGACGTCAGGCTGCTTTCACATCAGCGGTAAACGCTGATCGCGGCAGTTTTGGTGAAAAAAACGCAACTGCCGCGATTACCGCATAACGGCAGCACTTGCAGTTCACCTGCGGCAAGCCCCGTGCAATGTCTATGGGGCTTGCGGTAAGTGTGCGGCAAGTGCGGTGTAGTTGCAGTTTCGACACTTGCGGCAGGTGCGGCTGCGAAAAAAACGCGGTATGCCACGTTTTTTTCATGGCCGAACCTGCCACAAGTGCCGAAACCGCACTTGCTGCACCTGCCGCACACTTACCTCAAGCCCCATAGACATTGTATGGGGCTTGCCGCAAATGAACCGCAAGTGCGGCCGTTATGCGGTAATCGCGGTAGTTGCGGTTTTTCACCGCAACTGCCGCGATCAGCGTTTACCGCTGATGTGAAAGGGGCCTTAGTCAACTAAAAATGGCTCTTTCTACAAAGTAAAAAAGATCCCTATTTTTCATTACCATTATTATACTTCAGTTACATTGTGTTTCTACTCCGCTACTGAAACTTTGTTATGTATGGTCAATGAGAGTGCAGTATTTTATGTTCTCTCACAAATTCTCAGTACATAGAGAATGAATCTCTAATTATAAGAGTATTAAACAATGTAATATTTGCCACGAGGATACTCTTATGACATATGATTGGCTAATAAAGTGTTTGGGCAAATTGGCTTACTGTACATACAGTGGGAAAAAAAAGTATTTAGTCAGCCACCAATTGTGCAAGTTCTCCCACTTAAAAAGATGAGAGAGACATCACAGGTAGACCTCAGCTATGAGAGACAAAATGAGAAAACAAATCCTAAAAATCACATTGTCTGATTTGGAAAGAATTTTTTTCAAATTTTGGTGGAAAATAAGTATTTGGTCAATAACAAAAGTTAATCTCAATACTGTGTTAGATATCATTTGTTGGCAATGACAGAGGTCAAGCGTGTTCTGTAAGTCTTCACCCGGTTTGCAAACACTGTTGTTGGAATGTTATGGCCACTTTACACACACCAACTTATCTGTCCAACTTCTGAACAACTTACTGGTTGCAGTGAAATCATGGACACATTGCTCCATTTTGTGGCTGTGTACAAATGGAACTATGTGTCCATGATTTCACTGCAACCAGAGATCTGTTCAGAAGTTGGACACAGAAGTTGGCCCTTAGCCTTTTCCTCCATGCAGATTTCCTTTGGAGCAGTGATGTTTTAGGGATGTCGCTGGGCAACACAGACTTTCAACTCCCTCCAAAGGTTTTCTATAGGGTTGAGATCTGGAGACTGGCTAGACCACTCCAGGATCTTGAAATGATTATTATAAAGCAACTCCTTATTTGCCTCTGGAGGTGTGCTTGGGATCATTGTCGTGCTGAAAGGCACAGCCACGTTTCATCTTCAATGTCCTTGCTGATGGAAGGAGGTTTGCACTCAAAATCTCATGATACAAGGCCCCATTCATTCTTTCAGTTGTCCTGGTCCCTTGGTAGAGAAACAGCCTTAAAGCATGATGTTGCCACCCCCATGCTTCACAGTAAGTATGGTGTTCTTTGGATGCAACTCAGCATTCTTTCTCCTCCAAACACAACAAGTTGTGTTTCTACTAAAAAGTTATACCTTGGTTTCATCTGACCATATGACATTCTCCTGATACTCTTCTGGATCATCCAAATGCTCTCTAGAAAACTTCAGATGGGCCTGGACATGTAATGGTTTAAGCAGGGAGACCTGTCTGGCACTGCAGGATGAGTCCCTGGTGGTGTAGTGTGTTACTGATTGTGGCCTGTTGTTCATTGGTTCCAGCTCTCGGCAGGTCATTCACTAAGTCTCCCTGTGTTGTTCTGGAATTTTTGCTCTATGTTCTTGAGATCATTTTGATCCCATGGGGTGAGATCTTGCGTGGAGCCCCAGATCGAGGGAGATAATCAGTGGTCTTCTATGTCTTCCTGTGACGACCATCCACCGTGAGGCCGAGCTGCTGGTAGGCAGCACCCCGAGAAACCCTGAGACCCTTAACCCCTATACAGGGATCTGGAATTACAGCGGAGCCCAGGAGGTAGCTGCCTATATGAGCAACAGGGCCGGGGAGGTCGCCAGGGGAAAATCAAGACCCGAAAAACGAAGTCAGAAGTCCGAGTCAAAACCGAGAGGGCAGCGAAGGTACAAAATCGTCAGGCAGTAGCAGAGTCAAAAATCCAGGCAAAGGTCAAGGGCAAAAACCAAGAGGGCAGCTGAGGTACAAAATCAATAGGCAGAGGCAGAGTCAGAAATCCAGGCAAGGTCAGACACGAAACTAAACACACACACTATCACTGGGGAACCAAAACTATATCTGGCGGCCCGCAAGCCAGGCTCCAATGTACTTGAAGGGCACGGCTACCTCCCATAGGCTGGAGCTCACAACCTGATGACCTCATCCGGACCGCCCCTAGATCCAGGCCAGATGGAGATGCATGACTGGCTCCACCCACGCCACCTCTGACAGAAGAACGCAGGCTGCACCTAACGGACACCTCTGCAGGGCCCTTTCCTCTGCGACCAACACCACCCAGAGGGGAAACACAGCGGCGCTCAGCGACAGAGGCAGACGTCGCGGGAGCAGTTCCATATGAGGACAAGGCCCTCCTATCACCGGCGCCACCAGCCAAAGGAATCCGGCTCCTCCCAGCGGCCGAGGCAGGAACACCAGCCACCGAGTCCAATGGCGATGTGACAGTACCCCCCCCTCTACGAGGGGCCTCCGGACCCACAAAACCCGGTTTATTGGGATGAAGAAGATGAAACTTCCTGATCAAACCCTTGTCATGGATATTACTGGCAGGCACCCAGGACCTCTCCTCCGGACCATAGCCCTTCCAATGTACCAGATACTGCACGGATCCTCTCACTAAACGGGAATCAAGGATCCGTTGAACTTCGTATTCCACGGCACCCCCGACCAAGACCGGAGGAGGAGGGGACCGGACAGGACGAATCGGAGATCGGTACAATTTGAGAAGAGATTTATGGAATACATTGGGCAGTTTGAATGATTGAGGGAGCTTCAGACGAAAGGCTACAGGGTTAACCACGTCAATTATTTCATACGGACCAATAAACCTGGGACCTAGTTTGGCAGACGGCACTTTGAGCTTGATATTTTTTGTAGACAACCAAACTTTGTCCCCAACTCCCAGGTCCGGACCCTTGGAGCGCCGTTTATTAGCAGAAGACGCCTGCCTAGTCTGAGCCCCCTTTAAGTTTTTGTTCACTTCAGACCAGATAGTCTTTAACTGATCTACGGACCTTTCTACCCCAGGGACGTCAGAAAGCCTAGAAGAAAATGAACAAAAGTGCGGGTGCAGCCCATGATTACAGTAGAAAGGGGTAGTCTTGATGGACTCCTGGTACTGGTTATTCATGGCAAATTCTGCTAGTGGCAGATGTTCCACCCAATCAGATTGATGCTCAGAGACATAACAACGTAGATACTGTTCGAGAGCTTGATTTGCGCGCTCGGTTTGACCATTGGTTTCAGGGTGATAGGCAGAAGAAAAGGAATAGTCAATTCCAATCCGTTTACAGAATGCCCTCCAAAACTTAGAAACGAACTGGGTGCCCCTGTCAGAAACAATATTCACAGGAACACCATGCAATCGCACAACATGATTAATGAATACTTTGCTCAGGGTCTCGGAATTAGGTAACCCGGACAGCGGAACAAAATGACACTGCTTGCTGAATCTGTCTACCACTACCCAGATACAAGTCTTCCCTTCTGAGAGTGGCAGGTCAGTAATAAAATCCATGGAAATATGAGTCCAAGGACCCTCAGGGGTAGGCAAGGACTGGAGCAACCCGGCAGGGCGGATGCGGGGAGACTTAGCGCGAGCACAGGTTTCACAAGCCAGTACATATTCCTTACAGTCCTTTACTATGGTTGGCCACCACAAACTCCTGGTTACAAGTCTGATGGTGTTATTGATACCAGGATGCCCTGCGAGGACGGAATCATGAGATTCCTTAAGAACTTGGAGGCGGAATTTGGTAGGGACAAATAGTTTCTGGGCAGGAGTAGTGTCAGGGGCCTGTTCTGGAGATCTACGAATCTCTTCCAGAAGATCCAAAGACACAGCCGAGACAATAATCCCCTTGGCTAAAATGGGAGTCGGTTCCACGTCCTCGACTTGTAAGGGGCAAAAACTTCGAGACAGGGCATCAGCCCTCACATTTTTAGTACCCGGTCTGAAAGTGATCACAAAATCGAATCTGGAGAAGAACAAGGCCCATCTAGCCTGTCTAGGATTCAGTCTTTTCGCTGACTCCAAATAGGTTAGATTTTTGTGATCAGTAATTACGGTAATCCTATGTTTGGCGCCTTCGAGGAAGTGGCGCCATTCCTCGAAGGCCCATTTGATTGCCAACAATTCCCGATTACCTACATCATAATTCATCTCTGTAGAGGAAAAGAAGGCACACGGACGAAGTTGAGTGAGAGATGCGGTGCCTTGTGATAGCACTGCTCCCACTCCAACTTCAGAGGCATCTACCTCTACAATGAAGGGGCGGTCCAAATCAGGCTGCACCAATATTGGATCCGCGGAGAAACACTCTTTTAACTTAGAAAACGCATGAATGGCTTCAGGCTTCCAATTAACCACATCCGCCCCTTTACGTGTCAAATCAGTGAGAGGTTTGGCTATCTCTGAAAACCCTTTAATAAATTTACGATAATAGTTAGCGAAACCCAAGAATCGCTGCAGTGCCTTCAGAGACTTGGGTTGGACCCATTCCTTAATGGGTTTAATTTTGGCAGGATCCATGCGAAAACCTTTAGCCGATATAATATATCCCAAAAAATTTATCTCTTCCTCCATGAAGACACATTTCTCTAATTTGGCGAATAGAGAATGCTCTCTGAGTCTCTGGAGTACAGTACGGACATGTCGGACGTGTGACCAAAGACCAGGAGAAAAGACCAGAATGTCGTCCAAATACACGACCACATATACACCACTGATATCTCTGAAAATATCATTGACAAAATTCTGAAACACTGCAGGTGCGTTACTTAACCCGAACGGCATTACAAGATACTCAAAATGGCCGAGAGGCGTATTGAACGCGGTCTTCCACTCATCGCTTCTTTTATACGGACCAGGTTATATGCTCCCCTGAGGTCCAGTTTGGTGAAATACCTGGCTCTCAACAGCTGATTATAAAGATCAGGGATGAGTGGAAGAGGATACTGGTTTTTTACAGTGATCGCGTTTAATTCGCTGTAATCAATGCAAGGTCTGAGGCCGCCATCTTTCTTTCCCACAAAAAAGAAACCAGCTCCTACTGGTGAGGTGGATGGTCTAATATACCCTTTTCTCAGACTGTCTGCTATGTAATCATTCATAGCCTGACGTTCAGGACCAGAGAGGTTAAATATTCTTCCCTTTGGGAGACGAGAAGCGGGTATCAAATCTATGGCGCAATCATACTTTCTGTGAGGGGGTAATTTCTCTGATTCCTGAATAGAAAACACATCCTCAAAATCTCTAAAGGCATATGGCACAAATGGAGGAGTCTTGACCTTCACTTGGTTTACAGATAGCGAGATACAATTTTCCTGACACTTTGGGCTCCAGCGCACAATATCACCCAAGTGCCAGTCTATGACTGGGTTATGTTTACGTAACCATGGCATGCCAAGGATTACTGCAGATGATAGATTATTGATAGCAAAAAATGACACATTTTCAGCATGTAACGACCCCACCAGCATTGACATTTCCTTAGTGACAAATTCCACTCACACCTGGATGAGGGGGGTGCCATTAACTGCAGTGGTTCTAATGGGGGCATTAAGCCTTAGTAGTGGTACACCAAGAGTTCTCGCTACATGGAGATCTATGAAATTCCCCTCTGAACCACTGTCAACATAAGCCTCTAAACACACAGATTTCTTAAGGTAAGATAAGGAAATAGGTAATAAAACTTTGGCAGCATCCGCTGGCAATACCTGTGCACCCGGGCAGGCAGAGCCAGAGCCCCCCAGGTGCTGACATCCAGGGTATGAGGCCTTCTGATCTCCAGTGTTCCTGCAGAGGACTCCAGCTTCTGGCTTGTACAGCATGTTTGAATGAGATGATGGGAGTGTTCCTCCACAGGACTGAGAAGCTGGAAACACAGGTGCTTTGAGGGAGCAATCAGCAGACACAGCTCAGAGAAAAGAAAAAAAAAACCATTGGGAAAAGGAGAGGAGAAAAAAAAAAAGGTAAAAGGAATGCTTTATATATATATAGTCTATCTATATATATAAAGAATGGTATGGCCAGATATAATGTGACGACCATCCACCGTGAGGCCGAGCTGCTGGTAGGCAGCACCCCGAGAAACCCCGAGACCCTTAACCCCTATACAGGGATCTGGAATTACAGCGGAGCCCAGGAGGTAGCTGCCTATATGAGCAACAGGGCCGGGGAGGTCGCCAGGGGAAAATCAAGACCCGAAAAACGAAGTCAGAAGTCCGAGTCAAAACCGAGAGGGCAGCGAAGGTACAAAATCGTCAGGCAGTAGCAGAGTCAAAAATCCAGGCAAAGGTCAAGGGCAAAAACCAAGAGGGCAGCTGAGGTACAAAATCAATAGGCAGAGGCAGAGTCAGAAATCCAGGCAAGGTCAGACACGAAACTAAACACACACACTATCACTGGGGAACCAAAACTATATCTGGCGGCCTGCAAGCCAGGCTCCAATGTACTTGAAGGGCACGGCTACCTCCCATAGGCTGGAGCTCACAACCTGATGACCTCATCCGGACCGCCCCTAGATCCAGGCCAGATGGAGATGCACGACTGGCTCCACCCACGCCACCTCTGACAGAAGAACGCAGGCTGCACCTAACGGACACCTCTGCAGGGCCCTTTCCTCTGCGACCAACACCACCCAGAGGGGAAACACAGCGGCGCTCAGCGACAGAGGCAGACGTCGCGGGAGCAGTTCCATATGAGGACAAGGCCCTCCTATCACCGGCGCCACCAGCCAAAGGAATCCGGCTCCTCCCAGCGGCCGAGGCAGGAACACCAGCCACCGAGTCCAATGGCGATGTGACACTTCCATTTTCAAATTATTGCTCCCACAGTTGATTTCTTTACACCAAGCTGCTTGCCTATTGCAAATTCAGTCTTCCTAGCCTCATGCTTCACAGTAGGTATGGTGTTATTTGTAGGAGAAATAATACTGAGTTACATCCAATCGAGACAAGTTGTGTTTCTACCAAACAGTTCTACTTTGGTTTCATCTGACCATATGACATTCTCCCATTACTCTTTTGGATCATCCTAATGCTCTCTAGCAAACTTCTGCTGGGCCCGGACATGTAATGACGTAAGAAGGGGGACACGTCTGGCACTGCATGATCTGAGTCCCTGGCGTCATAGTGTGTTACTGATGGTAGCCTGTGTAACGTTGGTGTCAGCTCTCTACAGGTCATTCACTAGGTTCCCCTTTATGATTCTGGGATTTTTGCTCACTGTTCTTGAGATCATTTTGATCCCATGGGGTGAGATCTTGCGTGGAGCCCCAGATCGAGGGAGATAATCAGTGGTCTTCTATGTCTTCCATTTTCGAATTATTGCTCCCACAGTTGATTTCTTTACACCAAGCTGCTTGCCTATTGCAAATTCAGTCTTCCTAGCCTGGTGCAAGGCTATAACTTTGTGTCTTGTGTCCTTCGACAGCTCTTTGGTCTTCACCATAGTGGAGTTTGTAGTGTGACTGTTTGAGGTTGCAGACAGGTGTCTTTTATACTAATAACAAATTCAAACAGGTGCCAGTATTACAAGTAATGAGTTGAGGACAGAGGAGCCTCTTAAAGAAGAAGTTACATGTCTGTGAGAGCCAGAAATCTTGCTTGTTTGTAGGTGACCAAATACTTATTATCCACCAAAGTTTGAAAAAAAATTCCAAATCAGGCAATGTGATTTTCAGGATTTGTTTTCTCATTTTGTCTCTCATAGTTGAGGTCTACCTATGATGTCAATTACAGGCCTCTCTCATCTTTTAAGTATCCAGATAAGAGTGAAAAGAGCTGGGATGAAACGCCACGCTGACCACAAAGATAAACACAGAGTTAATCAAACACTCTGTTTATTTTGACTACACGTGTTTCATGGCTCATACACTACTTCATCAGGGCATCACGATCTTAAAACAGTCAAGGATATATATACACACACAAGAGATAGTGTCATACTATTTGTATCCCGCCCCCCACCACAGGACTTGCTGTAAAAACGCCCACTTTTACTAAGCAAAAAACATATACATCTAAAACACAGATTAAATCAATTAAAATACATTTAAAACATGCCAGACGTTTATAAAACATCAAATCGCACATATATAATACATTAAATTGTTAATTATAAAAATAAAAAAATGTTGATATATAGGGTTCATCCTGGATTTGAACCTACTATGTCATCAACCTAAAATAACCCATAATGACTCCAATACATTCATTAACCCACCAAGTCATCTAATGTTTAGGAGACAAGGAGCTCTTTCTAGCCAAGATCTCACAACTATAGTTCACTCCAACTCACAACTACATTAGGTGAGTTTAACCATTTGGGGGCTGTGGGACCTGTATAATAGAGGTACTACTCTTTGTGCGCTTCCTTTCTCTCTTAATTCATCTTTTAAGTGGGAGACCTTGCACAATTTGTGGCTGACTGAATACTTTTGTTCCTCACTGTATCATATACACTGATGACACATCATATATGCCATGTGCAGAGTACCTGACTTAAATTTTAGAACATAAATACTTACCTGGATCATTATACCAGAAGGCAGTATCAGTTTTACAGAAAGTTGACTAAATGACAATAATCAAACGCTTAACTATTCCTTTTATTCACACAGAAGATGAAATGCCTATTCACCAGCCAGAAGACTCCTATTATTCATATGAGTATGATTCAGATCCATATGCTGTTGACAGCGAAGATGGCATTGACTTTGTCATGGAGCTCACAACAGTTTCTAATTTGACAGAGGACACAGGCAGAGTGGATACATCATCAGTAACAGAATGGTAATAGCAGGTGAATAATAATCCAATTCACCACTCCACCTGCTTCAAATTGAGTAATTGTCTCATTTTGTAAGCAATTAATTGTCATTGGAATATCTGCTATAGAACACTAACATGAAGCTGCTATTCTTTTTATGAAAAACTAAGACCTTATGCTACTTAATTTTATAGAATCATACATTGGTAGAGTTGGAAGAGACATCCTTGGTCATCTATTCAATTTCCCTGCTCAAAGCAGGATTCACTAAATCCTCCCAGACAGATGTCTGTCCAGTGTCTTTTTGAAGACTTCCATTGAACCACCTCTTTTGGCAGACTGTTTTTTTTCTAATACTCTGTGTTTTCGCCCATCCTGTTTCATCCTATTAATTCTGGTCTTTCCTTGTGCAAATGGGAATATGGCTGATCCCTCTTCAGTGACAACCCTTGACATATTTGTAGGCAGTCTTATTTTTTGCAAGCCAAACATTCCCAAATTTTGTGTGACGCGAGTCACTTCATTAATAACTAGTCCCAGAAGTGGAGAGATATGGCTACAATTATCAATAGTTAATTGTTATTATAACTTATTATTAGGGAGATCAAACATTCCAAGGTCAGGTCCAGGAAATGGCGTAGTACAACAAGGGGTAGTCACAGACGAAGTCTAATTCATGAGTCGGAGTCAGGAAAACCAGAAGGGAAAGACTGTTTACAGGGAGCAGGCAAAAGAGTAGTCAGGTCACTGGCAAAGGGTCAAATTCTAGGCAAGGGAACAAAGTCAGGATGCATCAGGCACAGAGCACAGAGGGATCAGTCTTACACAGACAGCAACAAGTGTACAATTGACATTGGATGGAGGAGCTTAGCTTAAGTAGAGAGATAATCAAGGGAAGTGAACACAGGTGATTGCAGCACAGACTCAGCAGAACCAAAATAGACTGACATCTTCCACACAATAGAAACATAGCAGACAAGGACAGTGTGAAGATCGGGACATCTTGCAGCTGTTCCTCATAGGACATGGTTTGAAGACATTGTAACCATTCTGGACGCTCTTCTCTGAACTTGCTCCAGTTTATTAATGCCTTTTTTAAAATGTGATGCCCAGAACTGGACACCAAAGGGAAGTAGAGGTGATAGTGACTTAATGTGATGTAGACTGTATTCTTCTGTTAATACATGCTAGAATTGTGTTAGATTTTTTTTTTTTGCTGCTGCATCGCACTGTTGACTCTTGTTCAGCCTGTGATCTATTAGTATACCCAAATCTTTTTTACACATGCTGTTGCTTATCCCTATTTTTCCCATTCTGTATATGCTTTTTTGATTCTTCTTGCCCAAATGTAGTATTTTCTATTTCTCCCTGTTCTAAACCATTCTGTTAGTTGCTGCCTACTGTTCCAGTTTGTTTAGATCTTTTTGAACCCTCTCTCGTCTCTAGTATTAGCTATCCATCCTAGCTTGGTGTCATCAGCAAATTTTATCAGTTTATTCTTAATGCCTTCATCTATCTCATTGATAAAGATGTTGAGCAATGGAGTGCCCAAGACTGAGCCCTGCGGAACCCCACTGGAGACATTCTTCCAACTGGGTGTGAAGCCATTTATGAACCCTCTTTGGGTCTGGTCACTAAGCCAGTTTTGAATCCACCTAACACTTGTCTTGTTCATTTCATACTTGGTCATTTTTTCGGTATAGATTATATGAGATATTTTGTCAAATGCTTTGCTAAAGTCAAGCTATACTATATCTGTTGCGTATCCCTGAGCCACCCAGTCAGTCATATTGTGATAAAAGGAAATTAAGTTAGTCTGACATAACTTATTAGTTAAAAACACATGTTGACTTTGGTTAATCACTTAATTTTCATCCACTTACTTGCATACTTGATGTTTAATGATTTGTTCAAAGATCTTTCCTGGTATAGAAGTCAGGCTCAGAGGCCTATAGTTCCCTGGGTCCAGCTTCTTCCGCTTTTTGATGATAGGGACAACATTTGCTCTTCCCCAGTTTTCATGTCAACCTTTTTTTGTTTTTCAATTTAGAGACTGAAGTGCCGAAGAAAATTTTAAGTGATGGACAAAGACTGCTTCGATTTGTTAAATTCATAATATCAGGAGTTTCTAGTTGGTTATAAAACATATTTAACATTCTCTATTGTTTTCCTTAACCATCTCAGTTTACATTTTATTTTATGTTTCATTAAAAGTGTAAAGTTTCCCAATGATTCAAATGTAACAAATGTAGAACATTGAGTGAGATAGCATGAAATTCTCCTCTACCAAGAACCACCATTCACCATTTGACTAATTAGTAGACTTCTGCTGACTTCACTTACTCCATCATATTTTCCCTTCAAATAATCTTACTTTATAAGCTTCCTGTCTTATTTGTAACATATTCCAGAAAACACATCAGAGCTTCATCGGCATAACTGCATGTACTGTAAGAGGAAATTAAGTCACTCACTGAGACAAGACACTTTTGATCCTGTCCTTAGGTCAAAGCTTGAGGCAAACCTTTGTTTTTTCTTTTTTGTCTCGATTGCTATTTTATGTTTATTTAACTTCCTATTTTTTATGTATATCAAAACCATGAGTGGATTATATGCACCTGTTATAGATCAGTGAGGGTCTATGACTTCAAGATTTGTGGCCTTTTGGTAGTTTGTTTTTGATGTATGTTAGCTATGAGATAAAAAAAAAAAAATCGATGGAATGGAGGAAATCTTCCATGTGTCTTGTTTTGTCAAATCTATTCTTAGATTTACATACATAATTAAAAAGTCATGTAAAAACTGCATAAAAACACGGTATTATTCACGCATATGTACATTTAGGAATACACTTGACCTTATGTGGTAACTGTTTCTTACAACATTTGGTCATTCTCTTACTGTTTGACTAAAAATGAAAAAATCTGATCTAACCAACATTACTTTTTCTTAGTAACAACATTGTAATGAAATAATATACAATAATTATAAATCTATCTCCCCTTTATTATATTGTATTGTGTAATAGCATTAAGTAATTAAAGTAATTGTCTAGGATTAGTAAAAAAAAGAGTGGTGGCACTCTTGAAAATACGCTGTATTTGGTATCTATGCAGTACTTAAATAAAAATTTGAAAGACGGTTACGCTTTAATAGTGATGTAACGCAAGTGAATATAATCAACTTTCACATATACATTATTAATCAAATCAAGAAGGAAAGCATTAAAACAACCTTCCACAAGATGTCCTTAGGCTGGCTTCACACCACGGTTTTTGGGATTCTGTTCTGTCCGTTTTGTCCGTTTTGAAAAGGACAGAACAGGATCCATTTTTGCCTCCCATATATCCTTATAGTGCCGGATTGGCCATAACTGGCCATCCAATTCTTCCAGTTCAGTCCTGGATTCGTTTCTGTCCTGTTTTTTCCCGGCCCCAAAATCAGAGACTGCTCCGATTTTGGGCTCCAGGGAAAAAGCCGGCCCAACCCGGACAGAAACAAATCCGGTGCAATTCGGCGCTCATAGGATGGGAGTCTATGGGTGCCGTATCAGTGAAAAAACAGGAACATTTCCCGGATCCGGTTTTAGTGTACTGAGCATGCTTAGTACACTAAAACTGCTCTTTTCCTGTAATTTCACTTTAGCAGTGTATCTACATACACTGCTAAAGTGAAATTAAATAAAGGAATGGTTAAAAATAAAAAATAAATGCTCACCTGTCCGCCAAGTGTCCAGCATCCACCTCCGATGGTTTAGGACCTTAATCAGCTGACTGGAAAGGGATGGGCAACCCGATCAGCTGAAGTGTCACATGACCATATCACCACGGTTTAAATTGCCTGCTCTACGATCAGTTTTGGCGGAGGCTCTTCAGGGTTAATAATCCGACACTCGTACAAGAGACTTGTATGTAACACAGGCAGTGTGATTCCAGCCTTATTCTCCATCACCTCCGTCTTCAGGGGGCATGGCTTAAGATGAGTTCAAAATACAGATAAGACCACTGTCAACTTAACTCATGCCAGCACCATGTTGAGCTCACACAGCTGCTGGGAGATCTTATCAGACTTTTCCATTCGCATGGCTCTGCTGGGTGTTAGCACAGAGCATAGGCCATATGAATTGAGAAGTCAGATAAGATCTTGCAGCAGTTGTGTGAGCTCAGCAGATGGCTGGCATGAGGTAATTTGACAGTGGTCTTATTTGTTTTGTAAACTCAGGTTAGGCCACGTCCCCCAAAGACGAAGGTGACTGAGAATAAGCTTCACACACAGCCTGATAAGGACGTATTGTGGAAGGTTTTTTAATGCTTTCCTTTCTGGTTTCATTAATGATGTATATGTGAAAGTTGATTATATTCACTTGCTCTACATTACTATTAAAGAAAAGTTTAAACAACGGTTACACTTTAAATGGACACTGTTTATTGTAAAAAGGCCTTTTTTAATGAACTCTTTAATCAAATATTTTTGACGCTGGTCAACTAAAAATGGCTCTTTTTGTGAAATAAAATAATCTCTATTTTTCATTGCCTTTATTATACTTCCGTTACATTGTGTTCTACTCTTCTACTGAAACTCTGTTGTATAGGGTCAATGAAAGTGCAGTATTTTATGTTCTCCCACAAATTCTCAGTTTAACTATGGTTTGGACATGTTGCAACAAAAACCCTTTTCTGTAGTTTTTGCTTATTTTTTAGAGTTTGTCTTGTTGGATACTATAAATCTTTTCCAAGTTACAGTTTCTTCATTCTTTCTCTATTCAGCAAGTTTGTCTTCAGGGTTTCTTTCTGCTATTGCCTGTATGATAAACTTTATCCTCATAAGCCTTTGAGGGCATGGTACCTGGATGCATCCTTGCAACATTTATGAGTCGAAAATCTTAATTTTGTTTATTAGCATCAATAAAGACTAAACTAATTAGATCCATTAGCATTTAATAATATTACTTTATATTGTTATATATCAAATAAAAAAGGAAAAAGCCCAAGAAGTGTGAACACTTTTTATAGACACTGTACATTTTTAATTTACATTCCATGTCTAACAATACAATATTGTGGCTTAGTTGCACATAGAGACTCTGGGTTATTTTTTTTTCTGTTGCAAATAGAAAGTGAAAAAAACATCTCTCCGTTTCTTCAGCTAAAAGTACTCTGCTCTTTTTTTTCTTCTTGCACAATTAACAGATCACCACAAACACATATAAACCACTGACCTGTATCTGATTGTATATGTCCTTACTCATCATAACCCTCAATGATGGCTGGTGTGGTGAGGATAGTAGAGACTTTTGTTTTTATATACATATTCGGTTGAAAATAGTGTTGAAATATCCTGCCATTTTGGGTGTATGGGAGATAATATTATACACCACTCTGGGTTATCAGAAAAAGAGTCACTTATCCAATGATACACAGCAAAATCTGGTGACCTAGGTAATGAACAGTATTAAGACCTAAAACTTAACATATAAAATACAATAAAAAAAGGAAAGATACCTATTGATAACATAGTGCACAAGTGATGTGAATCCCTTATGCTAACACTAAGACCAAATGATTAGCAAAGGGTATCACAAGTATGGCTGGGGTCACACTTGCGTTTTTTTCATGCTTTTTTGGAGACCTGCATTTTAAAAAAAACATGTAAAAACGCACCCATAGGCCCCCATGTTAAAAAACGCATGCCCTAATAGCAAAAACGCATGTCTTAATAGGAAAAACGCATGTGTGACAGTTCCAATGCGTTGTTGTGTGCGATTTTGTAATTATGTGTTTAGCTGACATCAAAAACTCATGCAAAAATGCATGGTACGTTAGTACCATTTAGTACCATCCAAAAACGCATGCGTTTTCCATAGGGGCCCATGTTAAAAAAATGCATGCGTTTTACAGCACCAAAAAATAGTGCATGCACTATTTTTGGGTGCTGATTTAAAAACGCATGCAAAAACGCATGGTGCCATCAGACACCCTAAAAAACGCATGCAGCAACGCATGCATTTTTTTAAGGCACTAAAAAAACTCATGCCAAGTGTGACCCCAGCCTATGCTAGATCATTATGTTGCCGCCCAATCAGTTTCTGTAGTGGTTTCTTATGGTTATTCTCAATGTGGCTTAAACACAATGAACCAACTATGGATACATACTCATTATGCCTCACATTTTCTAGCCAGACTGAAACGATTTCACCAAATCATGATTGTTCCCAGAAGAATGCATGGTCATTAGAGTTCTCACTCAGGAATGTGTCCTATTCAACTTGACGTCTATTCCATCCACTTAAAATGGCATTCTTTTAGGCGTGCGGGCCTCTTCCGACGCATTTTTTTTACATTAGTTAATCATCAGGGAAGTAAAGGTGTTTGGGCATACTGCATTATGCCCATTCTGGCAGAAACTCTTGTATCAAGTGCACATGTCCGCAGCTTTTGTGCTTATGCTGTAAAGTAAAGAAATCCCATTTTGAGTGGATGTTATAGATGTCAAGTTGAACAGGACACATTCCTGAGTGAGAACTCTTAATGACCATGCATTCATCTGGGAACAACCATGATTTGGTGAAATGGTTTTAGTCTGGCTGGAAAATGTGAGGCATAATGAGCCACATTGAGTATAGCCATAAGAAACCACTGCAGAAACTGAATGGGCGGTAGGTTATTTGTGGCAACATAATGATCTAGCATTCTTGTGATACCCTTTGCTAATTGTCTTAGTGTTAGCATAAGGGGATTCACATCACTTGTGCACTATGTTATCAATAGGCATCTTTCCTTTTTTTATTGTATATTAAATGTTAAGTTTTATGTCTTAATTCTGTTCATTACCTAGGTCACCAGATTTTGCTGTGTATTATATGGGAGATATGTCAAACTACGTATCTCCATGGCTACATATGTCCCTTCTCCTACATCAAGGGTGCGGTCTTATAGAGAGATCCATTTTTGGTGATTTTTATGTGCTACGCAGATGCTGAAAAGAGTAATAATTATTGCAAAAGAATATGATAGGAATGTTAGTTGGGTTCTGGTGACTTGCATTTTTTAATGGTATACTGTATCTACAAAGACCAGGTTATATGACGTAAGTCTTGGACTCTGTTCACACTGCCATTCAGAGCCTTGATTGGCAGTCCTGGCAGATACAACAGAAAAACAAGTGATGCATACAACTCCTATTTTTACCTTTCAAACAACAAATTCCACTTTAGAACCTCCCAACTTCAATTGTGATTAATCCAGCACTACGTTCTGATTCTGTTATAACCTGAAACCCTGTGCAAGTGTGAATAGAGCCTTAAATGCAACCTTGGGCATTTATTCCTCGAGGATGAAGTGGTGGGGGAATCATAGGAATATGATAGACTGCTAATTTGAATATGCTACCCTACTTCCAAAAATAAATTAATGTATAAAATAGTATGTTAAATTATATATAATTTTACTGTCTTTCTTAATACATGTATATAAATTAAATGTTAAAAACTGTGTTTTTGTCTTGTCAAAGTGGTTGTATTTGTTTAAGACTTCGAAGACGTTTTAGGGACTAGGCAAGAAAAAGGCATTAACCTTGGATAATCTTTTATTTTTAAGTATACACTGAACATATATTTTAACTGTTTGCTAGTTTCCAGCAGCAATTTTATTTTTAGTGTTACTAAATGACCTATAAGTGGAGAGTCTGATACAAAGTGTTAACAAATGTGATGTTGACTGATGTGTATAAGCTTGTACTGATTTCATTGTAGATCTGTGTATTAAATGAATTTCATTTGTATTTGATATGTGCAACGTTACTTAGTGCCCTCACACAATATCTTTTTGTTAATGACAATAAATTGTTTACAAACTGTTTCTATGTTTCTTCTATTTTTATGTAATCTGAAATTTCAGTTAATAACATTATAAAACCCTTTAAAGGAAACTTGTCAGGTCCTGTATGCCATTCAAACCAGCAGGAGTCACATTTGCACGCCAGAATTATCTTTGTAAGCAGCCCTGTAGAACATCATTCTCAAAAATTCAATGTATAAAAAAAGCATTTAATACCTCAGTTTTTCATATGCTAACCATGACTTTGACTAGTCAAAGGGGCATTGTTTCCCCAGACGAATTGGCCTTCTTTCCATGTTATCACGCCCCTGCGTCATTAAGGCTCTTGGATGTTTTGCGCACGCGCACGGCTCATTTCCTCAGATCAGTGCGCCTCTGAAGTCGGGTGTGTGCATTTTTGCTTCAGAGAGGCAAATGCACATGATGAGAAAGACATCGTCTTCTATAGCATCATGCACTGTGCTCATCTCTGAAGCCGAGATGTGTAACCTAGTTTCTGAGGCTCACCGATGCGCTGAAATGAGCCGTTCACACAAGATTTCCAGGAGCTGCAATGATGCCAGCTCATGGAAATTGTGTTATCATGTCTGTAGGGGCGTGATAACATGGAAAGAGGCCGACTAGTCAGAAGAAGTAAAGCCTGTTTGATTAGTCATAGCCCTAATTAGCATATGAAAAACAGATATTAAATGCCTTTTTTACTGATTTACTTGATTTTAGACAATGATTTTATATAGGGCTGGTTAGGAAGGGAATTTTGAACTATAAATGTGACTGCTGCTGGTTTGAATGGCATAGAGGACCTAACAGGTTTCCTTTGAAGCTAGCTTCCATTAGTAAAATGGAAAAACGCATGAATTGTTGATGGAGTAGCTGTGCAAACCTGGCTATTTGCATGAAATATCAATTATAATAAATAAATTCACTAAGGCCCCTTTCACATCAAACACTAATCATCTTAGTTATCCAGTGTGATTGATAATTAATGTGGTGATCTTGCCATTCACCAAACATGGAGAAATGAAACCATTCATTGTGAGGGTAATTGTCTGCACACAAATGTATGTGAAAACATCTCTATGTTAGTGTGACAGCAGTATCACAAGCAGGAACATCAGTCATGATGGATGACTATAGTGACAAGTATTTGATATATCTTGAACTTTTTTAATATTGTAGTATGCAAATAGAAATTCTTTAGAAAAAAACAATTGTAAAATTGGACTTGGTGTATTTATTTATAACTAGCTGTTATACTGTGTAATGTCCATATACGGTCGTAATGCTCATATATGGTAATATTGCCAATATTGCCCATATATGGTTATGTATGTGTGTGTATGTATCATAGCCCAGCTTCCTCCAAGTACCCAGCCCCTACACACAGCCCTGCTTCTCCTGGTAGCCCGTCCTTTTCATAGCGCAGCTCGGCCTTTTCATAGCTGCCAGTCCTCCACATAGTCCCAGGGTGGGGTTATGTGGAGGAGGCAGGGCTAAGTGAAAATGCAGGCAGTGAAGTGGGTGTTGGGTATGTGAGTTGGACATGGCTATGTTGAGTGGGCGAGGTTAATGCCACATACATATACACATACATACATACACTCAGCTTTATATATTAGATGTTCTGGATTAAATAGAGAGATCCTGATTTATGCACTGATGAGATGTTTCCTATTGCCAGAGGGTCACTATTGAATTATATACATCTACTTGCGGACTATTGGCAGATCCAGCTCAATTTACACAGTTTAGCTATCAGTCTCATATCTGTGGGGGTCATAAACTTAATTCATATTTACTATTTTAATGTGCTTAGTATATGCCTCAGAAAACCATAAGGTCACAGACAATTTTTTTCTGTCTCAACATTTACTTTTTTAAATTAATTTTTATTATTACATTCTAGTTAAAATAGTGGAACACAAAAGCAATGTAATAAGTACTTGCTAAAAATATAGTATCAATGATCTCAGGAACACTTAGCATGCCTGATCTATGTACATTATGTTCTTTTCTTGTTTTATACAAGGAAATAGCACTTGGGCTCAGAACATTCAGCTTCAGCTATTTTGTGATTTTTGGCTATTTAAAAAAAAAAAAAAAAAAAAGCATTTGAAGAGAGAAATGTCATAATGCTGAATGAGACCGAAATTTGGGATAGCTTGGAGGTAGAGTCTCTTTAGAGGTTTTTACTGAAGTTATTGATATTGCAGATTTCTTCCTAAACTGGCTTCTCACCTTGTCACGAAATTCTTCAGAGGCATAGTAATACACAAAAGGATCAATACAGCTGTTTAAGGTGCTCAGAGTCAAGCAGACCATATAGATTGCATAAAGGTCTCCGTGTCTTTGAAGACAGTGCTCTGAGTAATGCATCAAAAGAACCACATTGCTTGGAGTCAAGAAGATGATCACTATGAACAGCACCAATGCACTTAGCTTTACAGCATAGGTGTATTTCTCACCACTTATTATCAGTTCTCGAATTACAGCAATGTAACTAAATACAATAATTACTAATGGTAAAATAAAGCACAAGATAATAACCGACATGAAATAATAAAACAGATACTCTGCTTGTTCTTGCTTTGGAAGAGCATCATGACACAATATGAGTTCAGTGTTTAAAAGGCGGTACGATTGTTGCATGGTGGCCAAAGGAATGGTAGATAACATTGCAATAAACCAGCAAGTAGAACATATACAGGTTGCAAAAATCCTGCTTCTGAATGTTCTGGAGAAAAAAGGATGCACCACTGCAAGGTAACGGTCAACACTGATACTCATAAGTAACAAGGCTGAGCAATACATGTTCCCATAAAAGAAGCTAGTCACAGCTCTGCACATTAGCTCACCAAAAATCCAATTGTTTCCCAAATAATAGTAACATATTTTAAAGGGAAGTACTAGGATAAGCAAGAGGTCAGCCACTGCCAGATTCATAAGGAACACTGTGGATGTCATCTTTTTGACTTTGGTTGCTAAAACCCACAGAGCAAGACCATTGGCTGGAAGACCCACAATAAATATAACAACGTAGACAGACGGTATGAGCACAACCGTAATGGAACTTTTCAGGTGATCTTTTGACGATGCAGAAATTTGCAAGTATGTGTTATTCAATACTCCTCTGAAGGACCGTAGTTGTTGACACGATATAGATTCAGATGCATTTGTTTCATCAGAATAAATACTTGTTTCTTCAGAATACTCTGTAATAAAAATGAGATAAACTGTTAGTTTACAAATAAACTCTTCAAGCGCTCTTTTTATTGTCTACAATATGGGGGAAAATGTATATTCTTAGAACTAAGTTTCAGCATGTTCTTTCACTGTATTGATATATATTAATGTAAAATACAAAGGATTGACTGCCAAAAAGATTGTATCATGCATCATTTATCACAAGTACCATGTCATGCTGTCATATAGTAGCATGTCATCCCACCAATGTTGAGAAGCCCTTAGCATAAAATAGCGGTTAGCTGACATCTATACAGTGCCTACAAGTAGTCTTCAACCCCCTGCAGATTTAGCTGGTTGACACATGCGGAATTAACTTGGCATTGTGACATTTGGACTGTAGATCAGCCTGGAAGTGGGAAATGCACTGCAGCCAAAAAGATTTTTTACATTTTTTATTTTTTTTTAAAGCGTTAAAAGTTAATTCAGAGGGTCATTTATTATTCAACCCCTCAAACCACCAGCATTCTGTTTGGTCCCCCTAAAGTATTAAGAAGTAGTTCAGGCACAAAGAACAATGAGCTTCACATGTGTGGATTAATTACTCTTTTGCCAGCCTTTTCTGACTATTTAAGACCCTCCCCAAACTTGGGAACAGCACTCATACATGGTCAACATGGGAAAGACAAAGGAGCATTCCAAGGCCATCACAGACAAGATCGTGGAGGGTCACAAGGCTGGCAAGGGGTACAAAACCCTTTCCAAGGAGTTGGGCCTACCTGTCTCCACTGTTGGGAGCATCATCCGGAAGTGGAAGGCTTACGGAACTCCACTGACCTGGACAGCCTTTGAAAGTTTCCTCCCGTGCCGAGACCAGGCTTGTCTGAAGAGTCAAGGCTAACCCAAGGACAACAAGGAAGGAGCTCCGGGAAGATCTCATGGCAGTGGGGACATTGGTTTCAGTCAATCCTTCCACGACCTGGACAGCCTTTGAAAGTTTCCTCCCGTGCCGAGGCCAGGCTTGTCTGAAGAGTCAAGGCTAACCCAAGGACAACAAGGAAGGAGCTCCGGGAAGATCTCATGGCAGTGGGGACATTGGTTTCAGTCAATACCATAAGTAACGTACTTCACCGCAATGGTCTCCGTTCCAGACGAGCCCGTAAGGTACCTTTACTTTCAAAGCGTCATGTCAAGGCTCGTCTACAGTTTGCTCATGATCACTTGGAGGACTCTGAGACAGACTGGTTCAAGGTTCTATGGTCTGATGAGACCAAGATCAAGATCTTTGGTGCCAACCACACACGTGACGTTTGGAGACTGGATGGCACTGCATACGACCCCAAGAATGCCATCCCTACAGTCAAGCATGGTGGTGACAGCATCATGCTGTGGGGCTGTTTCTCAGCCAAGGGGCCTGGCCATCTGGTCCGCATCCATGGGAAGATGGATAGCACGGCCTACCTGGAGATTTTGGCCAAGAACCTCCGCTCCTCCATCAAGGATCTTAAGATGGGTCGTAGTTTCATCTTCCAACAAGACAACGACCCAAAGCACACAGCCAAGAAAACCAAGGCCTGGTTCAAGAGGGAAAAAAATCAAGGTGATGGAGTGGCCTAGTCAGTCTCCTGACCTTAACCCAATTGAAAACTTGTGGAAGGAGCTCAAGATTAAAGTCCACATGAGACACCCAAAGAACCTAGATAACTTGGAGAAGATCTGCATGGAGAAGTGGGCCAAGATAACTCCAGAGACCTGTGCCGGCCTGATCAGGTCTTATAAAAGACGATTATTAGCTGTAATTGCAAACAAGGGTTATTCCACAAAATATTAAACCTAGGGGTTGAATAATAATTGACCCACACTTTTATGTTTAAAATTTATTAAAATTCAACTGAGCAACATAACTTTTTATTTTGTAAGATTTATGCTTCTGTTAATAAATCCTACTCTCGTTTGCAGTTTGAAGGCTCTAACTTATTTGCATCTTATCAAACCACCTAAATCTGCAGGGGGTTGAAGACTACTTGTACTTACAGTAGGTTATCTGCCGCGACACTACTTTTTCATGATTAATGATAATGTGAATCAATGAGTGTCACTAGAAGCAAGAGGATCCATTGGATATAATGTAAGGTGAATTGCAGAAACTGCCTTATGCTAAATGTAATAAAACGGAGATCTTGGTTTTCAATAGTGATCACTAGAGAGTAAGCTTGGCATCCACTTACAAGGAGCCTCCACTGCCAAGTCCTATCACTAACCCTGATAAAATTGTGAATTGTGAACGGGTTTATATGCCCAAGGATAATTGGAAATAATGAATAGGTGTGTGTAGGGCCTTCACAATGGTGTCCAAGTGTGGATACCAAATTAAGGAATGTTGAAAGGGGAATAATTACAGTGGGAGCTCAGTCACAAATAAACAATATATATATCAGATTAAGACGGCATCACCACAAGCGTAGGTGCTGGCAGAAAATAATAATATACTTACAGTAGGTTATCTGCCGCGACACTACTTTTTCATGATTAATGATAATGTGAATCAATGAGTGTCACTAGAAGCAAGAGGATCCATTGGATATAATGTAAGGTGAATTGCAGAAACTGCCTTATGCTAAATGTAATAAAACGGAGATCTTGGTTTTCAATAGTGATCACTAGAGAGTAAGCTTGGCATCCACTTACAAGGAGCCTCCACTGCCAAGTCCTATCACTAACCCTGATAAAATTGTGAATTGTGAACGGGTTTATATGCCCAAGGATAATTGGAAATAATGAATAGGTGTGTGTAGGGCCTTCACAATGGTGTCCAAGTGTGGATACCAAATTAAGGAATGTTGAAAGGGGAATAATTACAGTGGGAGCTCAGTCACAAATAAACAATATATATATCAGATTAAGACGGCATCACCACAAGCGTAGGTGCTGGCAGAAAATAATAATATACTTACAGTAGGTTATCTGCCGCGACACTACTTTTTCATGATTAATGATAATGTGAATCAATGAGTGTCACTAGAAGCAAGAGGATCCATTGGATATAATGTAAGGTGAATTGCAGAAACTGCCTTATGCTAAATGTAATAAAACGGAGATCTTGGTTTTCAATAGTGATCACTAGAGAGTAAGCTTGGCATCCACTTACAAGGAGCCTCCACTGCCAAGTCCTATCACTAACCCTGATAAAATTGTGAATTGTGAACGGGTTTATATGCCCAAGGATAATTGGAAATAATGAATAGGTGTGTGTAGGGCCTTCACAATGGTGTCCAAGTGTGGATACCAAATTAAGGAATGTTGAAAGGGGAATAATTACAGTGGGAGCTCAGTCACAAATAAACAATATATATATCACATTAAGACGGCATCACCACAAGCGTAGGTGCTGGCAGAAAATAATAATATACTTACAGTAGGTTATCTGCCGCGACATGAAAAAGTAGTGTCGCGGCAGATAACCTACTGTAAGTATATTATTATTTTCTGCCAGCACCTACGCTTGTGGTGATGCCGTCTTAATGTGATATATATATTGTTTATTTGTGACTGAGCTCCCACTGTAATTATTCCCCTTTCAACATTCCTTAATTTGGTATCCACACTTGGACACCATTGTGAAGGCCCTACACACACCTATTCATTATTTCCAATTATCCTTGGGCATATAAACCCGTTCACAATTCACAATTTTATCAGGGTTAGTGATAGGACTTGGCAGTGGAGGCTCCTTGTAAGTGGATGCCAAGCTTACTCTCTAGTGATCACTATTGAAAACCAAGATCTCCGTTTTATTACATTTAGCATAAGGCAGTTTCTGCAATTCACCTTACATTATATCCAATGGATCCTCTTGCTTCTAGTGACACTCATTGATTCACATTATCATTAATCATGAAAAAGTAGTGTCGCGGCAGATAACCTACTGTAAGTATATTATTATTTTCTGCCAGCACCTACGCTTGTGGTGATGCCGTCTTAATCTGATATATATATTGTTTATTTGTGACTGAGCTCCCACTGTAATTATTCCCCTTTCAACATTCCTTAATTTGGTATCCACACTTGGACACCATTGTGAAGGCCCTACACACACCTATTCATTATTTCCAATTATCCTTGGGCATATAAACCCGTTCACAATTCACAATTTTATCAGGGTTAGTGATAGGACTTGGCAGTGGAGGCTCCTTGTAAGTGGATGCCAAGCTTACTCTCTAGTGATCACTATTGAAAACCAAGATCTCCGTTTTATTACATTTAGCATAAGCAGTTTCTGCAATTCACCTTACATTATATCCAATGGATCCTCTTGCTTCTAGTGACACTCATTGATTCACATTATCATTAATCATGAAAAAGTAGTGTCGCGGCAGATAACCTACTTAGTATATTATTATTTCTGCCAGCACCTACGCTTGTGGTGATGCCGTCTTAATCTGATATATATATTGTTTATTTGTGACTGAGCTCCCACTGTAATTTTCCCCTTTCAACATTCCTTAATTTGGTATCCACACTTGGACACCATTTGTGAAGGCCTACACACACCTATTCATTATTTCCAATTATCCTTGGGCATATAAACCCTTCACAATTCACAATTTTATCAGGTTGTGATAGGACTTGGCAGTGGAGGCTCCTTGTAAGTGGATGCCAAGCTTACTCTCTAGTGATCACTATTGAAAACCAGATCTCGTTTATTACATTTAGCATAAGGCAGTTTCTGCAATTCACCTTACATTATATCCAATGGATCCTCTTGCTTCTAGTGACACTCATTGATTCACATTATCATTAATCATGAAAAAGTAGTGTCGCGCAGATAACCTACTGTAAGTATATTATTATTTTCTGCCAGCACCTACGCTTGTGGTGATCCGTCTTAATCTGATATATATATTGTTTATTTGTGACTGAGCTCCCACTGTAATTATTCCCCTTTCAACATTCCTTAATTTGGTATCCACACTTGGACACCATTGTGAAGGCCCTACACACACCTATTCATTATTTCCAATTATCCTTGGCATATAAACCCGTTCACAATTCACAATTTTATCAGGGTTAGTGATAGGACTTGGCAGTGGAGCTCCTTGTAAGTGATGCCAAGCTTACTCTCTAGTGATCACTATTGAAAACCAAGATCTCCGTTTTATTACATTTAGCATAAGGCAGTTTCTGCAATTCACCTTACATTATATCCAATGGATCCTCTTGCTTCTAGTGACACTCATTGATTCACATTATCATTAATCATGAAAAAGTAGTGTCGCGGCAGATAACCTACTGTAAGTATATTATTATTTTCTGCCAGCACCTACGCTTGTGGTGATGCCGTCTTAATCTGATATATATATTGTTTATTTGTGACTGAGCTCCCACTGTAATTATTCCCCTTTCAACATTCCTTAATTTGGTATCCACACTTGGACACCATTGTGAAGGCCCTACACACACCTATTCATTATTTCCAATTATCCTTGGGCATATAAACCCGTTCACAATTCACAATTTTATCAGGGTTAGTGATAGGACTTGGCAGTGGAGGCTCCTTGTAAGTGGATGCCAAGCTTACTCTCTAGTGATCACTATTGAAAACCAAGATCTCCGTTTTATTACATTTAGCATAAGGCAGTTTCTGCAATTCACCTTACATTATATCCAATGGATCCTCTTGCTTCTAGTGACACTCATTGATTCACATTATCATTAATCATGAAAAAGTAGTGTCGCGGCAGATAACCTACTGTAAGTATATTATTATTTTCTGCCAGCACCTACGCTTGTGGTGATGCCGTCTTAATCTGATATATATATTGTTTATTGTGACTGACTCCCACTGAATTATCCCCTTTCACATTCCTTAATTTGGTATCCACACTGACACCATTGTGAAGGCCCTACAACACCAATTCATTTTCCAATTATCCTTGGGCAATAAACCCGTTCACATTCACATTTTATCAGGTTAGTAAGACTTGCATGAGGCTCTTGTAATGATGCCAACTACTCTCTAGTGATCACTATGAAAACCAAGATCTCGTTATTACATTTAGCAAAGCAGTTTCTGCAATTCACCTTACATTAATCCAATGATCCTCTTGCTCTAGTGACACTCATGATTCCTCATATCGAAAAAGTAGTGTCGCGGCAGATAACCTACTGTAAGTATATTATATTTCTGCAGCACTACGCTTGTGGTGATGCCGTCTTAATCTGATATATATATTGTTTATTTGTGACTGAGCTCCACTGTAATATTCCCCTTTCAACATTCCTTAATTTGTATCCACACTTGGACACCATTGTGAAGGCCCTACACACACTATTCATTATTTCCATTATCCTTGGGCATATAAACCGTTCACAATTCACAATTTTATCAGGGTTATGATAGGACTTGGCAGTGGAGCTCCTTGTAATGGATGCCACTTACTCTCTAGTGATCACTATTGAAAACCAAGATCTCCGTTTATTACATTAGCATAAGCATTTCTGCAATCACCTTACATATATCCAATGATCCTCTTGCTTCTAGTGACACTCATTGATTCACATTATCATTAATCATGAAAAAGTAGTGTCGCGGCAGATAACCTACTGTAAGTATATTATTATTTTCTGCCAGCACCTACGCTTGTGGTGATGCCGTCTTAATCTGATATATATATTGTTTATTTGTGACTGAGTCCACTGTAATTATTCCCTTTTTAACATTCTTAATTTGGTATCCACACTTGGACACCATTGAGGAAGGCCCTACACACACTTTCATTATTTCCTTATCCTTGGGCATATAAACCCTTCACAATTCACAATTTAATCAGGGTTAGTGATAGACTTGGCATGGAGCCCTTGTAAGTGGATGCAACTTTACTCTCTAGTGATCACTATTGAAAACCAAGATCTCCGATTTATTACTTTAGCAAAGGCAAAAAAAAATTTTTTTTTTTTTTTTTTAGTGACACTCATTGATTCACATTATCATTAATCATGAAAAAGTAGTGTCGCGGCAGATAACCTACTGTAAGTATATTATTATTTTCTGCCAGCACCTACGCTTGTGGTGATGCCGTCTTAATCTGATATATATATTGTTTATTTGTGACTGAGCTCCCACTGTAATTATTCCCCTTTCAACATTCCTTAATTTGGTATCCACACTTGGACACCATTGTGAAGGCCCTACACACACCTATTCATTATTTCCAATTATCCTTGGGCATATAAACCCGTTCACAATTCACAATTTTATCAGGGTTAGTGATAGGACTTGGCAGTGGAGGCTCCTTGTAAGTGGATGCCAAGCTTACTCTCTAGTGATCACTATTGAAAACCAAGATCTCCGTTTTATTACATTTAGCATAAGGCAGTTTCTGCAATTCACCTTACATTATATCCAATGGATCCTCTTGCTTCTAGTGACACTCATTGATTCACATTATCATTAATCATGAAAAAGTAGTGTCGCGGCAGATAACCTACTGTAAGTATATTATTATTTTCTGCCAGCACCTACGCTTGTGGTGATGCCGTCTTAATCTGATATATATATGAAGACTACTTGTAGGCACTGTATATTCCAACTGCCCCATACACAGAAATGCATACCCTAGTGTTCATGTGTATTTAATGAGGAGAAAAGAGAAAGTTGCTGCAAGGCATCTTTAGGAGTCCAAAAAGAGCAAAGGATTAGGCCTTTGCCTATACATACACATGTGGTCAAAAATTGTTGGTACCCTTCGTTTAATGAAAGACAAACCCACAATGGTCACAGAAATACCTTGAATCTGACAAAAGTAATAATGAATAAAAAAATCAATGAAAATGAACAAATGTAAGTCAGACATTGATTTTCAACCCTGCTGCTACAGAATTAAAAAAATAAATAAATAAAAACTCATGAAATAGGCCTGGACAGAAATGATGGTACCCCTGAAAATAATGTGACAAAAGGGATATGTTAAATTAACGTGTGTCCACTAATTACCATCACAAGTGTCTACAATCTTGTAATCAGTTAATGGGCCTGTATATAGGGCTATAGATACTCACTGTGTTTTTTGGTGACATGTGGTACCACACTCAACATGAACCAGAAAAAGGGAAGGAAAGAGTTGTCTCAGGAGATTAGAAAGAAAATTATAGACAAGCATATTAAAGGTAAAGGTTATAAGACCATCACCAAGCAGATTGATGTTCCTGTGACTATAGTTGCGTATATTATTCAGAAATTTAAGATTCATGGGACTGTAGCCAGCCTTCCTGGACTTGGCCGCAGAAGGAAAATTGATGACAAATCAAAGAGACAGATAATACGAATGATAATAAAAGAGCCCAGAAAAACTTCAAAAGAGATTAAAGGTGAACTTCAAGTTCAAGGAACATCAGTGTCAGATTGCATAAGCCGTCGGTGTTTGAGCCATAGTGGACTTCATGGGAGATGATCAAGGAGGACACCATTGTTGAAAAAAAATCATTAAAAAAGCCAGACTGGAATTTGTCAAACTACATATTGACAAACCACAAAGCTTCTGGGAGAACGTCTTATGGACAGATGAGACACAAATGGAACTTTTTGGCAAGGCACATCAGCTCTATGTTCACAGACAGAAAAAATGAAGCAGATCAAGAAAAGAACACTGTCCCTACTGTGAAACATGGAGGAGGCTGTGTTATGTTCTGGGGCTGCTTTACTACATCTGGTACAGAGTGTCTTAAATCTGTGCAGGGTACAATGAAATCTCAACACTATCTAGGGATTCCAGAGAGAAATGTGCTGCCCATTGTAAGAAGGCTTGGTCTCAGTCACAAGTCATGGGTCTTGTAACAGGATAATGAGCCAAAACACACAGCTAAAAACACCCAAGAATGGCTAAGGCCCCTTTCACATCAGCGGTAAGCGCTGATCGCGGCAGTTGCGGTGAAAAAAAACTGCATCTGCCGTGGTTACTGCATAACGGCCGCACTTGCGGTTCACCTGCGGCAAGCCTCTTGCAATGTCTATGGGGCTTGCGGCAGGTGCGGCAAGTGCGGTATAGTTACGGCTTCGGCACTTGCGGCAGATGTGGCCGCCAAAAAAACGCGGTCAGCGTGCATCTGCCGCAAGTGCCGAAACTGCACTTGCCGCTCACTTACCGCAAGCCCCATAGACATTGCATGGGGCTTGCCGCAGGTGAACCGCAAGTGCGGCCGTTATGCTGTAACCACGGCAGATGCGTTTTTTTCACTGCAACTGCCGTGATCAGCGCTTACTGCTGATGTGAAAAGGCCCTAAGAGAAAAACATTGGTCTATTATGAAGGTGCCTTCTATGAGCCCTGACCTAAATCCTATTAAGCATCTTTGGAAAGAGCTGAAACATGCCATCTGGAAAAGGTAACCTTCAAACAAGAGGCAATTGGAGTAGTTTACTCTTGAGGAGTCACCAAAATACCTGTCGAAAAGTGAAGAAGTCTCATTCACAGTTACAGGAATCGTTTGATTGCAGTGATTGCCTCAAAAGGTTGTACAACTAAATATTAAATTAAGGGACCATCATTTCTGTCCAGGCATATTTCATGAGTTTACTTTTTTTTTTAATTCTGTGGAAGCAGGGTTGAAAAGCAATGTCTGACTTTCATTTGTTCATTTTCATAGATTTTTCATTTATTATTACTTTTGTCAGATTCAAGTTATTTCTGTGACCATTGTGGGTTTTTCTTTCATTAAACTAGGAGTACTAACAATTTTGACTACGTGTATTTGATATATGTCAGATGATAGTCATATGTCCTAGCTTCCCAATAACTGCTCTGCTTAAAAGAGCATTCATGAGTTCTCCATGGAAGGTCCAAGTATTGGACTGAAATTTTTTTTTACATTTTGTATTGCATTAAGTAAAAGTATGAAAATTCTATTTACACATTTTCAGAGTGCCAAGCTTAATATTCACTATACTACAGATAGGATCCTTCCTGCGCACTTTCTGTCCCAAAGTGCTGTGTTCTTTATTTCTGTTGATATTTTCAGGTTCAGCTAACTAATCTAATGTGTATGGGGTCGTTAGTCCCAATACTTTTCCCCCCAACTGTTGTTAAGAGTCATAGGACCCAAATACACATCAGATGTTAGGCTACTTTTGCTGAAGATGGTGCATTTGGGCAACTTTAACCTAATGATTATGGAGGCATTTTTACAGCCAGATACAGCAAAGGCTATGTTCAAATGTTCAGTTTTTGGTTAGTTTTTCACATCAGTTTTTATAAGCCAAAACCAGTAGTGGATGCAAAAGAGAGAAGTGATGACATCTTTCTATTATACTTTTCTTCTTATTGTAAATACTGATGTTCAATAGTGACCAAATACTCAACATGTGAACGTTGCCTAACAGAAAGACATCACCACTTCTTCATTTTTCATACACTCCTGGTTTTGGCTCACAAAAACTGATCAAAAAGTGAACATGTGAACGTAGCCTTATTTGTATTTCAATCAATTCATAGCACTTTGATACACACTTTTTTCCCTTTCCCCATCCAAATGTATACTTTTCCCAATGCAGAGACAACAGAATACCACATACCTGGTATCCTACACACCAATGACAATTAAGGTGTTTTGCTAAAGATAATGTGGTTGGGTTGCCATATGACAAAACATTGAAAACAGCATGTGTGGAGGTAATAGGGTATGATAAAGTAAAATATATTACAAAATTAGTGTTGCTAGACCAGGGGAAAGCATAAAGATCCAAGAACAGGCAAGCAGACACTGGTCATATCCTAAAGAAGGAAGCACGATGGCTGGCATTGAGCATTTTGTTACATTGGGCAAGTTTAGGGGAGATTTAATGCAGTACTGTTGGGAAAAATGTGGCTATAGTTGGGAAACTTTTTTTCTGTATTTGGAGATATTTGGAGTAATATACAGGAGCCTGGGCAGCAAATTGTAGAGGCATGTAATGGCTGGAAGAAGCCTTAAATGCTAGTCCCAGCTCTAGATCAAAAGATGCAAAATGCATGAATACAATAAGAGAAGAACTGTGAGTCTTTGGATTTGATGATTATTCTCTGACTGTCTCTGAACAACTTTATTAGTTAACTGTGTAGTGCATAATGTTAATATTTGTCATGTCGACGTGGTTTTATTAACTCTAAGGCTGGTTTCACACTATCGTTTTTGGGATCCGTGTGAATCCAGCTAGAGCTGGATACTCCCGCATCTGTTTTTGCCCCCAATGACTTTCAATGGGGTCTCAGGAACTTGCGGGTGCATACAGTTCTTAGAGACTAAAATCGCATTTTGTAATGATTTTAGTGTCCATGTCAAAACCATGAACACTCGGATCCAGGGCACTATGGTTTCAATTTGAATGTGGCTCTATGGAACCCGAATTCATCGTAATATGGATCTCGCTTTATCCGCTAGACCACCAGGTGCTTCTTAAAAGGCACTTCTCCAAATCTTTTGTCTCCCATAAGAAGTGTGAACCAGCCTACGACGGAATAAAATACGTATTTGAGTGTGGGGCTAACACTGGACAATTTTATGGGAAAATGTTAGCAATGAATCTTGCCTCTTCAATAGTAGCATCGCTCTGTTTCCTGATCCACCAAGTGCCTCAGAGAACTTTTCTAACCTTAAAACATTCATAAAATGTGTTATACATTACATGACCTGAATTTCTCACATAATGTCAATAATAACCTATCTAATCTACACAGGCCAAAAAATCAAACATAAATTTAGTGATGTGTAATAATGTGGGGAAAAAAAACCAGGGAAAAAGTATTGAATTTGCTTGCTGGATTTTTTATTTTTTTTTTAAATCGGATACATTTTTATTATCCAACGCACTGTTTCCATTTTATGTCAACATATAGACGATTCATACAATGATGTACAAAAGTAAGAAGCTGTGTATATAAAAAAAGAGAGAGAGAGCGTATAAATCTCATCTTAGACTTTCTCCCCACTCTTTGCAAATGGAACGTGATATATATTTTGGATATCTTACCATTTTAAGATGTAGGGTTTGTAATACAATTATGTCACTATCCAATACCCCCATATGTGTATATTGTACATTAATTACATTATACCAATTGCCATATCTTTTATTACTCTCTCTCTCTAAGTGACTATGGTGATTGGATAACATCACAAAGCACTCACTGATCTAAGGGAGACCAGTCAAGGAAAACACTGCGGGCAGCTGGCTTAAGCGCTCAAACACAATGAAATCCATGATGCATTACCCCCTGGAAATTTGAATATGCAAATGGAGTCCGTGGGGCCTCGATTAACAGTCTCAAACACAGAACTAACCAGATATCCCTCCAGGGAAGGACCTAGCCCTGGGGTGGAATCCTTGCAGAGACCACCATAACCACCATATTAAGTGGCCCTTTTAGTCAATATCCCACTTTAGTTACGAGTTAAGGATATCACAGGGAATTAACAGAGCCAGGTATCCATCCACAGACAGCTGTTTCGGGGTATTGCCCTCATCAGTGTGGAGTAGGATTCTGGCTAGGTGGGAGCAATGCCTGGTAGACCAACATCACAAAGCACTCACTGATCTCAGGAGACCAGTCAAGGAAAACACTGCGGGTAGCCGGCTAAAGCGCTCAACACAGTGAGATCCATGATTTCCCCCTGGAAATTTGAATATGCAAATGGAGTCCGTGGAGCCTCGATTAAGAGTCTCAAACACAGGACTAACCAGATATCTCTCCAGGGAAGGACCTGGCCTTGTGTTTCACTGGGTTTGAGCGCTTTAGCTGTTTCCCCGCAGTGTTTTCCTTGACTGGTCTCCCTGAGATCAGTGAGTACTTTGTGATGTTGGTCTATCAGGCATTGCTCCCACCTAGCCAGATATCCCCTGGAGGGATATCTGGTTAGTCCTGTGTTTGGGACTCTTAATCGAGGCTCCACGGACTCCATTTGCATATGGTGATGGGGTGCCATATTTATGCATGACATTACTTTTTTTAATATATTCCTTGCTCTATACTAATTATTAGATTAATTTAGTTTTTTAATACAGTCAAAGTAGAAGGTAAAGATTTTATTTATCTTCAAGTAATACATTTTCTGGCTTGCAATAATATTCTTGAAATACGAATCTGAATTAAATCATTGCCCACTTCCCCATCTATCAACCCTCCAACACGTATATCAGTTTGGCTGTAAAGTTATGTTATATATGATATGAATTATATTATTTATACCCTTCCAATACTTTTCCAGGACAGGGCCTTCTTATAGCATATGCATTAATTGAGCTTTTTCAGACTTGCACCTTGGACACCGTGTTGTATGATCGTAACACCATTTATGTAGATAACTGGGGGATTAGGGATGGGCGAGTATACTTGCTACTATTCGGAACTCGCCGAATAGTAGCGGTATTTGTGTACTCGCTACTCGCCGAGTAAATTAGGATTACTCGGGAGTAGCAAGTACCGAGTACTTTTGCAGTGTATCAATAGATACACTGCAAAAGTCCTGTAAAAGAGAGGAAAAGTGGTTAAAAAATAAAAAAATCGGATACTCACCTTAACCGACGGCTGTACCGGACTGGCCGATGCACATCTATTCATGTTAAAGGACCTTTCACTCTCTCAGCCAATCAGATGGCTGGGAGAGATCTGGCCAATCAGATGCCGCCACGTCACAATCACGTGATCGCTAGCAGCCACCTGATTGGCCAGATGGAAAGGTCCTCTCAGATACACCGAGGACCTTTCCATCTGGCCAATCAGGTGGCCGCTAGCGATCACGTCTTTGTGACGTCGCGGCATCTGATTGGCTGAGAGAGTGAAAGGTCCTTTAACATGAATAGATGTGCATCGGCCGGTCCCGGTACAGCCGTTGGTTAAGGTGAGTATCCGATTTTTTTATTTTTTAACCACTTTTCCTCTCTTTTACAGGACTTTTGCAGTGTATCTATTGATACACTGCAAAAGTACTCGGAATCGCTATACTCGCAATGAGTAGCGAGTACCGAGACCTACTCGTTGCGGGTATAGCGATTCCGAATAGTACGGTATTCGCCCAACCCTATTGGGGATCTATACTTTCTATGTTTCAGCTATAACTATGATAGTCTTTCAGCCTCACATAATGATAATTGTTAAAGTTCAAAAATTATAATCGACTAGCTATCATTTATCCCACCCTGCTCTTTTGCCCATTTGTTATGTATTGACATTGGGAATTGTTTCAAGTATTTTGCAAAGATAGATATAAATGGGATATCAACATTTTAGAAAAGCTCGCTTCAGTAACAACTTTAATAAAAGAATGATTTCTCATATTCATCTCTTGTGTCTTTGTGTGTCAAAAGCGTGTGTGTAGATAGCTATAGAATTGGTTATGTACCAGGTTAAAATCTGATTGAAGTTGACTAAAGCTCTTAAAAACACCATCTTTAACTTATGATCAATTTGGTTAAAATACTTTTTTTTCCATTCCATCTGTCAATTTTAACAGTTCAAGCAGTGAATGATTATGCCAACTTTTGGTACATTTTGGTACATCCTGAAATTTCCATTCATTCCTCACCTCTGCCAGTTTTGGGCAAGTAGGACTATTTTCACTCAATTTCCTCTATTTAATGCTTAGGTGTATTTTCTGTAATCAACTTTCCAACAATATCAGTATTTGATTCCCGACCCTATACTTTCACTTGTTGTATCTGGGAGGCCAGAAAATTAAATCTACGCATTAGGTACTGCCAATCCCCTACTAGGCTTCCCCTTTTGTAAATACTCTAGCTTTATCCTCGCTTGGTTTTTTTTTCCAGAGAAGTGATATAAACAATCCATGGAGTTTATCAAAATATCTCATTGGTATCCAAATATGGAATTTTATATAGCAACTAGCTGTACAGCCTGGCATTGCCCGGGTATAGTAACTAACTGTGGAGCTATGAAGTTGGTGGGCTCACTGGAGGGGTGGAGCAATGAAGTGGGCAGGGCTAACATGGTGAGTCTATGAAGTGGACTGGGCAAGCCAGAGGGTGGGGTTATCTAAAGGGGGTGGAGCTATTATGTGGGTGGGTCTATCTGGAGGAGTAATTCTATGAAGTGGGTGTAGCTATGTTTAGGGGGCGGGACTATGATACATACATACACTCAGGTTTATATATTAGATTGTGGCAATAATATCTTCTTAATTAAGCTGTCCCTTCCAACAACTGACATAGGTTATTTACATTACTTTAGGGCTCAAATTGATTAGACCTTTAAAGGAGATATTTGGGATAAAAAAATTCCCAAAGCACTAACAGGTGTCGAGCCCAAGGCTCCGGGGTACTCGGGTATCAGGCGGCAAGGGTTAACTGTGTCACGAGGAATGTTGGTCACGCCTGATCCCGTGTCCTGCGGGACTATTCTTTTAAAAAGGGAGATATTTACAGGGGATTATATACAGTTTGTTGTCGTGACACCACCTGCAGTTTCTGGTGATTTGCACCAGCGCCGCCACAGTCTGCTGGAGGTCGGTGGTATCGTAGCTGAGATGGTGTAATCCTCCGCAGGCAGGACTGGGACCTCCGGGGCAGCGTAGTGAGAAGGGGCAGCTTGGAGTGGAGCTGGGATTATATAGGGAGTACGGGAACAGTCTATGTAGGATACTGGGAGTGGAGAAGAAGGATACACGCACACATCAAAGTCTCTTTTACCTTTTACTGATGGTTGGCAGGTAAAATGATCCAGGGCACTGACAGGACAGGTTGCATAGTGGGTCCCACAGGAAGTGGGTATAAGGCCTCCTCTGCTCTGTAGTATTGTCTGAAGCACAGCCTGCTTGCAGCCTGACTTGCCTCCTCTATATTCCTGTCTGTAGTGTCTGTCTCTCCTCCTGTGCGGTCTCCGGGTTACCTTCTTTGAATACTCCGGCTTTGCCCTGCTGTGTCTGGCTCCCTCTCTTGCCCCACAGAGGACACCGGGTAACCGAAGCCTCCACGGTGCAACGGGTTTTCTGTGGTCCTATAGTATCCCACAGGTGTGGATCCCCAATATCCGGTGGTTCTCTTTGGACAAACTCCCTCAAGTTCCTCGCTCCTTTTCTGTCCTAAGATCCTTACCTTCAGTCCCACTTAGGCTTGCGGGACGTAGAAGGGCCACTCCGGGTCACTGGTTCGGGCCTAATCGCAGCACCGACCACCAGGACGTCTTCGCAGCTCTCCTAGCGTCTGCACACTCTGACTAACTCCTCCCCCAGCAGCAGTATTTATAGGGGATCTTGCCTAAGGGCAGCAAGTTGGGCTCCCCCTACTGTGCCAGGGTGGAAGGTGTTGTATGTAGTAGGTACCTGCTGTGAAAACCCAGCTGTGCATTAGAGAAGTCTGTGGTTACCTGCGTGAGCAGGGCGCCACACAGGCAGGTAGCTGTCACCTACCTGCCTGTTGTTGCCAGCACCAGTCACCTCCATTCACCCCCGGCACAGAGCAATCACAGATCGCTCCTGCTGGGGGCAGCATGGCGGGGTAAACAGAGCAGAGTGAAAGAGCTGCAGCTTCTTTTCTGCTCTGCTCTGTGAAAGTGAGTGCATTGATGACATCACACTGATTGACAGCCTGCTCCTCACTACCTGATTGGGGGAACCGGCTGTCAATCAGCATGAAATCAGCTATGTGCCCATCTACAAAGGGGAGAACACGCCCCCCTCCAGGTGGTCATGACGTCAGCGAAACTGAAAAATCGTTGACAGGAGCAGTCTGTGATCGCTACGGTATGTAGTGAACAGCACCGAACACAACAGGCAGGTAGGTGCCAGCTACCTGCCTATTGATAATGCTTAGAAAGAAACTTATTTTTTTTATCCCAGGTAACCACTTTAAGGGTGCATGGTCAGACACACTTCTTGTCAAATATTCTACTTGTTGAACTAACAATATAAATACAGTATTTCCCAGTGCAAGATCAATCCTTGATAGAGAATGGCGAGTTGCAGAGTAGCAAGAAATTTGTCTCACATTAGGTTGCCATTCTCTATATATCTCAATAACCAATTCAGGTATAATTCTAGCAAATGTAATGGGATTAGTGTCCATCGGTATTGTGTCCATATGGACTTTGTCTCAGTCCAGATGCAAATAGTTATTAAAGTCCCCTTTCATATTTGCCAGTATGGCAGAAAAACTAAATAAAAAGGATAATTCCTTTTTTTACAACATCAACAGCATATGGGGCAGAATGCATATATAGTAGCTAGTATTAAAGTAGTTCCATAAATTGTATATTTTAGGCAAGTGTACTTCCCATCTGCGTCAATTTTCAATTTTATGCACATGAACGGTATCTATTTATGAATATGAACACTATGGAGTCACGGGGGTCAGTGGGTGCTCTCGTCTGCTGGCCCAGCAACCTTTAGAAAGCCTTAAGGGCTTCCAGGGCCAACTACCCCAGTCCAGCAGCACCCCACTTTTGGCGGGCACCCACTGAGAAGGGATAGCAGCAAGCTTAGGAAAATAACCGAGCACAGCAAAGCCTGTAGACAGGTGACTGAATTGTCCCAATTTGGGTATCTACCAGCCAAATCCTAGGATCCTATGCTGAACTGCTGCAGAATATGATCCAGATTATGATCTAGCCAGGATCAAAGTCTATAGGCTGACTTTATGTAGCATATATTTCCTGGTGACTGAAGCAAGTACTTTTATATAACCTGAGCTTTGATTACAGGGTATTGTGGTCTTGAAGGATTGGTGGAATAAGGCTGTTCTCTTATTGAATGGCAGTTCAATCCAACTGCATAATTTCCCTCTGAGTGATGTAGACAAAGGAGTCTGATGTTATTTACATTTAATTAGCAATCCACAAACTAAGACAATAGGGCTTTCAGCAGACTGGCAAAAAACAATGACCCACTATCCGAAGAGTCAACAAAAAAAGAACAACACGTCTGGCTAAATTAAGAACAGTAACTCAACATGCATTGAAAAGGGCTGTGTCATCACATTCCTTCTGCTGCTTAATTTGCCCCGTAAACTGCTGAATCTTGACGAGAAAAAAAAAATAGATTTGGTATAGATTTGCAATAGATTTGGTAAATATATGTATTGGATTGCATTTTTTATGTGGAACTGGGACTGTGCAGTGTTTTGACCTCCCCATATGTGTTTTCCTGTTTATAAGTCCAGCATTAATAATAAAATTTGATAAAGCAACATTGTATCCTTTTTTCTGTATGATATACATTATTTTGAGGATTGCCATGTTTCCCCATAAGATTTATGGGTGTAACATATACTGTTGATTGATGGATTGTTCTTTATTATTTCTGTGTTTTTCACAGTTTGGCCATCAGATAACATGGACTTTAGATCACGTGACCGAGCGTGGCTGACAGAGATTAATGACACTCTTAAGGAGGATAACATTGCAGTGGGTGAGGGTGTTGATCACACCACTCAAGAGAAAATTTTTAAATATAAAAATCTTTTAAAGAAAAGACAGAGGATATGGTGGAACCACACCTTCCTAGATATGTATATGCAGAAAGGCCTGATCCACAGGGGACTTAGGGTGCAGGTCTTTCCCTCTTTCCCCATCACTGATGAGCAGTTTAAGAGTAATTGGGAACAATTAGCTGACACCTGCTCCAATGGGTTCCTGCTGCTTCTTTTTGATCACAGTGGTGGAGTGCTTAAGGATTTGGAGTCAGAACTGGAAAATCTGCAAAAACAGAAGCTCTTAGTAAATTGGAAGACGAGATAAGTTCCCAGGTTAAAAAGTGGGACAAGGAGACAAAGGATATCAAATACAAGAAATTTCAGAGGGATTCAAATGATTTACAACTTAATCGTGTGTACAAATGGAAAACTCCGAGTGGTGGTAAACCAAACACACCTGCCCCTGAGGGCGGTGGGTCTGTTCCATCATCAAGGACTCCCTCTGTTGTATCTCGTCTCCTCTGAGGAATCCCAGTCTGAGACCGTGGGAAACGATGGCGTCAGCACAAGAGCTAAAAACAAACAAATCCCAAAGAAGAATCCATCTGGCTCCAAACAACCAAAAAAAACCCTTGAGGTAATAAATTTGTCACAACATACTCTCACTATCTCACAAAAAGAGGTCCTATCAAGGGGTCTTAATTTTGCACCCACTGATGTGTTTAATTTTTTCACAGCTTTAAAGGACCTCAATTTATTTTCACGAAAATTGCTGTTGAAAAGATTACACAGCAGGACCCCCATGGACGTACAGCTACCCAATACACAAGAAAGGGAGACCCTCGAGACTTTGCAAGAACTCTCTGATGAAAATACAGAGGTGGCGGCAGGTACGTTTCCTTCTAATGTTTATCCAAGATCAAGAAAGTTTCCCCCCTTGTCACTATGCCCTGCTATTGAGATTTTTACTAAACTCGTAGCAGAAGATTTCAAACAGCTTAATGTGAAACGTAGGTTTGATAATCTCACACCTAAACATCGCCAGGCATTAAAAGAAATACAGGCTTGGGACAATGTGATTATAAAGGCTGCTGACGAGGGAGGAAACATTGTTATTTGGACATGTGAGGGATATGAGAGGGAGGCATACCGGCAGCTACGCGACAGGACTACCTATGCCCGCCTCGAGTCTAGCCCTCTTCACAAATTCTCTGCCGAACTCCAAGCCATCCTGGAAAGGGCACTAGAGGATGGTATAATCACCAAAAAGATTTTGGAGGGACTTTTTAGATCCCATTCAAGGATTCCGACTTTCTATCTCCTTCCAAAGATCCACAAGGACCCCATCAGCCCACCGGGACGTCCTATTGTGCCCGGCATAGACGGCATGAGCGAACCACTTTGTAGGTTTATAGATTATTATCTTAAACCTCTGGTGGAAGCCTTGCCGTCGTATGTCCGGGACACAACGGACATCCTAATAAGGGTTGATGGGGTTTTTGTGGAACAAGGTGTCCTAGTGATAGCGGATGTAGAATCGCTATATACTAGTATAAAACATCAGGATGGTTTGGAGAGAGTTCGCTTTTTCCTGGGGACGACCGGCAGGGATCCGGGATTGTGCAGCCTGGTGAAAGAGTTGCTCTACTTTGTGATTACTCACAATTTTTTCATTTTTAAAGATAGATATTATCTGCAGACCCAGGGCACTGCCATGGGGGCGGCCTGTGCACCTTCGTATGCCAATTTATTCCTGGGGTACTGGGAAAGGGAGATCTTTGGTGACGGGGGGGGGTGCAGGCAGGTCTCCATGTGCAGTGTTGGCTCAGAAATATTGACGATTTACTTTTCTTTTGGAGTGGCACGGTGGAGGAACTGGAGGCATTTATAGGGGAGTTGAACGCTAATAACATCAATGTAAGATTAACTTACACATATAGTGAATCTGAAGTTGAGTTCCAGGACATTAGACTGAATGTCGGTGACAATGGACTGCTCCAGTCTGATGTCTTCAGGAAACCTTCGGCAGTGAACTCCCTCCTGCATGCCTCTTCATCCCATGACCGGGCTACTGTGAACGCGATCCCTGTTGGCCAGTTCCTCAGGATGAGGCGAATCTGTTCAACAGAAGCTTCATTTTGAGAAGCAGGCAAGGGATTTGAGGGCTAGATTCGAGGAAAGAGGGTATAGTAAGAGATCCATAAAATTGGGATACCATCGAGCTTAGAGGGCCTCTCGGACAGAACTGCTTGTCCGTGGTGGTGAGGTAGGGAACGATAGGATTAACAAAGAGGGAGGGATGGTTAGATTTATTTCCACCTATAATCAGGACTGGAGAAGAATGAGGTCCATTTTGTCAAAACACTGGGTGGTTCTGGGTGAAACTGCCTACCCGACTATCCCCCCATGACCCCTAGACGCTCTAGGAATCTACGAGATATTTTGGTGCACAGCCATTATGCCCCTAAAGTACCGTTTCTATTCGGTTCTGGAGGACCTAAACATGGATGCTTCCCTTGTGGTCGATGTGCGGCATGTGCTAACGTGGTACGGGGACATACATTTGAAACATCAGATGGCAAAAAAACCTATACAATTCGTAATTATATTTCATGTAGCACTACTCATGTAGTGTACTATGCCAAATGTACTTGTCCCCGTATCTATGTGGGATTGACGTCCCGGGAATTTCGTATGAGGGTCCGGAAGCACTGCCGTGACATATGTGGTGCGGCAAAAGTTGAAGCAGATCAGGTGGCCACCTTAAAAACTATACCACGGCATTTTAGGGAACACCATCGCTGTAATCCGAGATTCCTTAAATTTTTGGGGATTGATGTCATCCATGGGGGAATCAGAGGGGGTGACCTGAGGAAGCGACTAGCGCAGTGTGAGGCAAGGTGGATTATCACACTTGGCTCTCTGGTACCCAATGGTCTCAATGAGACAGTGAGTTATTCGCCATTCGTCTAATTCTATAAAGATCATATTGATTTTATTGTAACTTTACTCTTTTATATTTTATACAGATCTGTGATTTTCACTTTTTCCCTCTTCCCTGGATGAATACTCTTTGCCACTGGGAACAACCGCATCGCCTCTGTGCATATTATCACTATGTGTATCATATGTTGGGGATTAAGAAAAGATAAGATAAGATAAGATAAACTTTATTGATCCGGAGGAAATTACAGTATTACAGCAGCAGAACAAAGATCAAGAACATTTCACACTTTACAAAATAAGTCTATATGGACAGCAGATGTGGGTAGACTGGTACATGTACCTCACCTATTCCCCCCATACACATAGAACTTCACATAGTCTTGGGACGCTTTACACTTATACATTTGTTAAACATCCCCACAGCTGTCGGAACAAACGATTTTCTGTATCTTTCCTTTTTACACATTAGTTGGATTAGACGCTTGCTGAATGTGCTCTTCTGCTTCGCAAACAGTTCAGAGAGCGGGTGTGTATTGTTGCTCATTATAGCCTTGCATTTCTTTTTAATTCTATCCTCTAATACCTCCTCGAAAGTCCTAAGTTGTAGACCCACCGCCGCACTAGCCTTCTTGATAAGTTTATTCAGCTTATTAGAGTCAGCTGTGCGCACACTACTGCCCCAGCATATTATTGCAGCAAAGATTGCACTCGCCACAATAGATTGGTAGAACATTTCAAGCATTTTGCTACACACATTAAACGACCTTAATTTCCTTAGGAAGTAAAGTTTACTCATCCCTTTCTTGCAAACCTTCTCCATATGGCACTTCCAATCAAGCTTGCTGTCCAGGTGAACCCCCAAATATTTGAAATTCTCCACTATCTCCACATCCTGACCATCAATAGTGATAGGTAAGCAATCCTTCATGCACCTTCCATAACTCAACACCAACTCCCTGGTTTTCTTTACGTTGAGTTCGAAATGGTTAGCCTGGCACCAGTCAACAAAGTCCGAGACCACCCTTCTGTATTCCTCCTCCCCCCGGCCTCTCTCAATACCTCCGACTATCACTGAGTCATCAGAGTACTTCTGAAGGTGACAAAGGTCTGATTTATACTGAAAATCAGCTGTGTATAACGTAAAAAGGAATGGCGACAGCACCGTTCCCTGAGGGGCTCCAACACTTCTCCAAACACTATCCGATACGGCCGTCCCCAACCTTACGAACTGTGGCCTGTCCGACAGGTAATCAATGATCCATTTCACTAGTCCCTCATCAACCGCCATTTCAACCAGCTTTTTACGTAATAATAGTGGCTGTAAGGTGTTGAATGCACTGGAGAAATCGAAGAACATGGCACGCACAGTGGTTCCATCATTGTCCAATAAGGAATGTACTGTTTGTAGCAGATATGCTACAGCATCGTCCACCCCTAGACTCTGCCGATACGCAAACTGAAGGGGTCCATAAAAGCAGACACCCTCAGACACAAGTAGGCAAGTACAATTCTCTCCAAGGATTTCATCGCATGCGATGTTAAGGCCACCGGTCTATAGTCGTTATGGGAGCTTGGGAAGGTAGTCTTGGGTAGATTATGTATTGTGCAACTCAATATGGGAAAAGGAATAATATGGAGGGTATATGGCCCCTTAGTAACTTTATGATTCTGTCCTTGAAAGAGTTTGGTGACCTCAGATAGACCCCCACATAGTACACAATAGCCCGTGACGATATTACGCCATGTTGATTCGCCGCCGCTGCTATGGTGACGCGTCCCAAGCAGGCGGCGGCGAATAACATGGGGCTGAGGCGTCCTTAGTTACCGGGAAGCGCCGCGCTCCTCCACTGACTGTGTAATACACACATCAACAGGAAGTGATGCGACAGGCGCTTCTTGGTTGCTGGGTTACGCTCCGCACACTTCCGGTGGAATCGTCACGGAGCCTGGCGGTTCGGTCTTTAAATAGAACCCGCCGGGCAGGAGTATACACACAAACCCCCCCGAAGAAGCAGGTCCAAAAACCTGCGAAACGGACGTAGGGGCTTTTCCACAGCGGTCCCTGTCTCCACATTGCATGCGGTAAGGACACCAGTACTGCCATACCTCTGGTTTGCACTGAGATCCCATAGGAAGTTACAGAGAGCCGGGTGCCTTGTGTACATGGGTTATATATAGGCTACAATGCCCCTATGTTATAAAATTAGGCAGGTTCAGCGACCTTTCTGGGCATAGTGCAATAGATTTGGTAAATATATGTATTGGATTGCATTTTATTATATGGAACTGGGACTGTGCAGTGTTTTGACCTCCCCATATGTGTTTTCCTGTTTATAAGTCCAGCATTAATAATAAAATTTGACAAAGCAACATTGTATCCTCTTTTCTGTACGATATGAATCTTGACGAGGTTTGTTATTGACGGGGTGGTCGGACATGATAGGCCTTTGATCATCCTGCTCTTCTTGTCGGCATTGTCCTTTTTTGTGGTGAGGTCAGCAACACAGTCTCACATCTATACACCTCTTCCTGTTTACCTTCCCCCAGTTGGGGCAGACATATTGTTGACAAGCACTAAGGTGGGGTCCATGAGTTGGGCTTCCCTAAATTCCTTAATATATATGTCCCCAAAGTCAATGGCCACAATCAGGGAAGGAAGATGGAGGCTGGTAATATGGGTTATTCTTGGATGAAATGGTAGCAGGATCTGCATCAGAGTGCCACTTGGCTTGGATGTGGGTGTTGGCTGTCACTAACTGGTCCTTGTCCTAGGTCATTCTCCCCCAAAAAACAGTGTGGGAAATCCATCCACAAGCCCCACTTCAACTTTCTCCCAACTGAACCCCAAAATAATAGATGTGTGGATGCTGTCCTAAAGTCCCACATCGACCTCTTCCTGGTGAGTCCACAAAATAACAGGTGTGGGGATGGTGTCCATAAGCCCCACATCGACCTCTATCTGGTCAGTCTCCAAAATCACAAGTGTGGGGATGCTGTCCATAAATCCCACAGTCATGCCCATGGCCACGGGGCCGATCTCTCATGGACAGGGAGACCAGCAATCATCACACTGTTCCACTAGTACTGCTTACCCTGTTCGTGCCACCAGGCGATCAGCGGCTTCTTTCTCTGCGAGGAGCCTGTGTTCCCTTGGCAGGTCTCCTGGAAGTGCGCTTAGGAATCACGCCCCGCCTCCTGTACATACTTAAAGCTGCAGAGCACCTGTTCTCTATTAGGCCTGTATGTGCTGTGATGCTTTGTGTATAAAAGGCACCCTCCCCTTAAGGGAGCTGCCTGGGCAACATCCTCATTTTATAATTGTTACCATCCAGGTCGCACTCCTGTAGTGCTCTGCATTCGGAAAACTTTTTCCTTACTTTATACTAATATCTCTGTCATCACAGAATCCTCAGGTGGCAGTTCTTTATCCTGGTTTTCCTGGACATTCCAGACCCTGCTCCAGGCTTGCTAAGTCTATCCTCCAGAACCGTCCAGATACCACTACCAGCTGGATCAGCCTTCCCAGGATTACACGAAGCCACCAGAATCCTTTCACTGACAGAGCCGGTATTCTACAGTCCCTCCATCTCTACTGTCTGGTCTGTACGGGTCGCCCCTCTGGTCCGGGATTCGTGGCATTCAGGCCACCTTCGTGTTGTGATGGGAGGAATCCCTGTGCAGGGGTACACCTTGCCTGGTGCTCCACTACATGGTGCAGTGTCACATTTCAGAGGGTCCTCCCCGTAGGCACCTTTCCAATTTGTAGAATTTTCCTTAATAAACATCTTTGGTTTTACGAAGTTCACTCTCCTGTCTCTTGAGTATCAGGTATTCAGCTGCCACTGCACCACCATGGGCCCAGTGAGTCCACATCACATCATCACACTCTGCAGGGCGTAACACCCACATCAACCTCTCAGTGCTCAGTCCCCCAGTCCAATTGCACACGTGCCAGTGTTAAAGAGGACCTGTCACCCCCCCTGATGCATGGCAAACTAAATATACCACTGAATGCAGTGTGTCAGCTGCATTCAGGGAAGGGGCCCCACATGGCTCCAGCCCCCTGTACCCTGAGAAATAGACTTTATAAACAGCACTTATAGTGAGACCGGAGGGACTTACTGAGTGATGAGTCATCGCTCTTGCTGGTGTCCTCCCTGCCTCCAGCCTTCTGTGTGCCATCTCCAGCCCCCTCATTAACGCCTCCTTTATTTGTCTTCACTCTGAACTCCTGCAGAATTTGGTCCTAGCTTGAAATTCATAACCTGGATCAAAGTCCCTAGGCTGACTTCATGTAGTATATATCTCCTGATGACTGAAGCAAGTCCTATTATATAACCAGGGCCTTCAGGGTATTGTGGTCTTGCAGGATTGGTGGAATAAGGCTGTTCTCCGATTAGTTGGCAGTTCAACTCGACTGCATAATTTTACTCTGAGTGATGTAGAAAGATACTTAGCAGTCCACAAACTAAACAATGGGGCTCCAAACAGGCAAGAGACAATGACCCACTTCCCAAAGAACAACATGTCTGGCCAAATTAAGAACATTAACCGACGACATGCATTGAAAAAGGATGTGTTGTCACAAACACTAACCCCTCTAGCATATGATGAGTACATTGAGGGATATTGATGTCCAGTCCATAACCTAGATATTTTTTCAGCCTTACCCTTCATAAAATGTGTCTTAGGGCCCTTTCACATCAGCGTTATTTTCAAATCGCAGCAGATGCGGTGAAAAAACCGCATCTGCCGCGATTACCGCATACCGGCTGCACTTGCGGCACGGTTGCGGCGCGGTTGCGGTAAACACCATACAAGGTATAGGCGGACTTGCGGCAGGTGCGGCAAGTGCGGTTTTGCACTTGCCGCAGGTGCGGCCGCGAAAAAAAAACGCGGCTGACCGCAGTTTTTTTCGCGGCCGCACCTGCCGCAAGTGCCAGAACCGCACTTGCCGCACCTGCCGCAAGTCCGCCTATACCTTGTATGGCGTTTACCGCAACCGCGCCGCAACCGTGCCGCAAGTGCAGCCGGTATGCGATAATCGCGGCAGATGCGTTTTTTTCACCGCATCTGCCGCGATTTGAAAAAAACGCTGATGTGAAAGGGCCCTTAGATAAACATTATAGTAGAGCACAATTTTTGTAGCCATGAAACTAAAGCATTTTATTTTGTAGGATGTCGCAACCCCCTTATGATCCATGCTATGACATCTATAAATCCAGTTTTCATTGTCAAGAAATATATGACATTTATTTATTTATCATCACCTGACCGTTTTGAATTTGTAAAGATGTAAAGATGTAAAGTCCTTAGGAATGAGATCCATATGTCTTTGAAAGTCTATGTCCTGAAACCTAAAACAAACACCCCAGGTAAAGAAGGACGGACAACAGTAAAAGGTATAAATTAAAAACAAACCATTCCTCTCCACATGAGAGATCATGAGCTAAGACGGTCTGTATGACATTTCAAAATATCTTCTGTCTCAGTTTTTAAAAACAGTGTAACCAAAGAACCAATGTACTCCTATACCATACTTTTTGCCTTGTAACTTCTCTTTTATAAAAAAAACTGTGCAAACCATGAGTCCAAGTTGTTATTTCTATTGGCCCCTAAAACACAAATAGATGTTCATCTGGACATCAACACTCCCCCCGATCTCTTAGGGCCACTTTACACACACCAACTTATCTGTCCAACTTCTGAACAACTTGCTGGTTGCAGTGAAATCATGGACACATTGTTCTATTTTGTGGCTGTGTACAATGGAACAATGTGTCCATGATTTCACTGCAACCAGCAAGTTGGTCAGAAGTTGGACAGATAAGTTGGTGTGTGTAAAGTGGCCTTCAATCTGCGGTCACTAACATCCAGCCAGTTAAGCAGATCCTTACGTGTTTCATATATGTGCACGTCCAAAAGTGCAACTACTCTAAGATGAGCAAGATACAACATAGCATAGGGCAGTTCCAGTGATCTCAACCACCTTTTTCCCTTCTGTGAATTGTGTCCTTTTGACTTCAGCCAAGAGGTCCAGAAACACCAATATTTTCCTGCCTTCAACTGTGACATCAGAATTCTCTCTTAGGCTGGGGTCACAGTTGCCATGCGTTTTTTTAAGTGATTTAACAAAACTCATGCTTTTTTTCATGTCAGCATGAGTTTTGTAAGGTGTGTGATGGCTCCCTGCGTTTTTGGGTGCGTTTTTGAATCTGCACCTAAAAATAGTGCTTGTAGTATTTTTTTGAGCGTTTTGAAAAACGCATGCGTTTTTGTAGAAAACGCATGCGTTTTTATAACATGGGTTCCTATGGACAACGCATGCAAAAACGCATGTACAGTTAGTACCTTTTAGTGCCATTCAAAAACGCATGCGTTTCCCATAGGAGCCCATGTTAAAAAAACGCATGCGTTTTTCCGGAAACGCATGCGTTTTTTTAACATGGGCTCCTATGGGAAACGCATGCGTTTTTGAATGGCACTAAAAGGTACTAACTGTACATGCGTTTTTGAAAACGCAGGTCTCCAAAAATGCATGTGAAAAATGGTACTGTGACCCCAGCCTAACATTACTAAGAATTATGTCCCTGTCTTTGTAAAGTAATAATTTAATCAGGACAGATCTTGATGGTGCCCTTGGTGGTGGAGGTATGGAGAGGACTCTGTGCGTCGGTTTAATAGCAAGTAAGGAAGTTGGCATGTTTCCCAAAAGAAATGAAGAGCCATTTCTCAAAATATTTTCCAGTATTACGTCCTCCAGCTTTTTCTGGGATCTCAACAAGTCATGTTGATTCTGTGGAGTCTATTTACGAGGTCATTTGTTTTGATATATAAGGCAGCAAAATGCTATTCGTATGTCTGTTTAAGGGTACTTTCACATCAGCGTTTTTTTTTAAATCGCGGCTGACCGCGTTTTTTTTTTCGCGGCCGCACCTGCCGCAAGTGCCAAAACCGCACTTGTCGCACCTGCCGCAAGCCTGCATATACATTGTATGGGGCTTGCCGCAACTGTGCCGCAAGTGCAGCGGTTATGCGGTAATCGCGGCAGATGCGTTTTTTTTTCACTGCATCTGCCGCGATTTCAAAAAAACGCTGATGTGAAAGCAGCTTAAGTCTGATTGTACTGAAGCAATCTGATTTTCCACCAGAACAAGCTTCTCCTTGATTTTTTTATTCTTTCAAATGCTTTTTGCAAGTCTGGTCTTACCAGGAACATATCTTCTTTCAATGATCCCATATGTACGATCAGAATTCCTTATTAGAGATGAGCGAGTACTAAAATGCTCAAATGACATGGGAACAGCATGGGGAAGACTGTGAACAATGTTGTCAGACTATTTCGCCACTTTTACGGACTGTCAAGAAAACGTTACAAAATGAAACCAAAATGGATTTTCCTGGAGAAAATATTAAGGGCTCATACCCACTTGTGAGACAGAGTTGGTGTATGTTAGTTTTTTGGATTACATGAAAGATTTTTTTTTTAAATTGTGTGGCACTCCGATGCCCCTGGGAAGAGACGTATATTAACCCCTTAGTGACTGAGCCAATTTCCACCTTAATGACCAGACCGTTTTTTGTAATTCTGACCACTCTCCCTTTATGAGGTAATATCTCTGGAACGCTTCATTGGATCCGAGCGATTCTGAGATTGTTTTTTCGTGACATATTGGGCTTCATGTTGGTAGTAAATTTAGGTCAATCATTTTTGTGTTTATTTGTGAAAATATAAAAAAATTGGCAAAAATTTTGAAAATTTCACAATTTTCAAATTTTGAATTTTTATTCTATTAAACCAGAGAGTTATGTGACACAAAATAGTTAATACATAACATTTCCCACATGTCTACTTTACATCAGCGCAATTTTGGGAAAAAAAAAATGTTGGGTTAGGACGTTATAAGGGTTCAAAGTTCATCAGCAATTTCTCATTTTTCCAGCAAAATTTACAAAACCATTTTTTTAGTGACCACATCACATTTGAAGTCTCTTTGAGGGGTTGTACATGAAAGAAAACACCCAAAAGTGACACCATTCTGAAAACTGCACCCCTCAAGCTACTCAAAACTACATTCATGAAGATTATTAACCCTTCAGGTGCTTTACAAGAACTAAAGCAAAGTGGAAACAAAAAATGGACATTTTAATTTTTCCAACAAAAATGTTCTTTTAGTCTCAATTTTTTAATTTTCACATGGGCAACAGGATAAAATGCATCCTAAAATTTGTTGGGCAATTTCTCCTGAGTACACCGATACCTCATAAGTGGTCATAAACCACTGTTTGGGCGCACAGCAGGTCTCAAAAGGAAGGGAGCGCAATTTGATTTTTGGAGCTGAGTTTCCATTCAAAAATTGAAATGGCGCTCCTTCCCTTTCGAGTCCTGCCGTGCTCCCAAACAGTGGTTTATGACCACATATGAGGTATCGGTGTACTCAGGAGAAATTGCCCAACAAATTTTAGGATGCGTTTTATCCTGTTGCTCATGTGAAAATTAAAAAATTGAGGACAAAAGAAAGTTTTTGTGAAAAAAAAAGTACTTTTTCATTTTACGGATCAATTTGTGAAGCACCAGAGGGTTCAAAGTGCTCACTATGCATCTAAATAAATTCCTTGGGGTGTCTAGTTTCCAAAATGGGGTCACTTGTGGGGGAGCTCCAATGTTTAGGCACACGGGGGCTCTCCATACGCGACATGGTGTCCGCAAACAATTTGAATGGAAAATTAGCTCCAATTGTTAGCGGAGACCATGTTGCGTATGGAGAGCCCCTGTGTGCCTAAACATTGGAGCTCCCTCACAAGTGACCCCATTTTGGAAACTAGACCACCCAAGGAAGTTATCTAGATGGGTGATGAGCACTTTGAACCCCCAGGTGCTTCACAAATGAAACCATAAAAATGAAAAAAGAAACTTTTTGTGGAAAAGAAAGTACATTTTCATTTTTACGGATCAATTTGTAAAGCACCTGGGGGTTCAAAGAGCTCACTATGCATCTAAATGAATTCCATGGGATGTCTAGTTTCCAAAATGGGGTAACTTGTGGGGGAGCTCCAATGTTTAGGCACACAGGGGCACTCCATACGCGACATGGTGTCCGCTAACTATTGGAGCTAATTTTCCATTCAAATTGTTAGCGGACACCATGTCGCATATGGGGAGCCCCTGTGTGCCTAAAAATTGGAGCTCCCCCACAAGTGACCCCATTTTGGAAACTAGACCCCCAAGGAACATATCTAGATGCATAGTGAGCACTTTCATACCCCAGGTGCTTCACAAATTAGTCCGTAAAAGGAAATAAAAGAAGATTTTTGTGAAAAAAAAAGTACTTTTTCATTTTTATGGATCAATTTGTGAAGCACCTGGGGGTCCATAGTGCTCCCTATGCATCTAAATAAATTCCTTGGGGTGTCTAGTTTTCAAAATGGGGTCACTTGTGGGGGAGCTCCAATGTTTAGGCACACGGGGGCTCTCCATACGCGACATGGTGTCCGCTAACAATTTGAATGGAAAATTAGCTCCAATTGTTAGCGGAGACCATGTTGCGTATGGAGAGCCCCTGTGTGCCTAAACATTGAAGCTCCCTCACAAGTGACCCCAATTTGGAAACTAGACCACCCAAGGAACTTATCTAGATTGGTGATGAGCACTTTCAACCCCCAGGTGCTTCACAAATGAAACCATAAAAATGAAAAAAGAAACTTTTTGTGGAAAAGAAAGTACATTTTCATTTTTACGGATCAATTTGTAAAGCACCTGGGGGTTCAAAGAGCTCACTATGCATCTAAATAAATTCCATGGGATGTCTAGTTTCCAAAATGGGGTCACTTGTGGGGGAGCTCCAATGTTTAGGCACACAGGGGCTCTCCATACGCGACATGGTGTCCGCTAACTATTGGAGCTAATTTTCCATTCAAATTGTTAGCGGACACCATGTCGCATATGGGGAGCCCCTGTGTGCCTAAAAATTGGAGCTCCCCCACAAGTGACCCCATTTTTGAAACTAGACCCCCCAAGGAACATATCTAGATGCATAGTGAGCACTTTTATACCCCAGGTGCTTCACAAATTAGTCCGTAAAAGGAAATAAAAGAAGATTTTTGTGAAAAAAAAGTACTTTTTCATTTTTACGGATCAATTTGTGAAGCACCTGGGGGTCCAAAGTGCTCCCTATGCATCTAAATAAATTCCTTGGGGGTTCTAGTTTCCAAAATAGGGTCACTTGTGGGGAGCTTCAATGTTTAGGCACACAGGGGATCGCCATACACGACATAGTATCAACTTACAATTCCAATTGTTAGCGGACACCATGTCACGTATGGAGAGCCCCTGGGTGTCTAAACATTGGGGCTCCCCCACAAGTGACCCCATTTTGTAAACTGTACGCCCCAAGGAACTTATCTAGATGCATAGTGAGCACTTTGAACCCCCAGGTGCTTCACAAACTGATCCGTAAAAATGAAAAAGTACTTTCTTTTCCACAAAAACTGTTCTTTTTTCATTTTTATGGATCAATTTGTGAAGCATCTGGGGGTTGAAAGTACTCATTATGCATCTAGATATGTTCCTTGGGGGGTCTAGTTTCCAAAATGGGGTCACTTGTGGGGGAGCTCCAATGTTTAGGCACACAGGGGCTCTCCATATGCGACATGGTGTCCGCTAACAATTTGAATGGAAAATTAGCTCCAATAGTTAGCGGACACCATGTCACGTATGGAGAGCCCCTGTGTGCCTAAACATTGGAGCCCCCCCACAAGTGACCCCATTTTGGAAACTAGATGCCTCACGGATTATATCTAGTGGTATAGTGAGCATTTAGAATCTACAGCTACTTCACAGAATTTGATAACGTCATATTGAACATTTTCTTTTTTTCACACAATTTCTCACTTTTAGGGTACTTTCACATCAGCGGTTTTTGACGTTCACGGCAGAGGCGGTGAAAAAAACGCATCTGCCGCGATTACCGCATAACTGCTGCACTTGCGGCACAGTTGCGGCAAGCCCCATAGAATGTCTATGCGGGCTTGCGGCAGGTGCGGCAAGTGCAGTATCAGCACTTGCGGCAGATGCGGCCGCAAAAAAAAACGAGTCTGACCGCGTTTTTTTTCGCGGCTGCACCTGCTGTAAGTGCCGAAACCACACTTGCCGCTCGTGCCGCACACTTACCGCAAGCCCCATAGACATTGCATGGGGCTTGCCGCAACTGTGCCGCAAGTGCAGCGGTTATGCGGTAATCGCGGCAGATGCGTTTTTTTCACCACATCTGCCACGATCGGCTAAAGCCGCTGATGTGAAAGCAGCCTTAGAGCATGTGCACAAGATCCGGAAACACCGTGTCCTGGTCTTTTATACATGGGCTTCCTATCGGGAAACGCATGCGTTTTTGAATGGCACTAAAAGTACAACTGTAACATGCTTTTGTGAAAACGCAGGTCTCCAAAAAAATGCATGTGAAAACTGGGTACTGTGACCCCAGCCTAACTTTACTAAGAAGTATTCCCTGTCTTTGTAAGTAATAATTTAATCAGAGACAGCTCTTGATGGTGCCCTTGTGGTGCGTATGGATAGACTCTTGCGTCGGTTAATAGCATTAAGGCAGTTGGCAGTTTCCCCAAAAGAAATGAAGACCATTTCTCAAAATATTTTCCAGTAGTACGTCCTCCATCTTTTCTGGATCTCACAAGTCATGTTATTCTGTGGAGTCCTATTTACGAGTCATTGTTTCATATATAAGGCAGCAAAATGCTATTCGTAGGTCTGTTTGAAGTACTTTCACATCAGCGTTTTTTTTTAAATCGCGCTGACCGCTTTTTTTTTCGCCGGCCGCACCTGCGCAAGTGCCAAAACCGCACTTGTCGCACTGCCGCATAGCCTGCCTATACATGTATGGGCTTGCCGCAACTGTCGCAATGCAATCGGTTATGCGTAATCGCGGCAGATGCCGTTTTTTTTTTCACTGCATCTGCCTCGATTCAAAAAAACGCTGATGAGAAAGCACTTAAGTCTGAAGATTACTGAAGCTAATCTGATTTTCCACCAGAACAACTTCTCCTTGATTTTTATTATTGCTTAAATGCTTTTTTTGCAAGTCTGGTCTTACCAGGAACATATCCTACTTGCAATGATCCCATATGTACGATCAGATTCCTTATTAGAGATGAGCGAGTACTAAAATGCTCAAATGAATCATGGGAACAGCATTGGGAAACTGTGAACAATTTTTAGACTATTTCGCCACTTATTCGGACGGTCAAGAAAACGTTACAAAATGAAACAAAATGGATTTTCCTGGAGAAAATATTAAGGGCTTCATACCCACTTGTGAGACAGAGTTGGTTATGTTAGTTTTTTGAGATACATGAAAGATATTTATTTATAAATATGTGTGGCACTCACTCCGATGCCCCTGGGAAGAGACAGTATATTAACCGCCTTAGTGACTCTGAGCACATTTCCACCTTAATGACCAGACCGTTTATTGTAATTCGACCACTCTCCCTTTATGAGGTAATTATCTCTGGAACGCTTCATGGATCCCGAGCGATTCTGAGATTGTTATTATAATCGTGACATATTGGGCATTCATGTTGGTAGTAAATTTAGGGTCAATCATTTTTGTGTCTTTAATTTGTGAAAATATAAAAAATTGGCAAAAATTGAAAATTTTTCACAATTTATCAAATTTGAATTTATTCTATAAACCAGAGAGTTATGTGACAAACAAAATATTTAAAACATAACATTTCCCACATGTCTACTTTACATCAGCGCAATTTTGTGAATAAAAAAATGTTGGTTAGGACAGTTATAAGGGTCAAAGTTCATCAGCAATTTCTCATTTTTCCACAATAAACACACCCATTTTTTATGTTGACCACAGAACCGTCCACATTTGAAGGTCTCTTTGAGGGGTGACATGAAAGAAAACACCCAAAAGTGACACCATTCTGAACAACGCACCCCTCAAGCTACTCAAAACTACATTCATGAAGAATAATAAACCACACTTCAGGTGCTTTACAAGAACTAAAGTGCAAAGTGGAAACAAAAAATGGACATTTAAATTTTCCACCAAAAATGTTGCTTTAGTCTCAATTTTTTAATTTTTCCAACACAGGGCAACAGATAAAAAACATCCTAAAATTTGTTGGGGGTGGGGCCCAATTATCTCCTGAGTACAAACCGATACTCATAAGTGGTCATAAACCACTGTTGGGCGCACGAGCAGGTCTCAAAAAGGAAGAGCGCATTGGATTTTTGGAGCGTGAGTTTTCCATTCAAAAATTTGAAATGGCGCGTCCCTTCCGCTTGTCGAGTCCTGCCTGCTCCCAAACATGGTTTATGACATACATATGAGGTATCCGGTGTACTCAGGAAGAAATTGCCCAACAAATTTTAGGATGCGTTTTATCCTGTTGCACATGTGAAAATAAAAAAATTGAGGACAAAAGAAAGTTTTTGTGAAAAAAAAAGTACTTTTTCATTTTACGGATCAATTTGTGAAGCACCAGAGGGTTCAAAGTGCTCACTATGCATCTAAATAAATTCCTTGGGGTGTCTAGTTCCAAAATGGGGTCACTTGTGGGGGAGCTCCAATGTTTAGGCACACGGGGGCTCTCCATACGCGACATGGTGTCCGCAAACAATTTGAATGGAAAATTAGCTCCAATTGTTAGCGGAGACCATGTTGCGTATGGAGAGCCCCTGTGTGCCTAAACATTGGAGCTCCCTCACAAGTGACCCCATTTTGGAAACTAGACCACCCAAGGAAGTTATCTAGATGGGTGATGAGCACTTTGAACCCCCAGGTGCTTCACAAATGAAACCATAAAAATGAAAAAAAGAAACTTTTTGTGGAAAAGAAAGTACATTTTCATTTTTACGGATCAATTTGTAAAGCACCTGGGGGTTCAAAGAGCTCACTATGCATCTAAATGAATTCCATGGGATGTCTAGTTTCCAAAATGGGGTAACTTGTGGGGGAGCTCCAATGTTTAGGCACACAGGGGCACTCCATACGCGACATGGTGTCCGCTAACTATTGGAGCTAATTTTCCATTCAAATTGTTAGCGGACACCATGTCGCATATGGGGAGCCCCTGTGTGCCTAAAAATTGGAGCTCCCCACAAGTGACCCCATTTTGGAAACTAGACCCCCCAAGGAACATATCTAGATGCATAGTGAGCACTTTCATACCCCAGGTGCTTCACAAATTAGTCCGTAAAAGGAAATAAAAGAAGATTTTTGTGAAAAAAAAGTACTTTTTCATTTTTATGGATCAATTTGTGAAGCACCTGGGGGTCCATAGTGCTCCCTATGCATCTAAATAAATTCCTTGGGGTGTCTAGTTTTCAAAATGGGGTCACTTGTGGGGGAGCTCCAATGTTTAGGCACACGGGGGCTCTCCATACGCGACATGGTGTCCGCTAACAATTTGAATGGAAAATTAGCTCCAATTGTTAGCGGAGACCATGTTGCGTATGGAGAGCCCCTGTGTGCCTAAACATTGAAGCTCCCTCACAAGTGACCCCAATTTGGAAACTAGACCACCCAAGGAACTTATCTAGATTGGTGATGAGCACTTTCAACCCCCAGGTGCTTCACAAATGAAACCATAAAAATGAAAAAAGAAACTTTTTGTGGAAAAGAAAGTACATTTTCATTTTTACGGATCAATTTGTAAAGCACCTGGGGGTTCAAAGAGCTCACTATGCATCTAAATAAATTCCATGGGATGTCTAGTTTCCAAAATGGGGTCACTTGTGGGGGAGCTCCAATGTTTAGGCACACAGGGGCTCTCCATACGCGACATGGTGTCCGCTAACTATTGGAGCTAATTTTCCATTCAAATTGTTAGCGGACACCATGTCGCATATGGGGAGCCCCTGTGTGCCTAAAAATTGGAGCTCCCCCACAAGTGACCCCATTTTTGAAACTAGACCCCCCAAGGAACATATCTAGATGCATAGTGAGCACTTTTATACCCCAGGTGCTTCACAAATTAGTCCGTAAAAGGAAATAAAAGAAGATTTTTGTGAAAAAAAAGTACTTTTTTCATTTTTACGGATCAATTTGTGAAGCACCTGGGGGTCCAAAGTGCTCCCTATGCATCTAAATAAATTCCTTGGGGTGTCTAGTTTCCAAAATAGGGTCACTTGTGGGGGAGCTTCAATGTTTAGGCACACAGGGGATCGCCATACACGACATAGTATCAACTTACAATTCCAATTGTTAGCGGACACCATGTCACGTATGGAGAGCCCCTGGGTGTCTAAACATTGGGGCTCCCCCACAAGTGACCCCATTTTGTAAACTGTACGCCCCAAGGAACTTATCTAGATGCATAGTGAGCACTTTGAACCCCCAGGTGCTTCACAAACTGATCCGTAAAAATGAAAAAGTACTTTCTTTTCCACAAAAAACTGTTCTTTTTTTCATTTTTATGGATCAATTTGTGAAGCATCTGGGGTTGAAAGTACTCATTATGCATCTAGATATGTTCCTTGGGGGTCTAGTTTCCAAAATGGGGTCACTTGTGGGGGAGCTCCAATGTTTTAGGCACACAGGGGCTCTCCATATGCGACATGGTGTCCGCTAACAATTTGAATGGAAAATTAGCTCCAATAGTTAGCGGACACCATGTCACGTATGGAGAGCCCCTGTGTGCCTAAACATTGGAGCCCCCCCACAAGTGACCCCATTTTGGAAACTAGATGCCTCACGGATTATATCTAGTGGTATAGTGAGCATTTAGAATCTACAGCTACTTCACAGAATTTGATAACGTCATATTGAACATTTTCTTTTTTTCACACAATTTCTCACTTTTAGGGTACTTTCACATCAGCGGTTTTTGACGTTCACGGCAGAGGCGGTGAAAAAAACGCATCTGCCGCGATTACCGCATAACTGCTGCACTTGCGGCACAGTTGCGGCAAGCCCCATAGAATGTCTATGCGGGCTTGCGGCAGGTGCGGCAAGTGCAGTATCAGCACTTGCGGCAGATGCGGCCGCAAAAAAAAACGAGTCTGACCGCGTTTTTTTTCGCGGCTGCACCTGCTGTAAGTGCCGAAACCACACTTGCCGCTCGTGCCGCACACTTACCGCAAGCCCCATAGACATTGCATGGGGCTTGCCGCAACTGTGCCGCAAGTGCAGCGGTTATGCGGTAATCGCGGCAGATGCGTTTTTTTCACCACATCTGCCACGATCGGCTAAAGCCGCTGATGTGAAAGCAGCCTTAGAGCATGTGCACAAGATCCGGAAACACCGTGTCCTGGTCGTCTCCTCTCCTGCATTTTTTTTCTAGTATTTCTTTATTATATTTGAAAAAAAAAATTACGTGGGGCTTCGCCACACTTTTGGTCCAGCCAGGTACAGCAGGCAGCTACGGGCTGCCACCAACCCCTTCTGCCTAGTTTTACCTGGCTGGAAACCAAAAATATAGGGAAGCCCTTTTTTTTTTTATTATTTCATGAAATAATTTAAAAAAAAAACGGCGTGGGCTTCGCCATGTTTTTGGGCCAGCCAGGTACAACTAGGCAGCTGGGGGCTGGTATCCTCAGCGTAGGGAGGCCCAAGCATTCTGGGCCCCCCCCGCTGCGAATTGCAGCCCGCAGCCGCCCCAGAAAATGGCGCATTCATAGAAGCGCCATTTTCTGGCGCTGTATCCAGCTCTTCCAGCTGCCGTGTAGCGGTGGCAGACTGGGTAATAAGGGGTTAATGCCAGCTTTTCGGCAGCTGGCACTAAGCCCGAGATTCATAATATAGGGCCAATGTTAGACCCGCCATTAGGAATCTCTAGTAAATTGTAAAGAAGACACAACACAGAGAAAGATTTTTTATTAGAAAAAAAACAAACACAATTTAGACCCCATCTTTATTTGTCTGTGGCGTCCGACGTAGTCCAGTGGGCGGTGATGTCCGACGTAGTCCAGTGGGCGGTTCCGCGATGTTTCTCGGTGTTATAGCATATGGGGGCATCCCCCATATGCTATAATAAGGCACTCTCCAAGGGGAATGATAGGTCATGAACGCTGTAAGTTCATGACCTATCACGATCCTGGGGTCACACATAATAATCTCTAAGGGTACATTTACACGCCGCAACCGCGGCGAGAAATATTGATGGCGATGTGTTGCCTTGCAATAATCGCCGTTCAAAATCCCTCCCAATTGCGGCGTGTAATTGGGGAATTTGGCGGCGATATGTCGCCTCGCCACGGTCGCCTGATTTCAGAGCAGTGCACAGAGATCAGGCGACCGTGGCGAGGCAACATTTTGCCACCAAATTCCCCAACTACATGCCGCAATTGGGAGAGATTTTGACGGCGATTATTGCAAGGCGACATATCGCCGTCAATATTTCTCTCCACGGTTACGGCGTGTAAAGGTACCCCTGTGTGACTCCTGGATTGTGATGGGTCATGAACTTAGAGTTCATGACTTAACCCTTGTTTGACCTCAGGGGAATGATAGGTCATGAACTCTAAGGTCATGACCCATCACAATCCAGGGACCACACAGGGGTTAACTGATCTTCATGATCTCTAAAGCAGATCACCATGAAGATCACTTAACCCCTGTGTGACCCCAGGGGAATGATAGGTCATGAACTCTGTAAGTTCATGACCTATCATTCCCCTGAGAGTGCGCGCACACAGCGGCGCGCACAGAAGAGGAGTCAGACTGCTGGTGCCACTGCCAGGAGCGGGACCCCAGGATCGGGACTCCAGGATCCAGGAGCGGGACCCCAGGATCCAGGAGCGGGACCCCAGGATCGGGACTCCAGGATCCAGGAGCGGGACCCCAGGATCGAGGAGCGGGTGAGAGAGAGAGGAGGAGGGAAGCTGGAGGAGCGGTGCTGCAGGAGCGGGGCCGGAGGAGCGAGGAGGGGAGCCGGAGCGGTGCTGCAGAAGCAGAGGAGTGGGGATAAGAGGAGCGGAGAGGGTTAGAGGAGCGGGGCTGGAGGGGGTAAAGATGGGGGGCTGTGGGAATCAGAGGAGCGGGGCTGGAGGGGGTAAAGATGGGGGGCTGTGGGAATCAGAGGAGCGGGGCTGGAGGAGCGGAGGGAAACTGGAGGAAGGGGCTGGAGGAGCAAGGAGGGGGCTGGAGGAGCGAGGCTGGGGGGGCTGGAGGAGCTGGAGATGGGGGGCTGGAGGGGGTCGGAGGCTGCAGAAAGTGTTGGGGGGCACAGGGGGATGTGTCAGTCATGCGATCTGACTTGTGACATGTCAGATCGCATGCAGCTGCAGGGGAGGCGTTTTTACATGCGCCACCATTTTGGATGTTGTGGGGGAGGGATGGGGGTGGGGGGGTGATCTGGGGGTACTGGGGGTCTTTGGGCAGTGAGGGGTTGCTGTTTCACTTTAATCCGACATGTGTTTTCATGTCGGATTAAAGTGAAAGTACTTTTTACCGGCACTGTCACTGTTTGTGATGTGATGATCGGTAAACGGTGTTTACCGGTCATCACATCACAGGTGCGGGTACAAAATCAGCTAATTCCTAATCTCTAGGGTGTCAGCTACAATCGGTACACTGACACCCTAGAGATATTAGCTCCAGGGGCGGCGCTATAGAGCTTTTTCCTGCCAACGTCTACAGACGGCGGCTAGGCTTTAGTACCCTTTTTTTCCGACGTCTGTAGACGTTAGGCTGTCGTCTAGGGGTTAAGGCCTAATGTGCCCATTTTAAGGAAGTGGGTCTTTTGAAGTATTGCCCTTTGGCAGGGCAGCCAAAAATTGGGAGGTACACCAATGCCCCTGGATAGAGACGTGCATGAGGGCCTCTTTAAAAAATGTGCCCATTTTAAGGAAGTGGGTCTTTTGTAGTATTGCCCTTTGGCAGGGCAGCCAAAAATTGGGAGGCACCCCAATGCCCCTGGAAAGAAACTTGGAGGAGAGCCTCTAAATATTGTTCCCATTACAAAGGAGCGGGTCTCCTGTACTTGTAATGCCCATTCTGTAAGCATGGACTAAAACATTTACCCCTGGGGGGTATACATGAAACTACTGCCTAACTTTTGACCGGTTAGGGTAATCATCATCATAAATATGATGTAAATAAATTATGTTTTCGTGGCATCATGAACCACGGTCGCACTGATCATATGATGGTGGCGGATGAGGAGAAGGAGGAGCATTACAGCAAGTAGCCAAAGTCATTAAGTGTGTACCCATGTGTGGGTGTGCAGAGGTGCAAGGCAATTTACCGGCACAATATTTAAATTACGCTATCATTTGGTGGTGGTGTGGTGAAGTCAGGCCCAATCCAACCCTTGTTCATCTTGATCAGAGTCAGCCTGTCAGCATTTTCAGTTGACAGGCGGGTGCGTTTATCAGTAATGATTCCACCTGGGGCACTAAAAACACGCTCTGACAAAATGCTAGCGACAGGGCAGGCCAGGGCTTCCAAGGCGTAGCGAGCCAATTCCTGCCACGTGTCCAGCTTGAATACCCAATAATTATAAGGCACAGAGGAATCTAGGAGCACTTTTGTACGATCGGCAAGGTACTCCCTCAGCATCTTCGCAAACTTTGCAGTCCTTGTGACACTACCCTGCACCTCAGGGCCTGTGCTACGGGAGGTGCTGAGAAAACTGTCCCAGATCTTTGAGAGTGTTCCCTTACCTCTGCTGGATTGGATTTTTGCCTCTCTTGGCCGGACGCCTTGGTTGTCCACTGAATCGGGACCTCTGCCGCTAGCGTTTTCAGAAGGGAATTTTTGGACTAATTCCGCGACTATGGCCTTCTGGTACTGCAGCATTTTTGTAGACCTCTCCACCTCGGGAATAAGAAAAATAAAGTTCTCTTTGTAGCGTGGGTCTAAAAGTGTCACCAACCAGTAATGATTGATGTTGATGTTGATAACGCGACGGTCACGAGACAGGCAGCATAACATAAAGTCAGCCATGTGCGCCAGACTGTTAACAGGCAAGACTTCAGGGTCCTCACCAACAGCATGACTGTCCATGCTGGCCTCATCATCCTCTGCCTCCTCTCCCCTGTCTTCTGGCCATCCATGCTGAACCGACGGTATGATCGTTGTGCATGTATTACTGTCAATTCCGCATGAAAGTAGCTCTATTTGTTCATCCTCCTCTTCCTCGTCATAGTCCTCCAATGCACGTTGGGATGAGATGAGGCTGAGCTGTGTGTAATCACCCAGTACGGTTTCTTGCTCCAACTCATTGTGCTCTGCCTGCAATGCATCGTCTTTGATTTTGAGCAGAGAGCATTTTAGAACGCTAATGATGGCGTCATCACCGCTCACCATCTTGGTGGAGTCCTCAAAGTTTTGGAGGATGGTACATATGTCGGACATCCATGTCCACACCTGAGGTCTTATGTGTGGAGTTTGAACCATATACCGATGGCCTAGTTGATGCTGGTACTCTGCAGACACCTTAAAAAACAGCCAGACTCGGGAAGACCTAACAGTTGTACTGGCAACATCTGTCGTGTTGTTGTTCCGGGGAACGGCTGCCTGCCTTCTGCCTGCGGCCACCATCCTGCTTCTTCCGGCCTGTTGTGATCTACGCCTAACTCCCCCTGTGCACTGCTGTCCTTGCTCTGCATGTTCTCCTGCCAGGCTGGGTCAGTTACTGCATCATCCACCACGTCGTCTTCCACTTCCGCACCCTGGTCCTCCTCCTGACTTTCTGCCAATTGCGTCTCATCATCGTCCACCTCTTGTTGAGACACGTTCCCACCGTTGCCTTTGTGAGACCGTGGTTGCTCAAATATTTATGCATTGGTACATACGATCTCCTCATGACCCACTTCAACTGGAGCTGGTTAGAGGCCAGAATCTAAGAATGGATAAGTGAACAGCTCTTCAGAGTGTCCAAGTGTGGGATCAGTTATGCCCGTGGCCGGGCACTCGGTATGGTGGGAGGAAGGAGGATCAGGGTGTGGAATGTGCGATCCAGTCTCACGGCTACTGACACTTGACCGTGTGGAAGACAGGGTATTTGCGGTGGTGCCAAACTGACTGGAAGCATTATCCGCTATCCAACTAACAACCTGTTGACAATGGTCTTGGTTTAATAGTGGTTCCCCTAGAAATTGGGACGGGAAGGTCGAGCGAGATGATGTGGGCGTTTGTCGTGGCGCAATTCGAGCTTGCACACGGCCTCGGCCTCTGCCTGCACCACCATCACGTCCAGTTCCTTGTCCCTTGCCACTGGCCTTGCGCATTTTCAATGTTGTGCTGCCTGTATACAGCTAAATGAAGGCATCCAAAAAATGGTTTATAGCTGCACACTGAGATTATAGATTAGAGCGTTTTAAAGCCGGCAGCTGGAAAGGTCGGACATAAACGCTGACGCGTATACAGTGTTTTGGCGTATACTACTTGGAGCTACAAGCCACTCCTGCCACACTAAGGCTGCGTTCACACATTGCGTATTTTGCTGCGCTTTTTTACGCGCGCTTTTCAAAATACGCAATGTGCCTTTTGTCTGCCAGCAAAGTGAATGTGAAATTCACTTTGCAGTGCAGACATTGCGCAAAAATACGCAGTGCTTTTTCAGGGAGAAAGCGCAGCTCCGTAAAGAATTGATATGTCAATTCTTTACGCAGCTGCTCCTGCGTATTCTCCCAGAGGGGAGGAAGAATCCTGCTTCCTCCTCCCCTCTGTGACAGCTGTGGCCGCCCATTAGACTTCACAGTGTATTACTATACACTGTGAAATCTAAATTAAACAAAAGCAAGTGTCTGAAAAATAAAAAAGAATCAATACTTCACCTGTCCGACACCTTCTCCCGCTGTGCGATCTCCGATTCCAAGTGAGATGTGTTCTGACAGGACCTGTGGTGACGTCAGAGGGGTGGCGTTCCCGGGCACTCGCGGTCATATCACATGACCGCGAGCAGCCAATCAGCGCTGGGAACGCCCCCCTCTGACGTCACCACAGGTCCTGTCAGAACACATCTCACTTGGAATCGGAGATCGCACAGCGGGAGAAGGCGTCGGACAGGTGAAGTATTGATTCTTTTTTATTTTTCAGACACTTGCTTTTGTTTAATTTAGATTTCACAATGTATAGTAATACACTGTGAAGTCTAATGGGCGGTCCTACATGTCACAGAGGGGAGGAGGAAGCAGGATTCTTCCTCCCCTCTGTGACATCACTGCGCTTTCTGGAGTAAAGAAAGCGCAGTGTGTGAAAGGCGTATTTTGTTGCGCTTTTTTGTGCGGCCGAAAAACGCGGCAAAAAGCGCGCGCAAAAAAGCGCAGCAAAATACGTAAATGTGTGAACGCAGCCTTAGATGGTATATGAATGCAGACTAGAGTTGATTTTTAGCTGCACACTGAGATTACAGATTAGAACGGTTTAATCCCGGCAGTTGGAACGGTCAGACACAAACACTGACGAGTATATAGTGTTTTGGCGTATATTAATTGGAGCTAACCCCTTACTGCCTATAGAGAGCTAAATTAATCCTTAAAAAGACTGTTTTGGAGATTTACAGCCTGTACACCAGCCCCAGATGTGATGCAGGCTGGTATACTAGCACAAGAAGTTTGCTATATACCCTGCCTCCCTGCCTGCCTGTATACAGCTGTATTAGTCCTCAGAAGGACTGTTGTGGTATTATATTAGTAGCCCTGCACCTACTCTAGCTGAAAGGCCCCAAATCTGTCCCTCAATCAGCAGCAGCTCTCCTTACACTGCCAGTCTGTGGAGCACAGTGATGAGCACAGCGCGGTCAGGTCTTATTAAGACCTGATGACGCTGTGCGGCCAGCCAATCACTGTAATGCCACAACCAACATGGCTGTGGCATTACAATGTCTGTCAGCCAATCCCTGCATGTGGGCTGGCTCTGTAAAGAGCGCTAACATGCAGGGAGGTGGACCCCAAGCATGGCAAGAGTATCGCAGGATTACTCGGTACTCGCTGAGTACCCCGAGTACCAAGATATTCGTGCGAGTACCGAGTAGTCACAACCATACTCGCTAATTCCTATTCCTTATGTTTCAATACTTTTAGAGACCGCAGAAAAAACATCCCTTATTGTTGATTCATTCTCTTTATGCTGCGGTGAGGTTATCAGCAATGCATGGGGGACTGCATCTTTCTGGCCTGCCGCCATTTTCTCCATGCTCAGTAATGCTTTCCTTAGATCCAGACCCCTTCCACTTTTTCCCTCATTCTCCTCTATCATCTTTGTCAGTTAATCTATCCACTCACCTGCCTCCATCACTGCTGTTTGATTGCACAAAATACTCCAGCCCCTCGGCAATTTCCAGGGCCGTATCACACACCTGGTTCTCTCTCATTAGCACTATGATGGGATGCGCACTCTCTTTACCAGTGCAACTTCTTTGGTGGTCATTTGCTCTTCCGCCTAGTAGAGATTTAGCCACCAGGCATCGGAGGATGCACCTTGCCCTCAGAATACAGGGTAAGTGCTCAGAAGTGATTTCTGATGATTTTTGCAGGATTTTAGCTACTTTTCCTAGGAACTCAGTAAGTCTTATTTTTACATTTTACATATTGTACTGGGTATGTCCTGGTTGTCGGTGACTTACCAACCCAGTATGTCCTGGCAATTTTGCCTGCACGGTCTCTGGCTGTCGTTACATCCGAGACGCAGCCCTCACCTGCCAGGAGCAGTGCCTGCAAAAAGCGTCAAAACTAAAAACAAATGTGGTATGGTTGTGTTTGTACTGACCTGAAGAATAAAGCTGTCTTATCACTTTTATAATGCAGGAAAAAAAAAACAATTAATGAATTTCTGTTCCTTCCTGATTTTGCCTCACAAAAAGCAGAATACAAAGCAATCAAAAAACATTAATATTATGTGGCCCAAAATAACAACTCTAACTTATCCTGCAATAAACAAGCCCTTACTTGACTCTGTTGACAGAAAATTAAAAAAACTGCAGCCTTCAAATTTCAGTGATACAAAAAACACTTTATTTTGTAAAAGTGATTTTAGTATGATAGTTGCCAAACCTAAAAGAATAAACGATATACCATATTTTTTTGACCATAAGATGCATTTTTTTCCACCAAATTGTGGGGAATGGGAACTATGCTGGTTGTGGTGGTTGTGCTGGTGGAGCAGTGGCTTTGGAGCAGCTGGAGGAGGCTGGCGCTGACTGCTGAGGCAGCTCATTAGGCTCATGTAATATTCACTGCATCCCCCTGAAGCGACCAGTGGTAAGGCCGTGGGTGTGTGTGTATGAGCTTTCTCAACAGAATCCCCATACTCAGGTGATTTTTCCGGCAAGGTGTAGCAAAGTAGCCCTCTTTCAACAGACATCCACAAGCAGGTCTCCCCTGGCTCAGCTCTGGATCTGCACTGACTTCCTGCTGCTCTCTCTTCCTGAGTAAACACATTTGCTGAAAAGGGAATTTCCCACTTCCCTGCGTTTGTTTCAGCACTTGTCCACAAGGGGCAGTAGCGGACTGTGCACAGTTCATTTCCATATCCATTTCTATGATACAATCTGAATTGCTCACCTCACTACACCCCTGTCAATCACCTCTCAGCACTGAGAGGTGAGCTGGGGAAGTGGCACATATTACATGAGCCTATACTCATTCCCCCATCCTATAACAAATAAAAAAGCCAAGAAGCCAGCGCTGCCTATGGTTAGCATGCAATACAAAAAGTGCATATGCACATAATTTCTAACTGTACTTTAAACTGAGACATTTGGCAAACAATTGATCAATTCTTTGAGCTACCCCGCCACGTCACGGCATTCCCCCATCCTGTATTTGGCCCCCCATCATGCTATATGCCCCCCTGCTGGAGCACACACAAAAATGATAAACAATTTAACTCACCCTCCATTGTTCCCTGCTCCCAGGATTGCTGTTTTCCTTCCTGTCCATGCCCGGCATCCAATCATGATATCCGTGCAGCACAGTGACTTCATTGTGCTGTACTGGTGACATGATCAGATATCGGGCACAGACAAGAAAACTTTGATGCTGGAAGCATGGAGCAATGGAGGGTGAGTTAAATAATTTATTATTTTTGTGTGTGTGCCAGCAGGTGGGCATATAGCTTGATTGCAGGCTATATACTGGATGGGGGATATATACAGGAAGGGGGCCATATACAGTATGGGGTGCTATATAGCATGACTGGGCACCCATATCCCATATATAGGGCCATATACAGAATCGGGCTATATAGCGTGACTGGGGGTCATATCCAGGATGGGGGTCATATCTAACATGTTGAGCCTATGTTCAATAATAAGAAGGCTATGTACCAGGATGGGGGGGCCATATCCAGGATGGGTCCATGTACCACAATGGGGGCCATATCCTGGATGAGGGACCATATATAACCTGGAAGGGGCCTGGGATGGGGACTTTACCCCCATAACAGTGTCAGCAGCTGATCCCCCCCCATAAGAGTGCATTATAACCACATTTTTTGCTTATTTTTTCCCCCCTATTTTCCTCCTATACAATCTGGATGCTTCTTATGGTCCGGTGTGTTTTATAGTCCAAAAAATATGGTACATCCAGTATCGCTGTGATTGTACAGACCAGCCACCTAATGACTTATACTGCAATCTGAACACCTTAAAGGGATCCTGTCACCCCCAAAACGCCTATTAAGCTATCCAAACATGTCCCTGCAGCATATTATCAAAAATCCCACACTCCTTTTTGCTCAGAAAAGCATCCTGTAAAAGTGTAGAAAAACATTTTATAACTTACTCAGTAGTGATGATAATGAGCTGGGGCTATATTCTTTAGTCACCAAGGCTGGCCATACTCGTCCTAATATCACGCCTTAATAGGCGTGATCTTCAATGCATATTGTAATCAGCGCCTCCCAGCTCTCCTGGGCGCTGCCTGGGCTGCAATTAGGCTGTAATGACACGAATCGCGTCATTTCCGGCATGGGGGGCCGTCAGTACACCCACGCCGCATGCGCAGTGCGGTGCTTGAAGCCTGCAGAGCGGAGCGAGTGTACTGACGTCAACTACTGCCGGAAATGACGCGATTCGCGTCACTACAGCCCCATTGCAGCCCAGGCAGCGCCCAGGAGAGCTGGGAGGCACTGATTACAATATGCAGACAAGATCATGCCTATTAAGGCGTGATATTAGGACGAGTATGGCCAGCCTTGGTGACTAAAGAATATAGCCCCAGCTCATTATCATCACTAATGAGTAAGTTATAAAACATTTTTCTCCTCTTTCACAGGATGCTTTTATGAGCAAAAAGGAGTGTGGGATTACGAATGGGATGCTGCAGGGACATGTTTGGATAGCTTAGGAGGCGTTTTGGGGGTGACAGGATCCCTTTAAATATAGTAATAAAGTCAATTCTTCAACTGCTGCTGATTTGTTCATTCTGCCTCCTAAGGATTGAAGTACGGAGCAGCTCACATTTATAAAGAATTCTAAACTGTGGATTTTCCGTTGAGAAATTTGTCTGACTCATGTTTTTCAGAGATAAAATTGAATTGTGCTCTATAAATAAATACTAATAATAGTAATAGATGAACTCCCATAGGTTTGTAATTTCCAAAATTGGGTCCCTTGAAGGGGTTTCTGCTGTTCTGCCACTTAGAGGCTCTGCAAATCGAGTCCACAAACTATTTTTGGAAAATCTGTGCCGCAGAAATCAAATGACGCTCTTTCCCTCATGAGCCCTGGCATGTGGCCAACAGTACTGTACAATCACATGTGGGATATTGCCACGTTCAGAATAAATTGTGTAACACTTTTTGGAGCCCCTTTTTACCTATTTCGCTTGTCAAAATTGAAAATTTTGGTTTAGATGAACATTTTATGGTAAAAGTATAATTATTTATTCTTCTTCCAAATAGCATAAAATTTTGTAATGCACCTGTGGTGTCAATATGCTTACTATACCCGCAGATAAATTCATTGAGAGTACAGTTTGTAAAATAGGGTAACTTGTGGGGGATGTCTGCTATTCTAGCACCTCAGGGGCTCTGCCAATGTGACATGGCAGCCCCAAACTATTGAACCTAAATCTGAAATCCAAAATGGCGCTTCTAAGCTTTGAACTTTACCTCAAAAAAAGCTTTCAATCACATAAGGTATCGGTGCACTCAAGATAAATTGCACAACAAATTGTGTGGTGCATTTTCTCCTGTTACCTTTATGAAAATACAAATTTGGGACCAAAACAACATTTTTGTGGGAAAAATGTGATTTATTTTTCTTTTCACGGCTGTAAATTCTGTGAAGCACCTGCGGGATTGAAGTGCCCACCACACATCTTGATAAGTTCCTTGAGGGGTCCACTTTCCAAAATGGGGTTATTTTTGAGAGATTTCCATTGTTCAGGACATCAGGGGTTATCCAAATGAAACATGATGTCCACTAACGATTCTGGCTAATTTTGAGACTGAATGGTACTCCTTCCCTTTTGAGCCCTCCTGTTCACCCAAACAGTAATTTTCCACCACGTATGGGGGTTGAAGTTGTTCACCATATATGTAGTTAAGTTCCTTGAGGTGTCTTGTTTTTAAAATGGGGCCACTTGTGGGAGGATTCTACTGTTTAGGCATCCGCTATCTATTCCAGCCAATTTTGAGTTTGAAAAGTCAAATGATTCTCCTTCACTTCATAGCCCTGCCATGTGTCCAAACAGTAGTTTTACAGCACATAATAGGTATCAGCGTACTCAGAAGAAATTGCACAACAAATTATGCAATCCATTTTCTCCTGTTACCTTTGTGAAAATAAAAAATGTTGAACTCAAAGAACCTTTTTGTGGAGAAAATGTAATTATTTTTTCCTTTTCACACACAAACTGTGAAGCACCTGGGGGCTCAAGATGATCACCATGTATCTAGAAAAAATTCTTGAGGGGTCTAGTTTCCCAAATGGGGTCACTTGCGGTTGGTTGCTAAAAGCGACATGGCATCTGCTAACGATTCCAGACAATTTTGAGTCTGAAAACAGTAGTGTGCCCAAACAGCAGTTTTACACCACATATAGGGTATCAGCATACTGAGGAGAAATTGCACAACAAAGTTTCGGTCCATTTTCTCCTGGTATCTTTGTAAAAAGGCAGAATTTGGGAATAAAATAAACATTATTAGGAAAAAAAAGTTATACCATATTTTATAAGACGCACCTGATTACGCAATCCCAAATTTGGTGACGGAAAAGAGAAAAAAAATTAATTTATAATGTCAAATGGGGTCTGTCTTGTAATACCAGTGTCCGCCTTATAATCAGTATATATGTCCCCCATCCTGCTACATGAACCCCCCCCATGCTGGTATATGCTGGTATATATGTCCCCCATGCTGACACATTGTTCACCACCCTGGCACACAGGGCCTCCATGCTGGCATACAGAGCCCCCACCCTGGCACCCTTTCCTCCCCATGATGGTGCACTGCCCCCCATGCTGGCACACAAGGCCCCCATGCTGGTAAAAAGGGCCCCCATGCTGGCACAAAGGGCCCCCATGCTGGCACAGACAGCCACCATCTTGGCACACAGTCCCCCCATGCTGGCACATACAGCCCCCACCCTGGCACACTGTCCTCCCATGATGGCACAGACAGCCCCCACCCTGGCATACTGTCCCCCCAAGCTGGCACATACAACCCCCCACCCTGACACACTGTCCCCCATGGCACAGACAGCCCACACCCTGGCACACTGTCCCCGCATGGCACAGACAGCCTCCACCCTGGCCAACACTGTCCCCCCATAGCACAGACAGCCCCCACCCTGGCACACTGTCCACTCCATGGCACAGACAGCCCCCACCCTGGCACACAGTCCCCCTATGCTGGCACAAAGGACCCCCATGCTAGCACAAAGGGCCTCCATGGTGGCATACAGAGCCCCCACCCTGGCACACTGTCCTCCCCCATGCTGGCACAGACAGCCCCACCCTTGCACACTGCCGCCATGCTGGCACAGACAGCCCCCACCTTGGCACACTGTCCCCCCATGCTGGCACAGACAGCCCCCACCCTGGCACATTGTCCCCCCATGATGACACAGACAGCCCCCACCCTGGAACACTGTCCCCCCCATGGCACAGACAGCTCCCACCCTGGTACCCTGCCCCCCATTCTGGCACACAGGGACCCCATGCTGGCACAATGGCTGGCATACAGAGTCCCCACCCTGGCTCACTATCCCCCCCATGCTGGCACACTGCCCCCATGCTGGCACAGACAGCCCCACCCTGGCACACTGTCCCCCCATGATGGCACAGACAGCCCCCACCCTGGCACACTGTCACACCCCATGGCACAGACAGCCCCCACCCTGGTGCACTGTCCCCCCCATGCTGGCACAGACAGCCTCCATCCTGTTACACTGTCCCCCCCATGATGGCACAGACAGCCCCCATGCTGTCACACTGTCCCCCACATGGTACAGACAGCCCCCACCCTGCGCACTGCCCCCCATGCTGGCACACGGGGCCCCCATGCTGGCACAAATGGCTGCCATGCTGGCATACAGAGCCCCCACCCTGGCACTCTGTCCCCCCCTTGCTAGTACACTGCCCCCCATGCTGGCACAGACAGCCCCCACCTTGGCACACTGTCCCCCCATGCTCACACAGACAGCCCCCACCCTGGCATACTTTCCTCCCATGATGGCACAGACAGCTCCCACCCTGGCACACTGCCCCCCATGCTGGCACACAGGGCCCCCATGCTGGCACACGGGGCCCCCATGCTGGCACAAATGGCTGCCATGCTGGCATACAGAGCCCCCACCCTGGCACTCTGTCCCCCCCTTGCTAGTACACTGCCCCCCATGCTGGCACAGACAGCCCCCACCTTGGCACACTGTCCCCCATGCTCACACAGACAGCCCCCACCCTGGCATACTTTCCTCCCATGATGGCACAGACAGCTCCCACCCTGGCACACTCTCCCCCCAAGCTGGCACAGATAGCCCCCATCCTGGCACACTGTCCCCATGGCACAGACAGCCCCCACCCTGGCACACTGCCCCCCCTTGGCACAGACAGCCCCCACCCTGGCACACTGTCCCCCCATGGCACAGACAGCACCCACCCTGGCACACTGTCCCCCCATGGCACAGACAGCACCCACCCTGGCACACTGTTTCCCCCATGGCACAGACAGCCCCCACCCTGGCACACTGTTCCCCATGGCACAGACAGCCCCCACCCTGGCACACTTCCCCCATGGTGTACTCTTTAAAAAATAACAAACAATCTCATACTCCCCTCTTTCCACTGCTCCCTGCAGCCTCCATCCCCGCTTCCTGCTTATACCAGAATCCAGTCCTGTGAGCGGCGCGCGGTGATGATGTCACTATGAGTGACGCTCACATGACCGGAGGCCGGCACAGCTGAGCGGAGACAGCGGGAATAGCGTGGGCTGTAGGAAGCGATATGAAGAGAGGTGAATATGAGATTGTTTGGATAGTCAGTGCTTTCCATGCAATGAAAGCGTGGAAAGCACTGACTATTCACATGGGGATGCGGACCGCTCCTGTCATATGCGCTGCTCGCACTGTGATTGACAGTGGGATGCAGTGCATATTACAGGAGATAATGAGCGGCCCCACGTGACCAGGGACCGCAGCTGCAGGCGCCTCCAGCCTCCCATCAGCCGCCGGACACCGCTCCACAGCCCCCCCACCCCCATACTCCACAGCTACTAGGTTTGCTTTATAAGATGCACCCCCACTTCCCCCCAAAATTTGGGGAACAAAAGTGTGTCTTATAAGGCAAAAAATAAGTTATTTTCATTTTTTCCCACTTGACATTCATTCCTGAAAAGCGCCTGAAAGGATAATACACTTCCTGGATGTGGTTTTGAGCATTCTGAGGGGTGCAGATTTTAGAATGATGTGACTTTTGCGTATTCTCTGTAATGTAGGCCTCTCAAAGTCCCATCAAATATGATGTGGTCCCTAAAATTAATAGTTTTGTAAATTTTGGTAGAAATTTTAGAAATTGCTGATAAACTTTGAACCCTTTTTTACCTTATAACCACAAAAAAATCATGTTTCAAAAATTGTGCTGAGTAAAGTAGACATGGGGGAAATCATATGTATTAACTATTTTGTGTGACATTACTCCTTGATTTAAGAGTATTAAAATTCAGAATTGAAAATTGCTAAATTTTTATCCAAATTTTCAATTTTTGCACAAATAAACACAAAAAATATCGTCCTAAATTTACCATTAAAATAAAATACAACATGTCATAAAGAAACTGTCTTAGGCTGCTTTCACATCACGTTTTTCTGCAATCCGCTACTGTCCGTTGTAAATCGGACAGCAACGGATGCTCAAAATCGGATGCCATTGGATGCCATCGGTCCGATTTATCGGATCCGTCTATGGTGTCGAAAGAGAGCTGGGGGAGGGCTGTGGGAGGTTTTGGGAGTGGTCTTGGAGTTTGAGCATGCTCGATACAGAAAATCGCATCCGATAGCGGATCCGATTTTCCATCTGATCCGATCCCCATAGACTCCCATATTATTCAAATCGGATCGCATCGGATCCGATGCGATACGATTTTTGCAGCGGAGTCCAGGATCGCAGCAGTCTACGATTTTGGCTGCTGCAGAAAATCGGACAGGATCCCATAGGATAAAATGGGGCCAAAAGCAGATCCAATGCTGTCCGATTTACAATGAACAGCGTCGGATTGAAGAAAAATGTGATGTGAAAGCAGCCTTAGAATCACTGGGATCAGTTGAAGCATTCCAGAGTTATTAACTCATAAAGAGAGAATTCTCTTTATGAGGTCAGAATTTACTAAAATGGCAAGGTCATTAAGGTCAAAACCATGCTCTGGGGTAAAAGAGTTAAATAATAATTAAAAAAAAAAAAAAGCATGAATCCCCTCTATTTTTTACAACCAGCAAACAGACAGTAAAGCAGACAGCTGAGAGTAGCTGCCCACAGCTGTCTGTTTTAGTTGCGCTGGTTATCACAGATATGCGAGAACCCACACAATTTTCAAATTTTATTTTATTTAATATCTACATGTTTGCAAGACAATTGCCCCCTAGCCCTTAACTATGATCATTTTATGGCCATTTTTCAGCACAGATATTCTGTTTCCAATTAATAATAATAATTTATTCATTTATATAGCACTATTAATGCCATAGCACTTTACATACATGAGTAATGCTGTCTCTCTTGGAGCTCACAATCTAAACATCCTATCAGTATGTCTTTACAATGTGGGAGGAAACCAGAGTGCCCAGAGCAAACACAGGGAGAACATACAAACGCCTCACAGATGTCGTCCTTAGTGTCCTTGGTGGGAATTGAACCCAGGACTTCAAGACCCCAGTGCTGCAAAGGCTACAATGATAACCACTTGAGCCACTGTGCTGCCCTTGACTTTGTTAAGGCACCAGGCTCAAATTTGGGTCAAGTCTAGGTCCCGAACCAAACTTTTTTTAATGCTCCAGCTGAACTCGGTGAACCCAAGCATCCCCTGGTCCACTCATCACTAGTAAAAATACCTACATACATATGTTCAACCAGTGTAAGCAAAATAGATGAGATAGGCAAAAATACTCTAATGCAGCGATTCCTTGAGCTAAAAAAAAAGAGTGGATATAAGCACCTATAGGGTCTTATCCGAGTAATCGTATAACATGAATGGCCAAGGAACCACTCACCTGATAGAGTTGTGAGTGTCACAACCACTGTTAAGGCATAGATCGGTGTGCTGCACGGAAACCCACAGGTATCAGAATCCAAGTAGTAGATAGGAACAGGTTAAATTCATGCACTGCCGATCAGGAGATGAAGTTTCAGGACAAGAATCAGATAATAGTCACAATCAGATTTATTGGTCAACAGGTTTGTGGGCACCACATCCTGAGGAAGTGAGCAGCCGCCCATGAAACATGTTAACCAATAAATCTGATTGTGATCATTATCTGATCCTTGTCCTGGAATTTCATCTCCCAATCAGCAGCGCACAAATTTAACCCTTTCCTACCTACTACTTGAATGCAGTGATTCCAAAATCCAGGACTCGTGGCCCCCAACATGTCATGTTTTCAGGATTTCCTTTATATTGAACTGGTGAAAACAAATGTGTCAATTTCTGATGTCTTTTTAATGATTCCATCACCTGTACAATACTAAAGGCCCCGTTACACTGTACGAGATTGTGAACGATATCGCTCAAACGTTAGGAGTTTGGAGTCGTTCAAACGACATTGTTAGGACGTTGTTGCGTGCAACACCGAGATACGACTACGATAAATCGTTGGATCGTTGATCATAGATTTGAGAACATGTTCTCAAATCAAACGATCCTCGATCAGCCAACCTGCTTCATCGTTGTGTGTGATACCGCGATAACGATGTCGTTAACGACTTCTCCTATTCATAACAGTGAACAAGTAATGTTCGATGGGTTGTGCGAACGATAGCTGCTCACCACATCGTTGGTGCGTCGTCCACGATATCTAGACGTGTGACATCTCACCAACGATGTCAAAAAGACCCTACTTGAGCACCTACTACTAGGTCATTAATATTTTTCTTCACGATGTCAAAAAGATGTCCTAACGACCGCGCTTCCGTGAGATCGTTGGTGAGATCTTCACAACATTGAAGCGTGTAACTGTACCTTAAGAAAATCCTGAAAATGTGATCTGTTAAAGGGAACCAATTACCATGATTTTAGGATGTAAGGTAAAAGCAGCGCCATACAGGCACTAGGATGGTGGCATGGACCGTAAATTCAGTCTTCTGATTAGATGTTTGACTGCAGAGATAACATTTGTCAAAGTTATGGAAATGTGTGCTGCGGTGATTGATGTGTGCAGCAGGGGATGGGACATTGTGGGTTGGTCTTCCATATGGATTACACCTCCTGTCTACTCCTGATGTGCCCCTCTCCCTTCTTTATTTAAATCTTGTGCCGCAATGCGTGTATACTACAATAGAAACAGTGACATCATTAAATTGGCACCAGAGTCAGCGTATGTGTGTAGGGCAATCTGCAGTTCCATTTTATTGAGGATACTGTAAAGATAAATATGAGCTGCAGGGGAGCATGCGGGGATGAAAAAAATTTAAATTGCTCATGCACCGATGCCACTCAAATTCATCTCAAACAATGCCGTCCATTTAAGGGGCTGGTATCTGTTCTCCCTGCTTACTGCATTCTCTCCTTTTCAATACCCACTGACAAGGTGATCTTTTGCCTGCTGATAACTTGTCTTTAACACAAAAGAAAAAGAAAAAAAAACAGGAGCGCTAAGTGAAAGACCTTTTAGACTTTGCTGATAAGAAGTTCTAAAGTTATTCCTGCATTTCCTGATACATTGGACAGTGTGTTCTGAACAGTCTTTTGGATCAGGTGTATATAAATGTTCTTTGTGTACACTGTAAGTCTTCAGGAAGTACTGACACTTGATTAAAGCTGTATCCCGTGTCCTTAAGTAAAAGATCTTTTGACTAGTGCTTGTCTGGCTCCGTTTCCATTTGTGACCTGCTGTATTCTAAATAAATCCATCAGGTCTTACATTTTGGGGTAGTCGGCAGGATACAGAGCTCGCCATGGACAAGAACAGAGAGGATAAAGATTCCTCTGCACTAGTAGCACCACTGCAAGCAGTGAATCCTACAATCACTGCATTGGCTGCTGGGGATGTGTACCGATGGGGGCATTCGTACAGCACTTGCCCCAAGTATGATGGGTTGAATATGACCTTACAGGACTGGACAGAGAGGTTGTGGAATATCCTGAGGACGTGGAATTTAGCTTTGACGTTCAGGGCAGAATTATCACTAAATTCTTTAGTGGGGGAAGCTGGGCGGATGGTGGTGGTGCTACCAGAATCAGAGAGGGATGCGATAGGTTCTTATGTTGTTACAATGGAACTTTGGAGACTGCACTCAGGTGCCACAACTCCTAGCCCTCTTCTTTAATTTCCCCTAAAGGGATTGTGGGTCAATGATGCATTACTAGAAAGCCCTGCAGGAGCACACCTATATTGACATTCTGGAATACCTATCTAGCAGCCATACAGCACCTGTGGTTGAGAAAACCGTGAATAGCGCTCAAAAGGTCGGAGGTCAAGAGCCTGCTATTGCCAATGAAGCCTTAAGGAAAGTAGTTCAAGCCCTGAGATTGGAACTGAAGATCTGTGGCTAGAAGTGTTCTAGGTCCAGAGGAGAGTGTCTCCTCTTCCAGCTGAAAGATCACCTGCCATTGCTTCCAGTTTTATTCCAATCCAGGCACAACAGTCACATGGAGGATGTGTGCTGGGTGCCCGCAACAGTGCTGGATATGTCTGCTAGAGACGTTGCTGGCAGGGCCGTATAGCCCGCTACTGTCAGACCAATATCACCCCAGAGGACCCACTGCCAGTGTTAAAACTGCCAGCCACTGCCATGAGGGGGCAATCTGCTACAGCCATGCTCCCACAAGGTGCTTGGTGGGAGGAACATGATCTTTACTCCTGTAGCCCTGTGGTGCAAGTGTAGTTTGAGGGGCAGAAAATGAAATGCCTGCTAGACAAAGGATCAGAGTGCGCCAATATGTCTCTCAAGGTATTCGAGTGCTATTTTAGCCAATTGGTGGTTCCGAAGGATGGACGAGTGACACGCCTAATTGCAGCCAATACAGCCAGCTGGTTATGAAAGCGATTGTTTGGATGTGGATATGGAGTTGTTTGGCCAGGACTAGGGATGAGCGAGTCTACTCGTTACTATTCGTTACTCGCCGAATAGTAGGGTACTCGGGCTACTCGTTACTCTGCGAGTTTCCTAGCGATTACTCGCACAGTAACGAGTCCAATGTAAATCAAGGGAAATGCAATTTCTCTGCTGCTGGACCCTATAAAGAGGTCTGGCAGCAGAGGAAAAATATCCAATTCCCTAATTCATTGTTTAGAAGCCTGCAGTAAAAAGCCGTAAGCTGTAAAAATCAAACCGGATTCTCCCGGATTGCCCTGGTCCAGTGCAATCCGACGCCATAGACCCTCATGTTAATTTTCGCCGGCTTGCACCTGACCAGGTCAATCCGGTTTTGACCGATTTTTTTCGAATCGTACCCTAAACCAGGCCCCGATCTGGTGCAATCCTGCGCCCTGTAACATGGGACTCTATGGTACCGGATTGCACTGGACCGGGGCAATCCGGGAGAATCTCGTTTGAATTTACAGCTTACGGCTTTTTACCGCCGGCTTCTAAACAATGAATTAGGGAATTGCAGGTTTTTCCTCTGCTGCCAGACCTCTTTATAGGGTCCAGCAACAGAGGAATCAATCGCAATACTCGCTTCACCATTGACTTAAATAGGACTCGCTATACTCGTAACGAGTACCGAGTATTAGCACCTACTCGTTACGAGTCTAGAGTCTGAATATTTCAGTACTCGCTCATCCCTAACCAGGATATGTGTCTGAAGGATCACCCTCTTTGGATGGGATTGAAAGTGATGCTCGGAATGAATGTCCTAAGGGATCTGGATCACCAGAAGTATGTCCGCGAGGGGCCACGTTACTGGAGCAGCGCCACTAGCCACCAACCAATGCAGGGGATGTTGCATCAGCTTATGAGGAGCTGTGACCTTCAGAGAAATGCAGTTCTGGGGGTCAAGTGGGCTTGATCATGGTATCATCACGGAACCCAATCATTTTGGCACCCAGAAGGGAACAACTCCTGTTGCTCATGGTGGGGCTGGCCAGAGGCTGAATGGATTGGAAGTATTGCTCGAACCTGCCTTGTTTGCTAAAGATTTTGTGGCCTGTGCACTGGTGGTCATGAGGGATGGGGGAATGTCAGTCATGTTGCATCAATGTACTGGATGAGACCCTTACGATTCCAACTAGAATCATTCCTGCAGGATTCTGTGTCCCTGTCGAGAAGGTGCCTGAGGTAACGGGATTCAAATTGCGTACAGACCAGCGGCCAGCCTGGACCTATGCAGTTGAGCTGATGGAAACAGAGAACCCCACTGAAGATTGGAGTGGTTGCGTGACTATGGATAAGATGGATGTGGACAGGAGAAGTTGATCCTTGCTCAGCTGGAACGGCTGGAAACCATGCTGTGAGAATTTTAGGAGAAGTTCGCGTGGCATAGAATGGACTTCAGCTGCTGTTGAACTTTGGAACATGAAATTCCCATGGTGGCCACCCCTCCCTTCTGGAAGCATTATCGACAGATTCTCCCAAGGCTCTACCAAGTGGTGAAATGCATGGTGGCTACTATGCTTATTAATCAGGTGATATGTGAGAGTCAGAGTCTGTGGGCGGCACCAATGGTTTTCATGCAGAAGAAGGATGGTGCTCTCTGGTTCTGTGTTAACTATCGAGAATTGAATGCTCACACAATTTGCGATAATTACCTGCTGTCTCAGATAGCAGGGACTCTCTCTGCACTGGGCCGGACAAAGTACTTCCCTACGTTGGATTTGGTCAGTGGCTATAAGCAGGGGCCTATGGAAAAAAAAGATAGTGTGCAGACTGCGTTTATCCTACCAATAGGATCCTATGAGTTCAACTGGATCCCCTTTAGACCGAATAACGCCCCAGGGATCTTTTAGCAGCTGATGGAACACTGCTTAAGCGATTTGAGATTGCAATCTGATCTGATCTACTTGGTGTTTAGAATGTCATTTGAAGACCATTGGGAAAAGTTACATCAAGTCCCTTAATGGCTCAGAAATAGTCTTACGGTCAAGCCCAAGAAGTGTCAGCTGTTAGAAGCCCAAATTGAGTACCTGGGCCATGTTGTGATGCCAGAGGGAGTGCTACCCATGACCACCAAGGTGGCTGCTGTCCAGGAGTGGCCCTTGTCCCACACATTACAGGAGGTCAGATCTTTCTTGGGATTGGCAGGGTACTATAGGGGTTTGTGCCTAAATTTTCATACTTAGTGGTACCCTTAAATTAGTTTTGAGGGGGATTACCTCCAAGCCACAAGATCACCCTGTTCCATGGGGGCCTCCACAGCAGAGGGCATTTGAAGAGGTGAAGGCCACCCTAATGAGTGCCCCATTGGTAGCCTATGCATGATTTGACACTTCCTTTGTACTGTACACCGATGGTAGCCTTCATGGGCTAGGGCAGTGCTAATCCAGGTGCAAGATGGCCAGTAGCGAGTGATTGCATATGGTAGTCAATCCCTGAGGGACACGGAGCATAACTCAGCCAATTACATCTCATTTCTTCTGAAGCGGTTGGCTATGGTTTGAGCCATGACGGAGTGCTTTGCTGAGTATTTGACAGGGACTAGGTTGATATGATGACAGATAACAACCCACTGGTCCACCTAGAAAATGCAAAGCTGGGGGCATTGGAACAAAGGTGGTTCGCCAAGTTCAACTACCGCATTAAGTTCTATTCCAGGCGGGCCAGTTACCCATCTTCCAGAGCATGGTATATTCAAGTTGGGTGACATCTCAGATGCCATGTGTCCTTGGCAAAATCTCTGCCGACCAGAAAGGGGCCCAGGATGATTAAGGCTAGTGAAAAGTTGGGTACAAAGTGGGATCTGGCCTCAGCCAGAGAAGCAGAGGCATAAAGACCGGAGTTGCAGGGTTCACGGCTGTGACCAAGCCCAGGGGCCAGCCACCCAGCGCCTGCTTCAACGGGAACTGTGACCCGCCGAGGATGTAGATCAAGCTTAAATGCATCGCGGTGCAGAGAAACCCTTGGGCCTCTGTATTGCGATATATGCTGCCAATTTCATAATGGGCTCTCTTACCTGTAAGACTTGTGACTGGTTTTGGACCACTGTCTCATGTCTATATTGAGACGATATTAAACGTGCTTTTTTCCTTTGGCACTTGAGGAGTTAATTTAAGTCTCTGCTGCCAGCAAGCTAGCTAGGTCTTGTTCAGGTGTGGTCATTCTGTGATTACTCCTTCCGCTTTATATATCACATGGTTCCAGTTTGCTGTTGCTAGTGAGTGGACTCATTCTGGACAAAGCTTCCTGAGGTAAAGGAGCTGTCCGGAGAACCTTTAGGTTGCTAAGCCATCCTGCTGTCTAGGAGAAGTGGCAACAGGCGTGAAGTTGCTGCCTTGTTGTTCCTTGTCTGTCTTCCTCTTCTCCCCTTTATTGCAGTCGTCTCCCGCCGGCCATTCCCTATTGAAGGCTAACATCAGGGCCAGCGAGGGCTTAAGATATGGAGATCAGGGCACAGCCACAGGTGAGTGCAGGAGGTCACCTCCCTGTCCTATGGGCAGGGCCCTCCACTATATTTATCCCTCTGGTGTCTCCCCATCTGTTGTCTTGTGTAGTTCGCCAGACATTGTTGGTCCGTGCATCACTGTCACGCACGGTAGTTGGATATTCCCCTTAGTCCAAGCATGACAGCGACACACGACAGTGGTTGAGAGCCTTCAAAGGTGCAGCGACTGGAGCCCACACGAGAGTGACTTCACTGTAATGCACGGGCCCACTGTCCCTGCAATCGAATGTCATATAATCATGCAGTGGTGCACGTTCACATTGGCCTTACAATAGCAGACACAACAATACTCTGATCAAAAAGTGTGCAAGCCGTCCCACCAATGACAAGGTGACCCCATCAGGACGCAACCTACCCAACAGTGTTAAAAAACCTTACCATGTGTTCTGTGAAGTGCATGGCATGAGGTAAGTACGTTTGGGCGCAACACAGAACACCAGCAGTAGGAGGCCTCCTACTGCTGATGTTCTCTGTTTGGGGTCCAGACCTACTTACCCCTTGCCATGCACTTCACAGGGCACATGGTAAGGTTTTTTAGCACTGTTAAGTAGGGTCTGTCCTGATGGAGTCACTTTGTCATTGGTGGGATGGACTTGCACATTTTTTGATCAAATAATGTCACCAAGTACCCCGCTTGCTTGTATGCACTTTAGAAATTTACTTTTATTTATTCTAGGGTATTTGCTCATTTTTCCTTATCGTTGCTTTTACTTGGATGTCATATGCTGGGCCGGCCTCTGTAGCTTGCTACAGGAGGACACTGGGCAATGTGGGAGCAGAGGAAATGTGAGTGGAATATTATTGTTTCACTTATGCATAAGGAATAGAATGGGGACATATATACAAGGAGGATGACCATATATACCAGGAAGCGGACACAAGGAGGACCATATATACCAGCAAGGGGACACAAGGAGGACCATATATACCAGCAAAGGGACACAAGGAGAATTACATATACCTGGAAGGGAACATATAACATAAGGAGGACCATATATACCAGGAAGCGGATATATACACAGGGCAGAACCATATTTACAGATGACACATATATGCAGAGTGGGCCATATATACAAGATGAGCACCATATATACCTGGAAGGGACATACTATATACAAGAGAGCACCATTACTAGTGAAGGACATATATACACAAGGATGACCAATATACCAGAAGGGAGATATAACCAGAGAGATCATATATCTCAATAGGAGACCATATACAGGAATGTGATCATTATACCTAGGGAATATACAAGCCCTACATTGTATGTGTTAGGAGGAGCCAGTAAAATTTAACTGGGCCCATCAGACTCTGTCAACCCCTGCAGAGCTGAAGCAAGTTGTCATGGAAGGTTGAAAAGGTGCTGCGGAGTGGACAAATTGTGCAAGAGCAAGTCTGTTAATCACAGTGTAGCAAGCTGAGCTACACACCAATACCAGCTCGTATACCCAGTCCCTTGGACCTGTATTGCCGTGAGGCCTATGAGGAAGGAGCTCACTTTGGGAGTGAGGAAACACTTGGTGGTTTGAGACGTGCGCTGACTGGAATAAGAAGGGAAAGATATAATAGTTGGATCATTAGTAAGCAAGATGAACAACAGCTTGCCACCAGGGACCATGAGATCATGGCTTTCCGCTAGATATAAACACTAGGCTGTGGCAATTTTCTATGTTCAGTTGTCCACAGAGAACATTCAGAGTAAGGAGTTTCTGTGATTCTGAGGGAACTAACTGACATTTCACCCGGATCCTGAATCATGGTTAAGAGCATGAAAAGTGTGGAACACTTCAGACTGGGTAGCTCTATTGATATACCTAGACTAAAAAGTGCAGTAGCATATCCGGTATTCCGGCGCATAGTTAATTTGGAGGTCAGAGGAAAACTTGTGAAACACCTTGACTAGGCCAGACCCACATACTAAATTCCAGCATACTCCGAATGGGCCGTGAGCAGAGTGAGTAAAATGGTATCAGTGGTTAGTGGACTCTGAAGCGTAGTTTGCACAGAGACAGAACTGGTACAAACTACCTGCATCTGGAGTAATTAGTGTTGGGATGTAGTACTTAACCTACGTTGATGAATCATACGAATCTTTGTATCATATTAGATTAATTCAGTAAAACAGTTAACACTCTCATATTAGTGACCTTCAGGGACTTTATTGTTAAAAGCGACCTCTAGGCCAGAGTCTATTGGGGACAACACGTCTTAGCCGAGTATTCCGTGAATAAACTGTCCTGCATGTCCTTGGAGTAAGTATCCTAGCCATACTTCCATCCAGCTCATCCATACGCATTATACCTTTATAGACACCCTTGTAAGGGAACCTATACTGCCTACCGGAAAGGTATCTCATCTAAGCTGTCACTATCACCGATAATCTCCTAGGCCAGTAAACAACGGCAAGCGTGCCATTTGGCAGAGATAATGACAAATTTCACGATTATTCGGAGGGAACTGAACAATTACCAACATTCAAACTTTATAAACTATATTGTCTTCTAAAATCCAGTAAGATACCTCTCAACATTTACAGTGTCTGAAAAGGGATGGGTGTTGGCATTGTTGGATCGGTCCTTAGCCACAACTCCCCACAGCAACAAGATGATAGTGCGCCGAATCATGTCAAAGTGGCGGCACACTGTTTCAGATAAACTGGAAATAACGTAGCCTGTTTTATCAGTACTGTTGGTTGTATGGATTAATATGCCAGAAATTTGTAAAAACAGAAAATTGAAGGATTTTCAAAATATACACTTTCATTGTACACCATAAATAAATGTGCCCCATTGACAAACATCTAGAATCAAATGCTGTCAATGACTCATGGAAAAATGACATCATCACTAATTCTCTATTAAACTGTTGCCTCAGCAAGTGACTCTATTTGACCGTAGTGTCTAAGCCCACTTGCTATGATCTGATCTTGAAATGAATTTCACATTCCCTTTTCAGACTAGTAACTCTGATGGCTAAACAGCAGGGGCTACTATTGCAAAAGCTCCACCGAACCTCAAATACAACATCCACTCTGCAAAAGGAACACAAACCAATCCTTAGTTGCACACAGCGAAACATGATATACTGCTCCACCAGAGTAGCAGATAAACCATGTACATGCATGTTCAAAGGTGGAACATTGTGGACCCACTGTAGGAAGCAAACCAAAGGACAAAATACTTTAACACATAAGAGCGATACTGAGCAAGCTGTCTACAGGCACAGCAACCTTAATTTATCCGATGTTGAAGAATTTCCAACCCCATATCTCCATGGCTTCTCCAGTGATCTGAAAACAAAGTAAACCAAACTTTAACCATTTATCAGAAAAACTGCTGGCCTTAATTTAAGTTGTTACCAATGCAGAAGTGAGCGTGAAACGAGTTACTAAAACCAAGTGAAGGGATGCTATCCGGGCCAGCAGAAGTTGACAGAAGAGGTCCTCCTTCTCAAGAAACATCACTACATATCTGGCTGGAACTAAAATCAGGACTATTTGAACAAATTTGGTATAAAGTAATACCTCATTTTCAATTGGCAAGACAAAGGCAAAGGAAGCTAATTTGATGAGTTGTGACATCATTATCCACACAAAAGTTGTTTACTCCATGGATTGGTTGACCTATCCCACAAGCTTCAATCTGCAGTCAACAACAAAACATACACTTTCTCTTGAAAACAATCAGGATCATTTTGATGTTGTTATCTGTGTTTAACCTTGGAGGTTTTAATTGTAGCGAGGACTTACTAGTATTAAGGCCCCATCACACCTGTCAATCTGGCCTGCGATGTCAGAAGCGATGCGCAGGTGCGCGCTCGCTTCCGACATCGCAGGCCAGCTGTCACATGGCAGGATGTTGCCGGTGATGCGGCGGCGATGTGGACGGAGCCATCGCTCGCTGGGCTGGGATCAACCCAGCAAGCGATCCGCAGCAACGCTGCGGTATAGGCTGGATCGCCGCCAACATCGCTATTGTGGTGTCAGACGGCGCGATCCAGCCTAATCGCTGGTTGCAGATTGACAGGTTTACGTTCATGCTCATAAACCTGTCAACCTGTGACCAGCGATAAACCGCAGTTGTGTCGTGCTGTTACACAGCACGACGCACTTGCAATATCGCTAGAGATGTCACTTTTCGGCGATGTTGCTAGCGATATTGACATGTGTGCTGCTGGCTTTAGAAGTTGAAGTTTCAGGACATTAAGTCAAATTAGTTGAATATTATGTTACAATTGCATTATAATGTTCTAGATATGAACTTATAAAAATAATAATAATAATAATAATCTTTATTTACTGTATTTTTCGGACTATAAGATGCACCGAACCATGAGATGCACCCAGGTTTTAAAGGAAAATAGGGGAAAAAAATGTAAGCAAAACATGAGGTCATGACTCATTGTTATATGGGGGATTCTGCTGCTGATACGGTTACGGGGTAATGTCTCCAAATTCTGTACTAATGTCCCCATCCTGGGCCCATTACAGGTATGTGTGTCCCCCATCCTACTAATATATGATCTCCTCATCCTGGTAATATATGATCCCATCATCCTGGTATATATGGAATGAGCCCCTTATGATGGAATATATGATCCCCTCATGCTCGCATATATGATTGTGATAGCAGGATCCATTTCATTATATCTAGAATCCATTTTGTTAAACATAAACTCCATTTTCTTTTTGTGTGCAAATCTTTACTATGTATTTCTGCTAGTGCCTCGCAGAGAGAGAATTCCAATGTTTATGTGGCGCCCCTGCATCCAGGAGGCCACAAAAGGGAACTGCATTACCGGCGACTATTACAAGTCTTTATGCGACAAGGTGGCTCCTTGCTTAGTCCCTCTTTTCAATGAAATTCTAGCGGGGGGCAAGATCTCGAACCACACTAATACGGCACACATTAAATTGTTGCCAAAGGGGAATGTGAGCTCCACTGACCCGGCCGGATATCGCCCCATCTCACTGATAAATCAAGACCTGAACATTCTGGCCAAGATTATGGCGGACCGTTTGGCGGGGCTACTGCCATCTCTTGTGGGCCCACAACAGGTGGGATTTGTTAGGGGTAGATCGGCGGTGGGTAATATCAGACAAACTATGTTAGTGCTGGATTCAGTGGGGCATCGAGAGAATCTACGTGATGATCGTCCGGCATTGGTCTTGTTGGACGCCGAAAAGGCGTTCGACAATGTCAATCTGTCCTGGTTGAACTTAGTATTGGACAAGATAGGCCTACAAGGCCCGTTCAGGACATTCCTAAAAACATTATATGAGAACCCGAGCGCTAGAATATGCACCCCCGGTTTTCTGTCCGCCCCTTTCCCTCTGGAAAAGGGAACGCGGCAAGGCTGCCCTCTCTCGCCATTGCTCTTCAATCTGGCCATCGAACCTCTTGCCAGATATTTGAACGGCAATGATTCACACGAGGGATTCAACATTGGAGGGGTGACGGTGAAGTCAGCGCTATTTGCTGATGATGTCATCATCTGTATGAATAGACCGGAGAGGGACTTAAGGGAACTGCTTCAACAACTCACGGTTTTTGGCACATTCTCGGGCTTTAAGCTCAATAAAGCTAAATGCGAGATCTTGCAACTGGGAAAGCCTCGTCGCCGTCCTGGGGAAGGGGGGGGCCAGGGGAGGGGCGGAAATGGAGGGCATACAAGTAAAAATCATCACCACATCAAATACCTGGGCATCATACTCAGCAGCGACACTAGCCAAATTTACCCCCTGAACTATGGCCCTTTAATTACCAAAATCACGCGGGAATTGGAGAGATGGAGGGACCTGCCGCTGACTCTTCTGGAGAGGTGCCATCTACTTAAGATGGTTAGCTTCGCCAGGTTACTATATCCGCTGCAGACCATACCACTGCTACTGCGAAATACGGATGTGCATAGACTCAACACAGCTTTCTCCAGCTTTCTTTGGAGGGGACGGAAGGCTAGAATAGCCAGTCGCACCTTAATGCTCCCAAAACTTGGAGGGGGGCTAAATCTCCCTGACATCAGGGGATATAATTTGGCGTGCTTATTACGTCACGTTATAGACTGGCTCAAAAAGTCCAACAGATACTCTAATTATACCATGGAAGCGGCGCTATGCAGACCCTGGGAACCGGCCAGCTTACTGCACTCGCCATGGCCGGCCGTGCCTAAACACCTGAAAAACATGATCATCTATAGGGATACGGCTATGTGCTGAAAAGCGGTTCGAAAGAAGTTAATGATGACCTGGAAAACGTCGAAATACCTTAATCCTTGGGCCCACGCAGGATTCAGATTAGGGCGTGAGAACGTCTTATTCGCACCATGGCAAGAAAAGGGGATTCACACATTGGGGGATTTGTTACACAAACATGACAGAAGGTGGTTAACAGAGTCAGAAGTCTTGGAAAAGTTCCAATTGAGCCCGTACCATATCATCCAATACAGGCAGCTACACCATCACGTCCTTCGACACCTTCAAAATGTATCACAGGAATGCAGATTGACTATCTGGGATACCTGGTTGGGAGCGGACCCTCTGACTGTCAACGTATCTTACCTTTATGGTAGTTTACAAGACATGACTCTGGCCTTAAGGGAGGATAACATCTTTCGCGGGTGGCTAAAGTACATACCTCGGACTGATATAGCGGACACGATTCTGAGGGGCTGAGAGGTACTGAGGAAAAATATAATCAGCGAAAAATGGAGGGATGTACAATATAGGATCATACACAGGGCAATCTACGGATTCACCCTACCCCCGAATGCTAGGTTCCCTAATAGACGACAACAATGCGCGAAATGCGGACAACCAAAAACAGATATGGTGCATGGCATATGGCTGTGTGGTGAGGTGCAGAAACTATGGAAACGGGTGGAAGCCTTAGCGAGGGAGGTGACCGGCAAAACCGTTACATTGGATATGCTTGCCTGGTTGTTTCATTTCCCTGTATCTGGAGTGTGGGAAGGCAAACCTGCTAGAATACTCCATATGCTGGCAATGGTTACTAAAAGGCTAATCCTGAGGACTGGCTATCTGGGCACAACCCTGGCATGACTGGTATACTCAACGAATTGAAGGCAGTAATGCACGTGGAATGCCTGGAAGCGGCAAGGGATAAAGACGCGTTGACGGGGAAGTTTTTTGAGACTTGGAGAGGGTTCATAATCACCAAGCTATCATCAGCAGAACTGCACTCAGTAATCCTACCGTTTGTGCAATCGTCCTGGTATCTGCTGGAGGAGTTACAAGGGTCCTTGGGAAGGCTACGGGTATCCCCTGCTCCAGGTGACTCGGGGCAGGCATAACACTTTTTCCATTTCATTTCTTATGACTGTTAGGAGATGTGACTATGGTGTAGTTTTGGTATTGAATATCGATTATAATCAGTGTCCGACCTTGTATGTCTTGGGAGATTGTTGGATGTATTTTCGCTGTAACTATTGATGGCTGGGGGGGTATGGGGGTTGGAATGTTTTTCTTCTTTTCCTTGTTATTAAAAATGAAAACTCAATAAAAATATTTTATAAAAAAAAAAAAAAGGGAACTGCAGCCAGACAGGTAGGGCACTTGTTGCACACCAACACCCTCACAGCCCACACAACCCACGTACAGAAGGTAGCATCCAGCCCTGAGATTAGAGACTCTATGAGATTGAGGGGTGGTGGATTTGGAGGAGTGGGTTGGGCACACACGTAGTCAGGTGACTTGACAGTAGAAATAGGAAGGGGGAGGAGGAAGGAGTTCAGTAGGCCACAGTGAGCTGAACAGCAAAGACCAAGAGTAGGTCCAGGGTGCCGAGATGCAAAGACTAGAAGCTGAGGAGCACAGGCCAGAGAACAGCAGAAAGTTGAGCTAAGCTGAGCAGGAGAAAGCCACACGTCCTGGAAGAGTGAGGGCATAAGGAGCGCAGAATCTGTACTGAGCCAGTGTGAGCCAGAGGAGAGAGAAAGCCTATCCGGAGCCAGATCCCCAGGAGTGTGAGAGGACAGAGAGGGACGGTGTAACCTGGGCCCTAGAACTACAGCTAAAGCAACCGACTGCAGGGGAGTAGCCCTCCTATTGTACCGAGAGACGCAGAAGGAAAGGAGCCTGGTAGAGCCTCAGATTTGAGGACTGCTGGAGGCTGGGCTGAAGTAGAGTGTCGGCTCTAGAGTGGACCACAGTTTACCCGGCATCCCCAAACAACACGACGGGGGGTCTTAATTCCAGATTGGGATCCCTACCCTAAAGGACAGGCAGCTCAGTGACAAACTGAAGGACCCACAGGGGCCAGAGTCACCGCCATACTGTCCAGTGTTGCACAACACGAAGTAAAGAGAGAACGTAATAGCCCGTAAAGGACACAGAGACTGTGTGAGGGGTCAGAGAGAGAGAGAGAGGCCTGGCAGCAGGGAGAAAAGGGAACCCAGAGAGGGAGAACGTGCCCGTGTATTAAGAACTGTACTTGAACTTTGTAAGAACTGTAACTGAACTGTAAAGTGACTTGAAGAACTGAGAGTAAACATGGAAAACCCTAGAACTGCTTCCCTTGTGTTTCTGCATGAAATTGATTTTCTCCATACAGGATTACAACGACCCAGCAACTGAAGAGCCACAGGATACAGCCTGTCAGCAGCAGCAAAGAGGAGAGATCCCTGCAGCGTCTGCAAAATAAGTGTGCTACACACTCCACAATAGACTTAATCCTTACTGTCCCGTGGAACACAGTTCTACCCACTGGAACTATCCCACCTAAGCTGCCATTACATCATCCCCGGAGGTTCTGCAGCAGCGGCGGCCCCCATCACTGGCCGCATCAAGTGGGTGGCGTCACGACTGACAACCCCTGTAAATATCCCCTTTTATTGGCGAGCCCGGGACACGGACCGGACCAGGACCACCCGTGACTTCCCCAGTAAAGACCTGGTCCGGTACAGAGTACCCCCGTCCCAGTGGGCCCGACACTTATGTTGGACAAGGACTGTATGTTCTTTGTTTAAATCAAAACTAAATGAAAAGTTGGAATTTGAGAATAACACTTTGAGCAGTGTGTAAAGGGTGCTGATATTCACCCAATAGGATGAATATACGTAAATGCAAAATGATAAGTTCACCAATGATGATGTTACAATGGATGTCTAAGACAATGCCTATATAAGTTTAAGACAATGATGTAATAAACACACTGAACATTGGGACAAAGAGCTACTGCTTCTGATGCATTTCTGTAAAAAGAAAATAGGGAGGGGGACAAGAGGCGCAATAGTGCCCTATCACTGATGACACTTGTGTAAGGTGGTGGTGGTTCTGTGAAGCTGCTCACCTGGTCCAGTTGTGATCCCCACAACTGGTTTGAAGGCGTTTTGGAATCAGTGTTCCAGCTGCTGCAGGACCTCCACCGACCACTGGATAGTGGTTTGAATCCAAGACAATGATGGGAGTGCTGGTGTGTCACGGTCCGCGCTGCTGTGATATGGGCATAGTATGCATGTCTTATTTTTTATATATATTATTAGACAGCACCCATGTTTTTTTGCAAACTTTTAAGCTTTTATTTGGTGATTTTTAAAGAAAATTTTATATAGGCATCAGTATTTGTATTTTTATGAAACCATCAAGCCCAAGTTGACATAATTTTGTGATGTATTTAATGTTTTAGTAAAAAATAGCGCCAAAATGGGCAGATCCACCCATTTGATGATGAGGATGACATCATCAGGTAAACAGATGACACCTCTTTTGTCTGTGCAGCAGAGGGCTATAAAAACCCCCTCTGCTGGGATTATTGTAATGTCCCTGAGGAAGGCGCCGGGTGTGGCGCTGAAACGCGTAGGAGAGAGGAGGAAATAAAAGGATGGAATAACTGCTGTCTCTTTGGTGAGTTTATTCATGCCACAGCAGCGCGGACTCTGATGCATTTCTGTCTCAGGAGGGCTGTTCTGTTACGTGCGTACAAGATCTCAACGATTTTAATTTGGAGCACACACACAAAGGTGTCATACGTCCCATGGTGACGACAAACCTGGTGCCTTGAACAGGGACCTGCTGATACAGGTCGAGGAATGCCGTTCTCAGATAGAAAGACAACTCTAGCTGCAGCAAAATGATGAAACATTTTATCGTACCAAATTTGAGGGTGTATTTCTGTCTTGGATTTGGTCTGTGTTGAGTAAGTTAGCCCTAGGTCAAACAATCTGAATATAGTAAGTGGGTCCATTATTGACAAAAAACCCTGCAAACTTTGTGTGTTGTGTTGAAGTTCAGTTAAACATCTGTGTTGAAATTGTGTGCTGTGTGGATTTGGCATTTAACTGCACATTGGCTTGGCCATGGGGCTGCATTATAGCATTAGAGGAATGTATTGATGTTGGTGATTACAAACAAATGCTTCCTTTGGGTACTAAGGCTGCCTTCACACTTGCAGATGCATCTGCAGCGTTTTGCAGATGCATCTGCAAGTATCAGCATGCAGACCGCGGTCCCTATGTTTATAATAGGGCGCACCGCGGTCTGAATGCTCTCATTGATTCCTATATGTGAGCCGTAAGCAGGCGTATGCCTGCTGACAGATCACACACTCCCGCCCCGCACCTTGGACGCAACATCTCGCGTCCATAGTGCGGGCGGGAGAGTGTGATCTGTAAGCAGGCATACGCCTGCTTACGGCTCACATATAGGAATCAATGAGAGCATTCACACCACGGCCGTGGTCTGCATGCTGATACTTGCAGATGCATCTGCAAAACGCTGCAGATGCATCTGCAAGTGTGAAGCCAGCCTAAGTACAGCGAAAACCCCTTTGGCTCCAGCTTCAGACGTGGAGTTGATGGTATTCATCTGATTATATAGCCAGGCAAGGAGAGACAGAGTGCAGACCATAGGGACAGGTAAGAGTCCCCGCTGGTCTGCTTCTCTAGTTCTGTGTGTCCCTTGTGAAATAGACAGAAGATGGGTTAGTTCTAAAATATGGAAAAGACCATAGCGAAAGGTAGGCATCCCCGCTGGTCTTATTTGTATAGTTATGTATACAGAGGATGGGTAATATAGATTGCCCAAGGTAGAGCTGTTGTCTGCTGTGTTGAAAATAAAATTAGGAGAGAGATATATGCAGTAAATGCATAGAGTTTGTTTGCTTAATGTCTGGGTGCCCATCAGGTGGCAGTCAATGAGGATTTTTGAAAACGTGTATTATAGGAAAGTTTGTAGGTAGCTTGACAGATGGTGGCTTGTTAGACCAGGATGAGATGTAGTGGAAAATGTCTTAATGTGTAACTAGAGGTGAGAAAAAGGAAGAAAAGCATAATTATAATTTTTTGTGTGTTAAAGAATGTAACAAAGATGGCACCTGACTTCTCTGCCACTCCTAAACTGGCTCCAAACCCTTATAAGGGTCCTGGAGGGTGGAGGTGCTGTTTATGCAGTAAGAACCCAGATTGGGTGGAAAATTGTTATGACGCCCCACACTTGTCAGCACAAAGAAGGTGATAAACTTCTCAGCCTGAATTATTTCCTTTCTTAACCCATTTGTAAGCCTCCAAAGCCCAAAAGCCCAGTCAATGCAGTGCAGCCCCTTTAGCCAGTACTCGAAGTGCAATGACCCCACCAATCTCTGCCATGCCCCCCTAAATGAATATCATGCCTGCACTGGATGGAGCTAACACACCTTCAGGTCCTGCCCTGCCTTCCTGCTCCTCCCCTGACACAGCCCTAATGGATGCAGCACATATGCTCCAGTCTAATGCTGCCATCCATGATTCACTAAGACAATTACTCAGGGTGGGCAGCTCATCTTAACTCCTGCTTCTCGCCCACAGTGCTCACCTAGACTGTTGCTACCAGACCTCACATGCCAGTCTGGGGGACCTTAATGTAAGTCCCCGGCCGATCTGTATAATGTAAAAAAAAAACAGCTTTCATTATACTTACCTGGGGAGCGGTGCAGTCTGGTGGGTGTTGCTGGCCTCAGTCCGTCACCTCTCTGCTTCTGGTGAATGCCATCCTCCTTCTTTGCTTCTAGTCAGTGGGTGATGCATCCTATGTTACCACACACAGTCTACATTGTGCTCCTGTGCACATGGACTTCGCTCTGTACTGCTGAGGGCAGAGCAAAGTACTGTACTGAGCAGATGCAGGGAAAAGTCAAAGAATGCCTGCATGAGTGCACACTACAGTACTTTGCTCTGCCCTCTGAGAAAGAGGACTGCATTCACAGGAAGCAAGGAGCTATTGGACCAAGACCAGCAACACCCATTTGACCAGACTGCCCCCCCCAGGTGAATATAATACAAGCTGTTTTTCTACATTATACAGGTCGACCTGAAATTTATATACAGTATTCCAGAATGCGGTATATGCAAAAAAAAAACTGCTGAGAGGTACACTTTACATAAAAAAAATTATGCATGTTTGGGCTTTGTCTTATTTTTGATTGCCAGACAAGTAAAGTCAAGGCAGCTGGGGACTTCTCAGCATGGTTAGGCACAAGCATTCTGGGCTCTCCATGCTGAAAATAACAGCCCGCAGTCACCCCTTAAAATGGTACATTCTTTTGAAGCGCCATTTTCAGGCGCTTTACCCAGCTTTTCCAGCGGCCCGGGTGGCATTGGCACACTGGGATATAATGGTGTTGAAACCATGCTAGAATGTATGGGCTGTTTCCAGATTACTCCAACGGCCAATCACAGACACCTACTTTCTGTGACAGAATCTGTGATTGGCTGTTCAATCCCTCAGCAGTCCCAGAAATACAAGCGAGCAGATGCCGGTAAGTGTAACGCTCATGTTAAATTACTATTTTCTTTCTTTTTTTCAGCCCCCCAAGCCTCCATCTCATAACTTTAAAGTCTGAGTTCGGGGTTCAGACTCAAGTTCGAGTTATGTTTGGCCCTGAGAGTGAACTTTAAAAAAGTCCGGTTGGGTCCGCCAAACTAGAACATCGACGGATTCACCCATCACTAGTCATCACTTCTGTATTTTTATCCACTCCTGGATAGACCACTCCTGTGGTTTACAAAAACTGATGTGAAAACGTACCAAAAACTGATCATGGGAACATAGCCGAAGAGGGCTATTATTCATCATATAAATTATGTCCCTTTTTGAGGATTTTAAAAATTTTGAAAATTTGCACCAAAGAGAGAGATTGTCTTATGATAGCACAATAAGATTCTCCCATTGTGTTCCCTCATCTCCTCCGCACTTCTCTGGTGGTCTGGTCGCCATACTTACCTCCTGAGGGGGCTCCACTCCAAGCGCTGTGTACACCACAATCTCACAACATTGTGCTGTTGACTCACCGTGGCCGGGACTCCGGTTTAGACAGGCGATGCTCCCTTCCTCCTTGTCACGGGTGGACCGCGCCTGCCGGTAGTGGGGCCTGGTGTAGTGCAGATCAAAAGTGAAGACGTCTTGGTGGAACAGATTAAAGGGGTTTTAATTTATTCGTGACGCCACCTATGAGTAGATTCGGTAAGGGCTACCGACGCTGCGGAGCCCCGGGGGATGGATAGCACCTAGATGTTATGCTCCCCACAGGCTGAGCGGTGATCCCCGGAGGCTGGAGCTGCTCAAGATGTTGTGCGGCAGCTGCGGTTACCTTGTTGTGCGGACGGACAGTTCATAAGGAAGCACAGACACAGAAAGTCTCTAACGGGTCTTTACTGTAACCAGTAGGCAATACATGGTATACAGTGGTTGAGTAGTAGACCGGGTGGACTCAGCAGTGATAGTGTCCCTCAGAGATCCGCAAGTGTTCCTCCATTCTACCTAACTTGTTTGCCAGTGTCGCCCAGGAATACCAGGTCGGGTACGGGGAGGCTGCTTCAATGCCCTATCCATGATGTACGTCCTGGATGCTTTGGGGAGCCTTGGGTCCCTCAGTGGGTACACCGCTGGTTAGACGACTGGAAACTGGCTGGTGGTGGGGTGCTCCATTGAAGATGCTCCTCCACTCTTCTGGTTCGCGTGGCAGAGGTGAACTGCTGCCAGCTTCGGTACCAGTGAACCGGCTGTGAGTTGTGGGCACGGGAGTCTTTTGGGAACCCGTGTAGATAATGCCCAATCCCGGTGGTTAAGGCCTCAGGTGCTGACACCCGATCGGTGACGGCCCAGGGGCCCGCACGGGGTGCGGAGCCCCCGCTCCTCTCCAAGCTTTAGTCCTAGACCCTTCTTCTCCGAGTTCTAGACTATTCTCCACTCTGTCTAGATTATTGTGTGTTCTACTACACTACCCTAACACTCCACCCACCAGGACCTAGGATTGGCCCTCTGTTCTAGGTGATGCATGTTGGGTTGGATCTCAAAGTTAACTGGATCATTGCTGAGTCAGAGGATATTGCGACTGCCTTTATGGCTGCATTACCCTCTTGTGACGCACTCGTTGCGGGGCGCCACACTGTCATGTGAGTGCTGTAGAGTGACAACATTGGCTGATAGATAATACATAATTCTGTATGTACAGCACCAAGGAATTAATGGTGCTATATAAATAAATATTAATAATAATAGTAATAATAATAAATGACAGCGCTTGGAGCAGTGCCTGTCCATGAGAAAGGTATGCTTACTTTTCACTAGACACATTAGGGACATAGAAAGGAGTAGTGCAGGAGTGGAGAACCTTTCTAACTGTATGGGGTGACTACTTTAGTCATTCTTTGACCTCCGTGATACTTGCACATATTTGGCCTCAACAGACAGTTAAGGTGACAGATGGACGGTAGGTCGTCTTTTCAAATTTGAACAGGGTTCCTTTAGTAAAAATTAAAAAAAAACCTATAATACAATATTTCAAGCAAGGAAGTGACTGACAATGACTGAAACAACTGGTGCTCGACAGAAGGCAATGAGACTATCAGTGAAAGTATAGGTAGGGTAAGAAGGGGAAAGCTCTTACCTTTAGTTACTGTTAGGTTACGTTTACACATTGCGCATTTTTGAGTGCTTTTTGCGGGCGCTTTTTAAAAATGCGCAGGTGCGTCTGCGTCTGCCAGCAAAATGAATGTAAATTCACATTTGCTGTTCAGACGCCGCGTAATTTTGCGCAGCACTTTTATAGGTCAAAGGGTCGGCGCAGCAGGATCTGATGTCACAGAGGGAAGGAAGAATCCTGTTCCTCCTCCCCTCTGTGACATTTTGGTTTCGCAATGTATTAATACACAATGCGAAACCCAAATTAAAGTAAACCAAATGTGTTAAAAATAATAAAGAATTAATACTTACCCATCCGACGGCCTATTCGGGCTATCCGGAGCTGAGTCAAGTATAGGTATCACACACATCACATGACCGCGAGCGGCCAATCAGCGCCCAATGACATCATGCAAGGTCCTGCCAGCTCGATACCTATGCTTGACTCAGCTCCGGATAGCCTGAACAGGCCGTCGGAAGGGTAAGTATTCATTCTGTATTACTTTTAATACATCTGCCTTACTTTTATTAAGATCTCACAGTGTATATTAATACACTGTGAAATCAGAAGGGGATGTCACACATGTCACAGAGGGGAGGAGCAAAGAGTATTCTTCCTCCCCTTTGTGACATCACTTCTCCCCCGGGCCCATAAAAAAGTGTGCTGTCTGAATTCACTGCCTCTTATTTTGCTCTTTTTTGTGCGGCCACAATACATGGGCTAAAAAAGAAGCAGTGTGTGAACAAAAGCCTTAGGGTGCGCTCACACATTGCATATTTGCTGTGTATTTTTGCACGAGTGCTCTTGCAGTTTTTGTAGCCAAAACTAGCAGTGGCTGATTAAAACCAGCAGTGGGTGAATAAATACAGAAGTGGTGCAGGTGTTTCTATTAGACATTTCCTCTGATTGTTCCACTCCTGGTTTTGGCTACAAAAACTGCAACAGCACTCGCGTAAACATACGCAGCAAATACACAACGTGTGAACGCACCCTTACTTGCATTTTGTGGTTGAGGAAAGTGTGCGCAAAAATGGGTGTGGTTAAAAAAATGGGTGTGGCACCTAACCGATGTGTGATTTTAAAATGAGCATGGTTTACAAATAGAAACAGAGAACCTGTTGTTAAAAATTTGAATCCCAACCCTGCAAAGGGGGTATAATCTCGCATGAGGGGGTATGAAATGGTCTAGACCAATTTATACCCAGGAGTATAAATTGGCCTACATCATAATATACCCAGGGTGTAATCAAACCTAGGCCGCTTTAACCTTTGTGTAGGTCTATCTTGGCCTGTTAGATCGTCTACAGGACAAACAGATCGTCAGGATATCACTGACCACTGCAACCCATATAGTGGGGAGGGAGTAAACTCCAGGCTTCAAGGGCCGCCAACAGTGCAGATTTTCAGGATTTTCCTTAGTATTGTGCAGGGGTTGGAATCATCACCAGTGCAGGTGATTCAATTATCACCTGTGCAATACTAAGGAAATCCTGAAAACCTGCACCGTTGGCAGTCCTCGAGGCCTGGAGTTTGCCAACCCTGACCTATTGCATTGCACTGTTACATATAATAAAATGTGTCTGTAATTGAATACATGTGTGTGATCCCAAAAACACAACCAATTTTCATCTTTTTGAAGCCTTGTTATTTCTAATTTATCAAACAACCAGAGGTAAATATGATACTGATAGGCTGCAATTCATGGTCCACTGGTGTCTGCTTGCCCCCAGTCTAAAATTTGCTAGCCATCCCCTGTTGGACCTTTGCCTGAATGATTCAAGAATAAGCAGCAGCTGATATCTGTGTCACTGATCCATTTGTGTATAGTTGAGTCTTATTTGCACATCTCTAATGGCTACTTTACACACACCAACTTATCTGTCCAACTTCTGAACAACTTGCTGGTTGCAGTGAAATCATGGACACATTGTTACATTTGTACACAGCCACAAAATGGAGCAATGTGTCCATGATTTCAGTGCAACCAGTAAGGCTGGCTTCACACTGCAGTTTTTCACTGATCAGTGTCCATCAGTGTTTGGGTGCCAAAACCAGGATTGTCTCCAAAACTCAGAACAGGTGTCAATCTTTCAATTATAGTTTTTCTCTGCAAGTTCTTCTCCTGGTTCCTCTCCTGGTTTTGGCACCCAAACACTGATGGACACTGATCAGTGAAAAACTGCAGTGTGAAGCCAGCCTAAGTTGTTCAGAAGTTGGACAGATAAGTTGGTGTGTGTAAAGTGGCCCTAACAAGTGAGCAGTTTACGCACAACCTCTTAGGCTAATTTTCACTGTAAATTATTTTTTACATTATTGTTCTTTTCTCCTTTTCGTGTTGCACTTTAAGGGCACAGGATTCGGCTGTCATATATACCGTCCGCTGTGTCATAAATGTTGGGCATATGCCAAATTATTTCTCTATTCGTTGACCTTGTAGACAAAAAATACCAATGTACATTTTTAAGCCTTGTTCTCATATTGTCAATTTATAATATGTGACACCCACCAGTTATTAGAGATTATGGTTGGTTTCTGTGTCTCATCCAACATCACTTCTGTAAATATAATTCTGCATGATGTACGATGCAATTATTTCCTATATTCTTGTGCAAAAGAAAATCTAATTTCACGGTCATGTATAGACTAACTGGGGATTTGATGAGCAGAATTATCTAGTGGTCAATTTTTTTTTCTAGGAATCAAATCCCATACATCATGTATGACCACACTCAAACAGTACATGATGACATTACTGACATGGAGTATTGAAATCATACATACCATCATAGTCTTGTGTGGCTAGAGATCTGACCCATAAAGCTAGGAGCAGAATTTGGATGGGAATTGACCACAAGCAGCTGGAGGAACCCATGTTTTCAAGGAACTTCTAAGAACTAGTCAAGGAATGTTTCTACACTGACGACTAACCACTTCCTATGTACTTAAAACCTAAAAGAATTAAGGAAACATAGCAGTGAGTGAATAATATAGGGGGATGGTTAGTGGTCTATGTGAAACAGATGTAGAGAACTTCCTTTTAGGGAGGAGAGTAAAAAGCAACAGTGAATTATTCCCGTTTCCTTCCTTCTCTAGGAGCAAACGGTGTTGACATTTTCTTGATAGAGACATCCATCTAATAGTATTGTTTGGTTCCAAAATGGCAATAGGATTAGGCTAAATTCACATGTCACCTAATCATCTGTTAGAATTGATCCACTAGCAATATATTGGCAAAACGTTGCGCAGACACAACTTTAGTGTCCATTTTTACATAATTGATTTAATCTCGATCCTTTTTTTTTTTGTAAAATTGGAGTCTATGGAAAACAGAATTGTCAGTGGATTGCTCTTTAACCATCTGTTTCTCTTTCATTTGTAAAGAATACTTACTGGATCAGTGGAAGATGAATATTAATCAGTTAACGGATCAATTTTTCATACATTCCAATGTGAAAAAAAGGATCCTATAGAAATTAATTATTTAAAAACAGATATAAAAGTTGTGTTTGCACGACATATTTGCCAACGGATTGCTGCAGAATCCGTTTTAATGAATAATTACTGGACAAGTGAATTTAACCTTAGGGTTACTGCAAATTTTAATCTTTTTTTTCACATTTTGTAAAGTCAGTCTCTTTTTATTGCTGTTGAGTGTGTAACAAGTGGCAAAATCTTGAGAATGCTGTCACTGACCCAATATACACTACAATCCAAAATGTTTTGTATGTCCTGTGTTGAATTTTTTATTTTAGACTTAAAACAACTATCATCCTGAGGGTTTAAAAACTGCAGCCAAATGTGCTATGAATCCAGCCTGATGCAGTTTTTAGTGCATTCTGGTGGATCCTTCCCTCCTGGCATTGGAAGGTAAGGTTACTGTACATATATATGGCTCACTGTTTCAATCCTACACATACACTTTCCTTTTTTTACTCACTTTATCCCCTCCCTATTTTCCCCTCTTTTTCTCTTATTTTCTTCTTTGTCACATCAGTATAATAATGAACAACTTGGTATACTTTATTTTTACTTAATGAATTTTGTCTGGTCCTTTCTGGTATATACAGAGTTCATGTACCCTTTTATATTTCCTCTGATCAGTACATACTGAATTCGCTGATGCAGGCTTTCTGATTGTCCAGCTTTTCAAAGCACCGACTAGTGCTAGTGTGTAAGGTCATAGGTAAGGTGTGTATATGTCTGTATACTGTGTGAGTGCATGTCTGCATATTGTTTGTGTGCATGTCTGTATGTGTGCATGTCTGTATACCACATGTGTGAATGTATGTGTATTATACATGTGCATGTCTGCATATTGTATGCCTGCATGTGTGTGCATGCTGGTGTACCATATGTGTGTATGTCTGCTTGTGTGTCCATGTCTGTATACTGTATGCGTGCATGTCTGTGTATTGTATGTGTACATGTCTGCATACTGTATGTGTACATGTCTGCATACTGTATGTGGACATGTCTGCGTAGTATATATGTCTGAGTTGTATGTATCTTTCTTAGATGTGTGTATTTAATAGTGCAGTGTGGTGGGGGAGGAAAATAACAAGAAACGAAAAATAGAAAATCACCCAGGGCGTGAAGGGGTTAAGGGATCAGAGGGTTAAAATAGTTTATGATTAAGTATAGTGATGGGCAAACCTGCCGATGGTTTAAGTTCGGCGGACTCGACTGGACTTTTTTTAAAGTCGAAATTCAGGGCCCAACGTGACCTGAACTTGAGTCTGAACCCCAAACTCAGACTTTAAAGTTATGAGATCAAGGCTGGGGGTAAAGCTGTAAAAATAAAGAAAACATGGATTAAACATAAGATCATGCTCATCAGCATCCACCCACTTGCACATCTGAGGCTGCTCATTAACCTCCTGAGTATTCACTGCCGAAGGGTGGAACTGCCAATCACAGATGATGTCCCAGAGAGTGGGCATCAGTGATTGGCTATTGGCGTAACCTGGAAACAGCTCATACATTTTAGCATCTACTGAGCTGGGTGATGCAGGAAAGTTCACCGTGGTCAGAGCTCAACCACATCACTGGCGATAAACTCAGGTGAATCTTACTGTGACATTACCTCGCATACAGCCAGCAGTGTGTTTCAGCTTCCGCAGCAGATTGACAACACAGAGGATTTGTGTGGAGGGTTGTTTTGGTGGTAAAAACATGGTTCATGAGGGATGTGTTTCTGTGTTTTTTCTAATAAATTATTTTCTTTTGTTTTCACACTTGCAAATAGAATATTTTTCACAGTGTGGTGTTTTTTTTAAATATTTACTTAGAGGTTCCTAATGGCTGGGTCTAACATTGCCCTGACATTATGAACCTTGGGCTTAGTGCCAGCTGGTAAAATTCAGCTGGCATTAACTCCTTTATTACCCAGTTTGCCACTGGCACCTGTGACACGAGTCACTACAGAAAGAACTAGTCCCAGAGGTGAAGAGAAAGACTACAATTACAAATAGTTATTTTAATAATAATAATAATAATAATACTTACTGGATACGTAAAAGGAGGTGAAGCAATCCAAAGTCAGGTCCAAGAAATGGAGCAGTAACAGCAAGGGGTAATCAGAGACGAAGTTCAGTTCACAAGACAGAGTCAGGAAAACCAGAGAAAAGACATTTTACAGGGAGCAGGCAAAAGAGTGGTCAGGTCACAGGCAATTGGTTAAAGTCCAGGTAAGGGAATAAAGTCAGGCTGGGTCATGCACAGAGCACAGAGGGATCAGACTTAGGCGGCCGTCACACGCATCAATTTAATGCACGATATCGCTTAAGCGATCTGCTTTTTGATCGCTTAAGCGATATCGTTTGTGCATCACTGCGTGCAATCAAGCGATTTTACAATGTAAAATCGCTTGATCGTTAGATCGCAGATTGGTGAGCCGGAGCTCATATCAAGCGATAAACGCTTGATCAATCTGCATCATCGTGGTGTGTGACACCACGATGAACGATCTCCCAGCGGCACAGCCTATGCTGGGAGATGGTATCTATGGTAAACGTCGGGTTACTAAGCGCCGCGTTGCGCCTAGTAACCCGATGTGTACCATAAATACCAGCGAGCTCGCTGCTCCACATCGCTGGTGAGTCTGCCTGTGTGACAGCTCACCAGCGATGTGAACGATATTGTTAGCGATTGCGCGTGCGTGTGCATGTGATCGCCAACAATATCGCTATCGATATTGAAGCGTGTGACGGCCGCCTTACACAAGCAGCAGCAAGTGTACTATTTACACTGAATGGAGGAGCTAGCAGGCTTAAGTAGAGGAGTAATCAAGGGAAGAAAACAGATGATTGCAGCACAGATCCACCACAGACTGACAGCTTCCATACAATAGTAATATAGCAGAAAGGACAGTGTGGAGATCGTGACAGTACCCCCTCTTCAAGAAGTGGCCACCAGACCCCAGGTTTCTCAGTAAACCTCTGATGAATTGTCCCGACCAACCAATCAGCCTTTACAGAATGAGCCGGAACCCAGGACCATTCTTCGGGTCCATACCCCTTCCAATGTACCAGATATTGAAGCGAATTCCGGACCATTTGGGAATTGATGATCCTTTGTACCTCATATTGCAAGCACCCCTCAATAGACACCGGAGGAGGCGGGGGCAAGGAAGACAGTGCAGAGCGAATAGACTCCTTCAACAATGACTTGCGGAACACATTAGGAATACGGAAAGACCGAGGGAGTTTTAATCGGAAGGCAACCGGATTCACCACCTCCAGAATCTCATATGGACCAATGAATCTAGGACCCAACTTCAGCGAGGGCATCTTCAATCTAATATCACTTGAGGATAGCCATGCCTTATCTCCCACTTTGAAGCCGGCCCCTGACGAACGCGTTCTATCGGTGTTCCGTTCCTGCCAATGCTGAGCCACCCCAATGTTCTTCTTAACCTCCCTCCAGACATTCCCCAGCTATTGAATAGTGATATCTACCCCAGGCCACCCAGAACTCATCTTGGAGGACTCACCAAAATGTGGATGAAACCCATAATTACAGAAAAATGGAGAGGTCCCCATGGACTGATTAACCTGACTGTTGACAGCAAACTCAGGCAGAGGAAGAAATGATGACCAATTCTCCTGCTGATCGACGACAAAACATCTTAAAATCTACTTCCGGTTCCGGCGCCTCCATGTGCAGCCGCGTCTGAAGGCTGCTCCGCTCCCCGCCTCGGCAAATCTGCCGACATCCAGCCTCCAGCCTGGCACCGGGCACCAAAAACCACAGTGGCGGCTGCAACAACACTGGGAGCGTCCATCGAGATCGCGATGGATCGCTTTGTCACAAGGAATCGGGAGGGAGAGAAGACAGCGGCACACCACGAGGAAATCGGTAATGGCGGGCAGGGCGGACATAGCGTGCATAGCGCGCAGTCAGACCTAATAGCAGCAGGAGGGATGAGGAAGCCCGGGACCGGAGCTAGTGTGACTAGCGAGTTTGGTGTGGAGGAGGAGAGGAGATCAGCAAAAGCAGCCGCAGAGTATCCAAAGGGTACTTCTCCAGAGCAATTGCATCAGGCAGCAGCTGCCATGAATAAACAATCCCTGAGCTGCCCCCCTACAGACAAGGAAGCTACAGATGACAGACAGGGTCCAGGAGACAGTGGAGTGAATATGGATGGCAGATGGGGAGCCCCTCATTTTGATTATAAGGCACTGGCAAAAGAACTTGCAATTCACATGGCTGATGACTTTAAATCAGCAGTGGCTGAAATGGTGACGGCCACAACAAAAGATTTAACAGCTAAAGTAGAGACACATGACCAGCAACTTACTGAAGCTGAATCAAGAATCAGTGCAGCAGAAGATAGAATACAGGAGTTGGAAGAACAGTTAATGTCTTTACAACATCACTCTGATTATGCACATGCAAAACTTGAGGACATTGAAAACAGGGCAAGGAGGAGCAACCTCAAAATAGTGGGTCTCCCTGAAACCATACCTACGAACCAATTAGAGGAAATCTTTGAGGTGGATCTTCCCAAAGCTCTGGGTCTCACCCATAGATGTAAGACAGAGCGCTCCCACAGAATTGGCCAGATGAGGGAGCCACAGGAAAAGAGGGCGACATCAGGATCTACTGTCTCCAACACTACCAAAGAGTCCACTAAAGCTAGACATGCCATAGCGAAGTACCTTAACCACCGAGACAAGGAGGAAATACTGCGCGCTTACAAGGCCAAAAAGCATCCTCTATTAATACACGGTCACAGAGCTCTGGTATTCGCGGATTATTCTATAGAAGTTACGCGCCGTAGAAGGTCCTTCAGTGAAGCGTGCTCGATACTCCATAGAAGAAACATTCGATTCCAGCTGAACTTCCCAGCGACATTGAGGTTCAGGTCCAGGGAGGGAGTCATGTTGACCTTCTCTCACCCTGACAAAGCAATGACAGCTATTCGTGACAACACGAACTCTCCAGGATCCACGACATCGGTGTCACCACCTCACCACCATCCCACCGGATCCCCTGTGAAATTTAATTCTAATACAGATCTGGACTCCGAAGCTGACAGAGGCTCTGTAAGATCCTATAGACTGAGATCGAACTCCCTGATAGACGAAGGGGCGGGGAAGAAACCACCATTAGAGACTCCAAGACAACAGAGACAATCGGGATCTCGTTGGCAGAAAAAAAGATGAGAGTGGAGTAAGAGACCATTGACATTCAGCAACAACTGTAATGCTTATTTACTGGACATAACGGACACAAGTGCGGCGAAACTGTTCAGCGAAGAGAGACACACAGGATAAGCGTGAGGAGACAAGTTGTGATGTTTTGTTTCTTTACCTATTCTGCTCCTCTCTCCTCTCTATTGTTTTTACGTTTTTTACGTTTTCTCAGGTCTCGTATTTTCTCCTGATAAGATGGGCAGAAATTGGTAAGATGCCATAGAGCATTAATAGCCTCCTCAATGTTCAAAGTCAAATGATAGGAGACCTGAATTTGATACTGCCGAGGGGATTGTATTATACTATTTATATTCCTATAACGGCGAACATACTGTTACTGTTACTGTTATTATAAGGTTAAGGTGATGGTTATATTTTATTCCTGACGTGACAGGGATAACAGCACTGAGTGACGGGGGGGAGGAAAGGAAAAAAAAAGGGGGAAAAAAAAAAAGGGGGCCCCTAAAGGACCGCCAGGCTGGGAACCAATTTTATATAACCTAACATGTATGTTAAGCTGGGGGAGGAGCTGAGGCGGGGCGGAGATAGGTTAGTCGACTGCACTCGAGGGAAGAAGTGAAGTGTTCTTATTGGACAGATGGATGGAGTTGGTGTGTTAGAAAAAGGGGGGGGAGGGATAAGGGGGGGTAAAAAATTGGGAATTATCTACAAACCTGTGCTCAACAAAATGTGCATTTCCCGTTCTTTATTTTACTCACTTCAGTGTACACCGGAGCTTTCAACATATGTGTGGACTGTGTTCAAAAAGAAAGTAGAGGCCCCGTGTGGGGAGGATTCTGATGGTTAGGTGGGTCTCCTGGAATGTTAAGGGGTTGCGCTCCCCAGCAAAGCGCATGATGGTTCTTCGCCATCTCAAAAAATTGCACATAGATATTGCTTTGCTCCAGGAGACTCACCTGACATCGGAAGACTTCTTCCGCCTTAAAAAACTGTGGGTGGGGGAGGTCCTTGGGTCTAGTGCAGTGGAAAGGAAAGCGGGAGTCCTGATCTTAATACATAGGTCCCTGGCCCACTCAATTATCTCTACATCAAGTGATAACGAGGGTAGACTGTTTCAGCTGACGATACAGATCCAAAACGATGTCTTCAACATTTATAATGTATATGCACCAAATGCAAACCAGAAGCCCTTCTTCCTACATTTACAGAACAAAATACTTCAAGACCTGGGGCTAATAAAATAATGGGAGGGGACTTCAACACAGTGATGAGAGTAGAAGAAGACAGACGCTCCCCAACATATACGGGGAAGGGAAACCAGAATGAGAAGGGCTTGAAGGCAGAAAGTGCTCTAGCATCTTTGGCGAAACTTGTGGGGCTATCGGACACATGGAGAGTGGCTAACCCCTTGGGTAGAGAATTTACTCATTTTTCACATCCCCATGGATCATGGTCCAGAATAGATATGCTTTTTGGGTCCAGTAAGATACTACAAAGAATGATAAACATTAAAATTGAAGACATGGTAATTTCGGACCATAGTCCAGTGGTTTTAGAGATTAAAGATAATTATGAAAAAGGAACCGATTATCTGTGGAGGTTTCCTGACACATTCACTAAAGAAGAAAATTTCACCAAATTATTGGGAGAATGGTGGACGCACTACAGTATAGATAACTTGGGCCATAGATCTGATCCGGGACTATTCTGGGAGACCGCAAAAACAGTCATGAGAGGTCATATAATGGCATACAGCATGGGGATCAAAAGAAGGGCTAAGGAAAAATTTGTAGAAACTAGTGCGAAGGTAAGAACCGCTTATCTACAATATAAAGACACCATGGCGACTCCTGACAGAGAGATATGGCTGCAAGCTAAGAAAGAATTTGATGAATGGGCAAGAAAGAGGGAGACAATATTTAAAAATAGACTAGAGCTTGACTTGCATAAATTTGGGGATAAAAGTGGGAGACTGTTGGCAAGACTAGCACGAGGCAGATATACCTCTTCCCCTATCCAATCAATAAAAGATAAGCAGGGTAACTTGTGGAGTGACCCTAAGAATATTGTAAAAACTCTGGGCAGGTTCTATGCTTCTCTATATCAAGAAAATACAATAACTAAACCAGAAAAGCCTTTTTGGCTAAGTAAAATCAAAATGCCATCCATAGCCCAAGAAGATATTAATGTCTTAAATGATCCAATTACGATTGGAGAAATTGAAGCGGCAATAAAGAATTTAAACCCTGGTAAGGCCCCAGGACCAGATGGCTATAATGGAGCCTTTTACAAAGCAATGAGAGAACAGATCTCCCCGATCCTTTGCGACTTATACAATGACATATTACGGGGATCTCCTATCCCAGACAGGATGAATTTAGCGTACATTAAATTGATCCCTAAAACAGATAAAACGCCCACCGACCCAGCAAGTTATAGGCCAATATCTCTGATAAACCAGGATCTGAAACTCTTGTCTAAGATTCTGGCTGATAGATTGGCATTGATTTTACCCAAAATAATATCCACACATCAGGCAGGATTCATTAAGGGACGATCGACAACCACTAACGTCCGAAAGGCGATGCTGTTGATGGATATTATGGGGGAGAAAAAGAGACTGAAAGAGGGAAACCCAGCCATGATCACCTTGGACGCTGAGAAAGCATTTGATAATGTCAGGTGGTCATGGCTGGGCACAGTCTTGGATATGGTGGGTCTTACGGGTCCCTTCCGGCACTATATACAGACTCTCTATAGCACGCCTAAAGCCTGCGTGAGTATACCAGGATTCCTATCCGACTCCTTCACCCTCCAGAAGGGAACGAGACAAGGATGTCCTTTGTCCCCCTTCTCTTTAACTTGGCAATAGAGCCTCTGGCACTATATCTGGAGGAATGCAATCCTTACGCGGGCTTCAAGGTGGGAGTTAGAGAGATCAAAATTTCATTATTTGCGGATGATGTCATCCTGTATGTCCAACATCCTGAAAGAGATCTTCCAAAAATTCTGTCAGATATAGAGATGATAGGCAAACAAACTGGGTTTTCCCTAAACAAAAACAAATGCGAAATTCTGTTTATGGACCCGGGGAATAAGATGCAGGGAAAACAATATCTCTGCGGTCTACCAATAAGGAAAGATAGCATTAAATATCTGGGAATACACCTAGCCAGAACACCGGAAATGACATACAAACTGAATTTCCTGCCAATTATACAGAAGATAGAACAGGAATTGGCAAGATGGATAGGACTGCCACTCTCTCTGTTGGGACGAGGCCATTTACTAAAAATGGTCAGCTTTGCTAGATTGCTATACCCCCTGCAAACTATCCCCATGCTGTTGAAACATAGTGATATAAACAGACTTAATAAAGCTTTCTCTAAATTTTTATGGAGAGGTAGAAGACCCCGTTTAGCCTATGCAACCTTGATTCAGTCTAAGCAAGAGGGAGGACTACAGCTCCCAGATGTTCGGGGATACAATCTAGCGTGTATCCTACGCAATGTCCTTGATTGGATCAGAAGCACGAACAGATTCTCCGATACCACTCTAGAGGGAGAATGGGCCAGACCTTGGGATTTAGTAGCCTTATTACACTCACCAATACCCTTTCTACCCCCCAATTTAAAGAACACGGTGATATATAAGGACACAATAGCGACGTGGAAGGAGGTCAGGAAAAAACTCAAGCTAGCATGGAAAATCTCGAAACTGCTTAACCCCTGGAGCTGCCCGTCTTTTCCTCTGGGGCGGGAAAACTTATTGTTTAAGATATGGAGAGATAGGGGTATTAGGACGTTGGGAGATCTCATGAATCAGGAGGAAAAAAGGTGGATGTCAGAGAAAGAGGTTTTGCATAAATATAATTTATCCCAATTCCACGCTTTGCAATATCGCCAGTTGAGACATCATCTCCTATCACATTTACGAGATATATCAGGGGAAATGGAGAACTCCTTGTGGTCGGATCTGATCTCTATGGATAAAGATGAGGTATCTATTACTTCAATATATGCCAAATTAAAACAGGTTCTTAGACCGCAGGGAAAGAGAGGCCAATTTAATAAATGGCGTAAGCATTTCATAGACCCGGAGCTTTCACAGAAAATCCTTGAGGGGTGGGGCACGATCAGACAACATGTTATTAATGAGAGATGGAAGGATTCACAATTTAGGATCATGCACGGTACCATCCAGGGCTTTAACATTCCTCCCTCTAAATCCAATCAGGAAACAGAGGTTCATTGCCCAAAATGCAAAACACCCATGTCTGATTTGGAACACGGTCTGTGGTCCTGTGCCGAGACTCAGAAATACTGGAGAACAATAGATGCATGGGCTAGAAAGATTTGTGGAGATATGGGAGAGCTAGAACCGATGAGATGGATTTTCCATTATCACCCAACTTCCCAAATGATAAAGCAACCCCATGTATTATGGCATTACATTGCGTTGGTAGCAAAGAGGCTCTTACTCCAGTACTGGCTCAATGACAGGCCTCCAGACCTTGCCCAGGTGAAAATGACGTTGCACCACACGCTGTCACTTGAATCCATAGATACGCTTCGCATCCCGAGTTAATTGGCCAAAAAATTATTTTTCAAATGGAGACGCTTCATTGTAAATGAGTTCACGGATGTGGAAATCGGAAATTTTATGCTGCCCTTCCGAACATCGACATGGTATGCCCTGGAAGAGCTAGAGGGTACACTGGGTAGGTTGAGGTGTCAGGTATAGGAGATGTAATATTCTTTGGTACAAGACTGGAAATGTTTGCAATATTTTCTTTATTTGAGTGGATAATGGTTAATGTATGTGGATAATTTCATATGGGAGGGAGGGAGGGATATGGGGATAATATACTGTACAATACGAAAGCTCTGATTTATATTTTACTGATATGCACAGTTTTCTGTATGAATATTTGTTTCTTTTACTTGATTCTGTACAAATATTTTGACGATTAAAACCCAATAAAAATGGTGATTCAAAAAAAAAAAAAAAAAATCTTAAAATCTGTTGCAAAGACTGATTTGTCCTTTCTGTCTGGCCGTTAGATTCAGGGTGATAAGCACAGGAAAAGGACAAATCAATCCACAGAAAGCCCTCCAAAATCTAGAGACGAATTGTACTTCCCTATAAGATACAATATTAAAGGGAACCTGACCCCTCCAAATCACCCCCAACCCTATTAATACCTGTCCCTGCACTATGACAGATCATTATTAGTGGTCCTTTTCTGTAAAAAAAAAGCGCTCTGTAACATTGGAATAATCAACAATATACACTTACAAATCTGAGACTTCTTGTCCCTGAATAAGTCTCACAGGGCTTCTGCTGTGAGACTCTAAGCCCTCCCTGGGTGCTCATTTTCACACCCCGAATGATCCACCCTCTCTCTCTGTGCTGCTGTGATGTGGAGCTGAAGGCAGGACTAATGATTTGCATTCTGTGAGTGATAGAGAGGGGGGAGGGTAAAGCCTGCACAAGCAGAGCACACAGACAGAGAGGGTGGATCCTGGAGCTGCAAAACAACATGCCCTAAGGGCTAAAGAATATAGCCCCTGCTAATTATAATCACTAATGAGTAAGTATTAAAACGTTTTTATGCACTTTCACAGGATGCTTTTAGGAGACAAAAGAAGTGTGAGATTAGTGATAGGATGCTGCAGGGACATGTTTTGGTAGCTTAGGAGGCATTCTGGAGGTGACAGGATCCCTTTAAGGGGAATCCCATGCAATCGTACCACATGAGTAGTAAACAGTTTGGAGAGAGTTTCAGCATTGGGTAATCCAGATAATGGGACAAAGTGAGCTTGTTTGCTGAATCGATTGACTACCACTCAAATAACAGTCATCTCCCCAGACAGGTAAATCTGAAATGATATCCATGGACAAATGAGTCCATAGTCTTTCTGGAATTGGCAAAGTAGCCAATTACCTGGCTGGCTCTTTGGCGCATGTGCAAGTTTCATAAACAGACACAAAATCTCTAATATCTTTATGCATTGCAGACCACCAAAAGAGTCTAGCAACTGCCTTCTGGGGGGCAGTGACCCTTGGGTGAGCACTCAACACAGAATCATGGAATTCTTGCAAAAGGTGTCATCTGAGATATACAGGAACAAACAACTTGCATTCAGGGGTATTTGAAAGGAGCCAAGGACTGAGCAGTACGGATATCAGCTTCAAACTCAGAGGAAACCATTGCCACAACAATACCCTGAGGAAGAATGGAGGAAGTAAGTTCTGGAGGAGACACCGAATTTAGACTACGAAACAGGGCATTTGCCCTTACGTTCTTAGACCCCAGTCTGAACGTAATAGAAAAATTAAATCTTGAAAAAATAGAGATAATCTAGCCTGTCTGGGTGTCAACCGCTTGGCAGATTCAATATAAACTAGTTTTGTGATTTGTCACCATGGTGACTTAATGAATGGCTCTTTCCAAAAAATGCCTCCATTCTTCAAAACCCAATTTGACAGCAAGTAACTCTCGATTACTCACGTCATAGTTTCGTTCAGCAGGAATTTTTTTTTACAGAAACAGGCAAATGGTCGCAGGTTAGTTAAATTCTTAGGGTAGCTTTACACGCCACAAACTCGGTGAGGAATCTGACCGGCAATCTGTTGCCACGTCACCTCGCCGTGAAATTGCCTCACAATTGCGGCGTGTAATTGGGGAATTTGGCAGCGATAAAAAAGGTTGCGCCTGATTCAGATTTCACAACACTGCTCCAAAATTAGAGGCAATCATGAATTCGAAATTCCCTGCTTTTGGCATGTGAAGGGGCGATAGGGATGGAATCTGCGTCGCGTACTGATTTCCTGGAGGTGTGGCACAGCGTGCTGGAGACCACGCCCTATCAGCGATGATTGGTGGTGGCTACTGTCTTCCCATTGGCTGTCAGTTGACACTGCGCCATATTTGAGTGTGTATTGGTGCCAAACTCCGAAAGAAAATGGCATCATGTATTAGCCAGCCTTCCAACGCAGGCTGCCCAAACATAGCGCTATTGCGTTGTCCAATGAGCGTGTTTGGGTCGCGGTGTAAACCAGTCTGGCACGCCTATGTTCTCGCCGCTGTGCACATGTACGCACACATTCCTTTGGGGATTGCAGCGTGTGAAGCAGCGAGAGAAGGCGACCGGATGTTTCCCGCTGTTGGTGTGGAAACTTCCATGGTGTCACGTCGCCTTAGGTTGAAGGCGAAATTGCGGCGTGTAAAAGCGCCTTCGGCGTTCTGAGGTAACCATAAAAAATGTGCACACGTACGTTAGATTTCCTCCTATCGCCGCCAAAAGTTGTGGCTTGTAAAGGTACCCTTAGGAACTTGAGACAATACAACCACCACTCTGACCTCAGAAGCATCTACCTCCACAATGAATGGCCTCTGGAGGTCTGATTGATCAAGAACAGGAGCAAACATAAAACATTTCTTCAAATTTTCAAAAACCCCAACCACTTCTGGCGACCAAACCTTTAGCTCCAAACCTTTAGTTCCAACCCTTTATGAGTGAGGTTTGTAAGAGGCTTGACGATCTGAGAAAATTCTCTAATAAAATTTCAGTAATAATTTGCGAACCACAAAAAGCACTGCAGAGCCTTGAGGTCACTGGGTTAAACCCAATAAATGATGGCCTGAACCTTCCCAGGATCCATCTTAATCCCGGAGACTGACCCAATGAAACCCAAGAATCATATTTCTTGAACAGAAAAGGTAAATTTTTCAATTTTAGCGAACAAAACAATTATCTCTTAACCTTTGCAGAACCAAACAGACAAGTTTATGATGTGAATCCAGGTCAAGTGAGAAAATTAAAATATCATCTAAATAAACAACAATAATTCTCCCAATATAATCAGAAAGAATATCATTAAAAAAATTCTGAAAAACCGCGGGTGCATTGGTTAGACCAAAAAGCATGACAAGATTATTCAAACAGACCCTCAGATGTTAAAGACGATGTCTTCCACTCATCACCCTCACAAATTTGTATTAGATTTGTGATGTAGTTCCCGCTTTTATAACGACAAAACACGTGTTTATAATTTAACCAATGTCTACCCGTTTATTTTTCACATATAAATAACATAACCCGGGTAGCATGTTTGACACATTGCACGTTGATTATAAACACCACACATAAATACACCCTACATTTACATATAATATTACATAACACCTATATTGTATATAACATCTTATAGTTACCAGGGACCTGTAACCACCTCTCTATCCCCATTGGAGCTCTATCAACCGCTCCCGTGGTGGCTCCGGCCTCCAGCCTATCTACACGTTCCACATACATTTATCAATACATAAGTTACCACATATCAACAGGCCCTATAGGTCACAATGGCGGAACCAGCCGCCTGGCTTTATTTCCCCAGCTCCATACTACCCCGGAATATAGGCCCCAACTTGACCTGGTTCTTACACACTGTATGTGATCCATCCTATAAGCCACCATGGACCACACACATCCTTTCATACGCTCACAGCCCATCATATAGACATCCATGGACTGTGACACCTCTGGGTTCAGAACAGGGATTGGCAAACCCTAGTAACTCGTGGGGCGAACCACGCATTACCCACTATAGGAGCCCTTCTAACCCCTGCTTCTGACCTCTCGAACACACATTCCAGTTCATCAGGTCCATCCATTGACTATTCCAGTCGGACCTAAGGGCGGTCTATACCCACCTGACACACTTCACACATCTGCCCCCATAGGGCTACATACATTCGCTGGGTCTTTTAAAAAGCCATAAAATACTTATACAGTTCAACAGGTCCTTCACTGACTAACTAGTCAGACCCAATGGCGGTCTATGCTCGCCTGGCATGATTTATACACAGCTCACTCCGTCACACGGGAACTGTCGTCTTACCGGGAACGGATCTGGGTCTTGCTACCTGTGTCACAGGTCCACCATGCATCCCCACGGGCTCCTTCCCGGACGTGAGGCGAATCACGTCCGGACCACCGTCTACCGGGTCAGCCACGGCTTCCCCCTCCAGGTGCTGTTACGACCTCGGTCCTAGACCCCGGCATGGAGCTAGCATGCTCCCATCATACACACAGAGCCCTGGACTGCTCTGCACTCTGGCTGGTCATCAGGATCACAATGCTCTCAGGCTGATCTCTGGCTGATAATGATTCTCACAATTCTCTCCACTCTCAATCAGCTGGCAGGCCCTATATCGTGCCTCCACACTGACTCATCCAGCTGGGCTGCTATTACTCAGGAACACCCACACCGGCTGATAGCATTTATCACACCTTGCTCTTTCAGCCGCTCTTTGGTCTCATGAATGTGTCAGATTTACAGCACTCACTATCACATTTAACTCCTTGTGTTCCGGACAGGCTCCCACATCCACTATAAAACCGGCGAGTGTGAACAGGATCATACCCTGATCCTGCATGTGATGTGCCCCGGCCATGGGGACCATGCCGGCGGTGCCTCACAGATTATATACCTGTCTGAGATCCAGTCTGGAAAACCATTTGGCACTCAAAAGCTGACTATATAAATAAGGGGATAAGTGGAAGCGGATAAGTATTTTTAACCATTATTTTGTTTAGTTCTCAGAAATTGAGGCAGGGACGGAGACCTCCATCTTTATTTTTAAGAAAAAGAATCTGGCGGCTACCGGCGATGAGGAAGGATAACTATAACCTTTTTGTAACTCTCAGTAATATAAACTTTCATGGCTGCCCGCTCAGACAAGTTATACAAGCGAGCCTTGAGCAATTTGGCATTAGGAATGAGATTAATAGCACAGTCATAGGGACAATAAAGAGGTAATATCTCAGACTCTTTTTCCGAAAAAAACATCTCCGAAGTCTTTCAGGTATTCCTGAAGACCATCCAGAGTAACAGAGCAAACATGCACAGACGTAAGACATTTTTCAGTACAATAAGGACCCTATTTGACAATGTTTTTCAGATTCCTGTCATGGTGTAGGGAATAATGATAAGGGAATGGCAGTTATGGAGAGGGTGACCAGGGAAGACTAGTCTGATCTAGTCTAGGACTAACCTCCTCCACCAGCCCTGCGCTATTCCCCCCTCACCTCCCTCCACAGAACCGGGATGCAGCAACTCCAAAGGACCTCAGCCACACAAACACACAGAACTGCACAGCACGGCTTCCAGGCATAGAGTGAAACTCTATCAGCAGCACCACCTGGTGAAAGGAAAGACTACTTAAAGGCTAGGGGGAGGGGAGTTCAGGTGAGTCACACATGAACCCCTCAACCAGCAGTTGAACCTAATAGTGAATGCAGTTCTGGAGCACAATACTGGAGGCCAGGACCTTCACAACTATCAACCATGCAGCTCTTAAAGACAAACACATACACGGCACCATGTAAGCACGTGACAATTTCAGTCAATGATTACGCAAACGCAGCCAAGGAATACCCAACACAATTCTCACAGGTAACAGGAGATTAATTCCATGTGACGAGACCCCACCTTGAGTGTGAAATCCACCGTAGCTAATTGAACCAGGTTTTTGAGCAATGGTGTTCTAGCAATGGAGCAATGGCTCCAATTTGAATAGGACTTTCTAGCAGAACTGTCCCTAATTTTAACTTCCGAACAAGTCCCAAATCAATGAAATTAGCCGCATATCTGCAGTCAATAGAGGCAAATGTTGACAAACACTGATTTTGAAAGAGAAATTCAGCATTTAACAACACTTTATCAGAGCAGTAAAAGGGTACCTGGAAGTCTGGGTGACCTCCTTGACAATCACCCAGACTTAGCCTTGTTTGCTGCAGGTCTTGCCAAGCAATCTTTTAACAAATATCCAGCTCAGCCACAATAGAGACAAAGTCCATGTTCCCAACGGCGTCTCCTCTCATTAATTCTTGAGCTGGCAGCTAGAGCGACCTCTAGAGACTCCGACCCCTGAGTAATTGGCATCTGAGAGCTGCGTCATTCCACAGGACCTCAGTAGACCTCAGTAGACCACTGACAAAACAGTACAATAGTCTTCTGCTGTGTGGTTCCCCTGTGTCAGGTTCATGATCCTTAGAAATGATAGCCTGGCACACCAATATGAAAAATGATTTTATTTGTTTATACAGACACGTTGGCAAAAAAAAGTCAATCGATGTATCACAGACATTTCGGCTATCACTTAGCCTTCTTCAATTACATCAACTAGTCAAATGAGAAAAACGAAAATATGTAAAGAAGTACATAGACTTTGTACTAAACATACAAAAGTTCAAACAATGAATAAAATAAAGCTGCTACTTACTGGTAGTGCATCAAGGAGGGGACTGGACGCCAAAGTGCCCGCATGACCGTTCACGCTGGTTTTATACCAGTTATTTACTTGATTAAGTACACCTTGCAGTCTCGAGTATGTTGGAGAAACCACCCAGCATATCCGGGTCCGCATCAGCAAGTATAAGTCGACTATTCGTTGTAAAAATACTTTATTGTGAATTATTATTATTATTTATTTATATAGCGCCATTGGTACCATGGCGCTTTACATGTGTAAGGGCAGAACAAGGACGAGAACATAAATAACAACGAATAAATCATACAGGTACATTAGGGCAGAGATCCTGTCCACAAGGGCTCACAGTCTATAGATTTCCGCATCATTTAATTGAAAAGGACTATAATATATCCCAACTGAGATTCCAAGTCAACGACCAGGTACCACAGACCCATAGGGGGGAGATAGAGTTTGCAGACTTAAAGAGAGGGAGGATTTCTGGATCCATCATTTGCAAACCTAAGAACTAGGTGACCTCAAAAAGAATATGAAGTCTTCTATTGAGTGAACCAATTTTACTGTATGTACCCTCCTTTGATTTACAGTATATGAATGATCTTGACTTGTTCTAGCTATTATTCTGTCTCATAACTGTTTATTTGTCATGAGTGGTAGGTAAGTGAACTTTATGCTTATTATTGATTTTTTGTTCCTCATTAGAGATGAGCCACCACCCTAGTGTTCAAATTCGATTAGTCAAATTGGGGGTGTGTTCGTCGAATGTTCGTCGAACACCGTCGAATACCATTGAAAACATTGGCAGGCAAACACAAACGCATACAAACACATGGAAAACACCTTCTAAGGTGTCCAAAAGGTGACAAACTACTCAGAAGACAAAACAAACACACAGAAAAGTGACAAGTACATATAAAAATGCAAAAAGAAAAGAGCTGGACGAGTAAAAGGAGGAGGAGACATTGATATAGGCATGTCATGCCCTTCTAAAATCATGTAAAACACAGCAAGGGGACTCCAACAAGAGTCTCCATCTTTTCCAAAAATTGGGGCACAGACACCACTTAAGTGGCATCAATTGCCCCACAGTTGCAAGCTTAAAATTGTTGGTGACTATCATGCAGCACATTCGAAAAATCCACAAGCCTTTAGTCTCCCCAGGATAACACAGGGGTAGAAAAGTCCTTGCAAATCCATGACTTGTTCAACTTGATGAACGTTAGTCTGTCCACATTCTGGCTGGACAGACGCGTGCGCTTATCACACCATCACACCACCAGCAGCGCTGAATACACGTTCAGAGAGAACACTGGCTGCGAGGCACGACAGGATCTCCAAGGCATGAGTGGCAAGCTCAGGCCATTTTTCCAGATTGGAAGCCCAAAATGAGCAAGGGTCCAGTTCCACAGTCATGGCATCGATGTTTGTGGCGCCCCTGCGTCCAGGAGGCCACAAAAGGGAACTGCAGCCAGGCAGGTAGGACAATTGTTGCACAACAACACCCTCGCAGCCCACACAACCCACGTGCAGTAGATGGCAGCATCCAGCCCTAAGATTGGAAGACTCTAGGCAATTAAGGGGTGGTGGATTTAGAGGAGTGGGTTGGGCACACACATAGTCAGGTGACGTGACAGTATATAGTGAAGGGGGAGGAGGAAGGAGTTCAGTAGGCCGAGGTAGGCTGAGAAGCAAAGACTGGAAATCACACGTCCTGTGAGTGTAAGGTGTAGGAGCGCAGAATCTGTACCGAGCCAGTGTGAGCCGGAGGAGAGAGAAAGCACGTCTGAAGCTGATACCACCAGGAGTGTGAGAGGACTGAGAGGGACGGTGATACCCGGGCCCTAAAGGACAGCCGAGACGACCAGACTGCAGGCAGAGAAGTCCCCTCCTATGATACTGGAAGACACAGTGGGAAGGAGCCTGGTAGAGCCTCACATTTGAGGACTGCTGGAGGCTGGGCTGAGTAGAGTGTCGGCTCTATAGGGGACCGTAGTTAACCCGAAATCCCCAAACAACACGACGGGGACCACAGCTACCCCAAAGGATAGGCAGCTCAGTGACAAACAGGAGGACCCACAGGGGCCCGAGTCACTGCCATAGTGTCCGGTGTCACACACAACGAAGGAAACCAGAGAATGTAAACAGCCCGGAAAGGACACAGAGACTGTGTGAGGGGTCACAGAGAGAGAGAGACCTGGCTGCAGAGTAGAGGGAACCCGGAGAGAGGGAGAGTGTGCCCGTGTACTTGTACCGAACTTTGTAAGAACTGTAACTGACTTGTGAACTGTCTGAAGAACTGAGAGTAAACACGGAAAACCCTGAGATTGCCTCCCTTGTGTCTCTGCATGAAAGCGATTCTCTCCATACAGGATTACAGAAAGCCCTCCACCTGCCAAGCCACAGCACAGCCTGTCAGCACCAGCAAAGAGGAGAGATCCCTGCAGCGTCTGCACAGTAAGTGTACTGAACATTCCACAATAGGCTTAACCCTTACTGCCCCGGGGAACACAGTTCTACCCACTGGAACTATCCCATCTAGCTGCTATTCCATCATCCCCGGAGGTTCTGCAGCAGCGGCGGCCCCATCACTGGTCGCATATAGTGGGTGGCGTCATGACTGACAACCCCTGTAAATATCCCCTTTTATTGCCGAGCCCGGGACACGGACCGGACCAGGACCACCCGTAACTTCCCCAGTAGCAGACCGGTCCGGTACCGAGTACCCCCGTCCCAGTGGGCCCGACATGTTCACTTGGAGATACTCCTGTGAGATTCACTCTGTGTACCACTGGTGTTTTGTGGAAAAGCCGATCTAAGATTGTGTAACAGCTCCTGCTGATACTGCTGCATGCGTGCGTCCCTTTCTATGGCAGGAATAATTTCATCAAATTTTGTCTTGTACCGGGGATCTAATAGTGTGGCAACCCAGTAGTTACTTTTTTTATTCGGACAATCCAAGGGTTCATGTTGCAGGTAGTGCAAGAAGGCACTCATGTGTCTTGCGCATCCAGGAGGACCAAGTCCTTGTTGTGTTGGTGGTGGCGAGGTGAGAATCATTTTTCCTTCCTCTGCCCTCTCCCCCCAACCTCGCACAACAGAAATGTCATCAAGGTCTCCCTCATCTGCTGAGTCTTCCATTCCCATCTCCAGTTCGTCCTCCATATCTTTCTGTGCTCCTGCACCTTCCTCAACAGTTTGGCTGCTAACATACGCCCTTGTTAATCCGTTTCCCCCACCCTCCCATGCCTGCCGTCTTAGTGCTGCTGACTGTGCGAACCTTGGTGCTCTTGTTATCTCTTCCGCATAGGACTCCTCCTGTACTTCCTCCACCTCCTCTTGTCCTACCACTTGACTCCGAATACCGTTTAGAGTGTGCTCCAGCATGTAGATGACCGGAATAGTCATGCTGATAATGGCATCGTCAGCGCTAAACATCTTCGTCCTTGATATGAGACCACTCCAGCAGCGTGATCTGCCCCACCTCTGGATCTCGTTGGCCCAGGCTATACGTCATAACGTGTTGCATGAGGGCTCGGTGGTGCTGCCACAGTCCCTGCAACATGTGCAGAGTGGAATTCCAGGGTGTCGGCACATCGCATTTCAGACGGTGAACCGGCAGTCCGAAAGACTTCTGGAGCGATGCAAGTCGTTGAGCTGCGTGATGCGAACGCCGTAAGAGAGCACACAGCGACCGTGCCCTCTGCAGAAGCCCATCTAGGCCAGGATAGTGTGTTAAAAATTCTGGACAACCAGGTTCAACACGTGAGCCATACAAGACACGTGTGTCACATTGCCCCGGCGAAGGCCCGCACCCAGGTTTGCAGCATTGTCACACACGGCCTTCCCTGTCTGCAGGTTGAGTGGAGACAACCATTGTTGAAACTTGGTCTCCAGAGCTGACCACAACTCCTCAGCTGTGTGACTCACATTTCCCAGACATTTCAAGGTAAACACCGCCTGATGGCATTGAGCCCTGCTGCCAGCATAGTAAGGAGGTGTGCTGGATTCCTTGTGCACAGTTACAACGCGGGTGGCATTACCAGACAGGCTTTGGGCGCAGGTGGAGGACCAAGACAAGGTTGAGGAGGCAGAAGCAGTGGAGGAACTGCTACATACCGAGGATTGATGCACAACTCGTGGGGATGGCAAGACTTGTACAGCAGACCCTTCTCTAGCTCTCACCATAGTTACTCTTTTATTGCCTAACGATTTTGTACCTTAGCTGCCCTCCCGGTTTTTTTTTTTGCCTAGATTATTGACCCTTCTACTGCCTGACAATTTTGTACCTTCGCTGCCCTCCTAGTTTTGACCCTGACACCGCCTTCGGGTCTTATTTAATATTCCCTTCCTGGCGACCTTCCTGCTCCGATCCACTGCCCATCATAGGCAGCTATTTCCTGGGTTCCTCTGTAATTCCAGATCCCTGTATAGGGGTAAAGGGTTTCGGGGTTTCTCGGGGTGCTGTCTTATAAGCAGCTCAGCCTCATAGCGGATGGTCGTCACAACTGGGGGGAGCACACAGCACTGGGTGGAGCCCACAGCACTAAGGAAGCATGCAGCACTAGGTGCACACAGCAATGGGGTGGTGCACACAGCCCTTGGAGGAGCACTGGAGATGCTGGGGGCACACAGGACTGAGAGAGAACACAGCACTTAGAGGGAACTCAGAACTCTAGTGGTACACTGCACTGGGAAGAGAGGACACAGCACTGGAGGGCAGCAGACAGCACTGGGGGAGGGGCACAAAGTACTGGTATGACACACAGCACTCTGTAATAGTTTGTTCCTCCAGGCTCCAGAGCACTGCTGCTGCAGACCCATACAGCAGTGGAGTAATCTATAACTGCCACAGAGTATGACCACCCAACCGCCTGCACACCCTCCCGTCTCCACACGGAGGGACCAGGAGGCCGCTGAGTGACCTCCCTCACCCCCTCCCACGGGGCCCGGTAAGCAGAAGAATAAAAGAAGGGTCCCCCCTCTTCGCTTCTGCTTATCGGGCCTCATACAGGAGTAAGGGTGGTAATGCCCTTGCCTTCCATCGTTATTTTTAAAGACTTTTACCCCTGCTGCTTTAATGTAGTGGCCAGAGATAAGCAGGCTAAAGGTAGGTTGCTACAACTCGAGGGATACTGCTCAGTGATTTGCCAGCCCCTGCTCGGTAGTGTATACATATATATCGGGTATAGTCACCCCACCTAATGCTCCCAATTTGTCCAACACTGGCACAATGTCACACATAGACCGGACAAGAACATCTGTGCATGGCGCAAAACAAAGATAACAACGGGAATGGAAAGTGAGAAAGGCCCTAGTGGTAGGGAGATGGGAGATGGGTCACCTCCTGATACAAACCTGTCTCTGTACCCTGAATTCTTTAATGTCTCTATACAAGTCCTTAATAGGTCATTAATATCATAGTAATAAAACATCCCATTAACTCTGCAGGGAATTTGAAGCTTTACATTTGAAGACAAGGGCCATGACCACATAAACACATTAAAAAAATTATTAAGCACCATATTTGGACCTAAACACAACAAGGAGTTTACAATGTAAACTTTTCTGTGGGCAATAAGCAAATGTCTGGCTTTTGTTGATGGTATCATTCTGTGTAAACCACCTTAAGTATATTTCCTATAAGTAACTGCTTGATGAGATGAAAACAAGCATCCTGCCTCTTCCATGCAATATCTATTATCCTCCTCTAGCATACATCCTATGGTGATAATGGCCAATGAGTCAGCCAGGAAACCACTGACATGTTCTACTGACTGATTATATCCAAAGGCCAAAAACAAGAAAACAAATCCCTCACCAGGCCACATAGTTGATTTATGCAGCTCCCTTCCCCTACTCCTGCTTCTACATGGATAAGCCAAGAGTTTATTCACATTATCAGTTATTTTTTTTCTCATTACATTTTTGTTGAAATTTTAAACATAAACCTCAATGAAGACATTTTAACATCAATACCAATCAAATCAAATAAGAGGGGAATGGGTGGACGGGGTGGGAGGAGGAGGGGGAAAAGAGCATACAGGGGGAGAGGGGAAGAAGTCCTACAAATGCAAACTGTAATACATATGAGCATAGGGATATATGTGAGCTGTCCCTCTCACCTCTGTGAAATAGGAGTGGCAAGGGGGTGACCCGCCCAAATCTTCACACTCTCTTGCGATGAGCGTCTACCTCTCAGGTCCAACGCTGAATAATATTCATTTTGAAAAATGGAATTGACCTTAGCTTCCACATCATTCAAGTTGGGGTAGAGCAGGATTTCCACCCCGCCGCCACACACAACCTAGCCGCTATAAATATGACCTGGGGACCTGATCTATACCAATGTTTAAAAGGGCCAACTGAGGTTGTAGGGAGTGTCGGATCCCTGTAACCGAGCCAAGAAGACTTTTAACTGCCAACCAATACCCAGCTATTTTAGGACAGGTCCACCACATGTGACAAAACGTACCCTTACTTCCACACTGCCTCCAACACAGTTGGGAAGCGTCAGGATTAAATTTAGCCAGCTGTGCCGGTGAGAGGTGCAATCTAAGGTGAATTTTCTTTAAATTTTCAAGGTGGTTGACACATCTAGTCATCCTCTGAACTCCCACCATAGCTGTGCCCCAGTCCTCCCATTTAGCCGAGAATCCCAACTCGACCTCCCACTTAGTCATGTAACTGAGTTTCGAAAGTGCAGGGGAAAGGGTCAGGTCTCTATATAATGAGGAAAGTGCTTTTTATGACTAGAATCAGCTGTGATAAAAATCTGAAATTACGAGGGAATACCCCGGGTTTACCCCCAACCCACTGCGGTAGGGAAGAAACGACAAGCAGTGTTTCATCTGTAGGTATTGGTAGAACATATTGACAGTCAGAGGAAGTTTCGAACTGAGGACTTCAAATGGTAGGATCTCCCATCCATGGAGAAGGTCGCCAAGAAAGCCCCCCCCCCCGCCATCTCCCAAAAATGGGCATACCCAGGATCAAAACTAGAGGGTGGGCAAGCTTTGGTTGTTCCCGCCTCCTGTGATACTCTGACATGCCGGCTGGAACATCATATCTGGCCGGTGCATTGTGGGGGCAGATCACGTGTTTGGTCCGGCTCCAGCGCATGCGCAGTGCCATTATTGAAGCTGCCCGTCCACGTAATAAGCCTCCCAGTGCATTGGACCAGATATGACATTCCGGCAGGCGCATCAGAGTACCACAGGAGTCAGGAATTTCAAAAAGAGGTGGAAACAACAGAAGGAATGCTGACGCCCTTTAAAGGGAACCTATACTGGACAACACATGCTCATTACATACACATCATACATGTTTTTGACATAGAGGCACAAGCCACACATACAGAGGACAACCCACACACACACGTACACAGACAAAAGCCACACACACACACAGAGACACAAGCCACACACACACAGAGACAGGCAAAAGCCACACACAGGCAAGCCACAAACCACACACAGGCATGTCACACACAGGACACACATGGAGACACAAACCACACACACAGACACAAGTCACACACACAGACACAAGCCACACACACGCAATCCACACAGAAGCCACAGCGCACACATACAGACATGCAAACAACATACAGACAAATGCCACACACAGACACATACACAGGCCACACACACACATGCCACACAGACACAAGTCACACACACAGTCACAGAGACACAAGCCATAGACACAAGCCTCACACAAGCCATACACAGAGATGCAAGCCACATACACACAGACACAAGGCACACAGCTAGAGAGACACAAGATACATACACACACAAGCCACACACAGAGACGCAAGCCACACACACAGACATGAGACACTCACATACACACAAGCCACAGACACAGAGACACAAGTCACAGACACAAGTTACACACACTCAAGCCACACACAGACAGAAGCCACACAGACAGAGAGACACAAGCCTCACAGAGAGACACAAGCCACACACACAAGCCCCACACAGAGATGCAAGCTACACACAGATACAAGCCACACAGACAGAGACACAAGCCACACAGAAGCCACACACACACACAAGCCACAGACACAAGCCACACACACACACAGACAAAAGCTACACACAGGCAAGCAACAAGCCACACACACAGACACAAGCTATACACAAGCCACACACAGACATAGGACACATACAGAGACACAAGACACAGACACAAGCCAAATACACACAGACACAAGCCACACACACAGACACAAGCCACACACACAGACAAAAGCCACACACTGGCAAGCAACAAGCCACACACACAGACACAAGCTACACACAAGCCACACACAGACATAGGACACATACAGAGACACAAGACACAGACACAAGCCACACACACAGAGACACAAGCCTCACACACAGACACAAGCCACACACACAGACACAAGCCACACACACACACAAGCCACACACAGAAGCCACAAGCCACACACGCAGAGACACATGTCACACACATACACTAACATTCCTCTGTGCTGCAGGGAGGACTGGTGTGCAGCTTTACCTGCCTACAGCAGCTGGGTCCCAGCCCCTCCTCCACTCTCTCTGCTGGGATTGACCAGCAGCAGATCTGGCACCTGGTGGATTGGAGCTGATTCTCCTGGTTTATCTTCCAGCACAGGTAACTGCTCCTCTGTTCCTATGTGTTGTCACTCACTTGTTCTATTCAAAGATGCGCCATGTAGGAGTAGAAAAGCTCTGGCCAATCAGCTCTTCTATCAGGCTGATGTGAGAGCGTTCATTGGAGAGTGTTCTTCTCCTGTAGGACACGCCCCCTCCCTGTTGTTGAACCAGAAGGGTAAAAGCCACCGCACACCTATAATCATTGATGCACCTTCCTTCCCCCAGTATAAAGCAGCACCACGGGAAATAGTACCGTAGTTTGTCAGGGCCAATACAAGCACCAGCTGGCATCTGATAAAACTAGGTGCGCACCTGCTTCTGGGGGGAAGAAGCTGCCCCCTCCTTCCCCCATGCTGGGTGCGTCCATGCTCGCAAATTTAAATAGGGGATGAATGTTCAAAGGGCTCTAATGTGAATTTCACTCTGGATGGGAGATGGATCCACTGTTCATCCAACCTCCCTCCAGTGAGAGAGTATGGCTCACATAGAAGCAAGAGAGGAGTTGCGCACCCCAGACACAACACCTCGGAGGTGAGTAGTCCCTTTAAGGAACCATCCAGAGCAAAACAGGATTGTATCTCAGCCCACCCAAACTTGGGAGAGTCATCCCATCACATTTTGGCTTCCACTAAAATAATGGCTTTGTGGTAAGCGGCTAAATCTGGGACACATATGCCGCCTTCCTTATATGAAAGGAACATGACCTTATGTGCCACTCGGGGTGTTTCTTTGCCTACATATAGGAGTAGATTATCCTTTGAAGTTTTTTCAACAAATATTTGGGGATATATATCAGGAGACATCTAAAGCAGGAAGATCATTTTGAACGCATGTACTCTCACAATCCACGAGAAACTATTTATGGGGTGGGTGTCTGACGCAACCATAGCCTATGACGCTCTCGAGATCCAGATATGTGACTGTGCAAAATTTTGTGGCTGTAGTTGCGACGGTGTAGATGCCAATCTCGGACATACACACACACATACACACATTCACCTTTTATATATCAGATGGTTAAATGTTAATAAAAATAATTTGAATTGGTAGTCAGCATGTTACCTTTTAGAGCAAGGGTAGGCAATTAAATTGTACGAGGGGCCACATGAAATACAGTGACCATTAATAAATAAACTGAAATTAATTCTGCTAATTATTAATATTAACATATTGTGGCGCCCCTGCGTCCAGGTGGCCACAAAGGGTACTGCAGCCAGGCAGGTAGGACAATTGTTAAACACTAACACCCTCACAGCCCACACAACCCACGTGTCAGGAAGGTTATGTCCAGACCTGAGGTTAGACACTATATGAGACCAGAGGGGTGGTGGATGAGGGTAGTGGGTTGGGCACACCAGAGGTCAGGTGACGGACAGTATATAGAGAGGGGGAGGAGTGAAGGAGTTCAGTAAGCCATGGTGCTGAGAAGCAAAGACTAACAGAACAGCAGGAGGTTGAGCTGAAGCTGAGTAGGAGAAAGACACACACTGCCTGGAAGAGCCTAAGCCGAGGAGTGCAGACCCGTACTGAGCCAGTGCGAGCCAGATGGGGGAGAAAGCCCGTCCGACGCCGAAACCACCAGGAGTGTGAGAGAACAGGGAGGGACGGTGTACCCGTGCCCTAGACAGCAGCTGAAGCAACCTGTTGCAGGTGGAGAAGCCCTCCTAGAATATTGGAAGGAACACAGAGAAGGAGCCTGGCAGAGCCTCATGCTAGAGGACTGTTGGAGGCTGGGCTAAAGTAGAGTGTCGGCTCTAAAGGGGACCGTAGTTCACCCGGTATCCCCAGATAATACGACGGGGGGTCTGAGTTCCAGGCTGAGATCCCTAACTGTCACGGGTGGCACGGATGACAGGGTAGAGGCCACGCGCAGACGGTCCCAGCGTTTGGCCAATCAGCCATAATGTTGGAGGACGGTCCGTCTTTCAGGGGCATTTACCTTCTGTGTAGATAGAGAGAAGGTATGATAAGATCTCCCTATCCTGGGGAGACGGCTGGGAAGGTCTTGTGCTCGGTCTGGTTTCTACACCAGTATTCTGGGTCACTAGGACCCAGCAGGTTCTTTCCACCTTTATAAGGAGTTTCATTGCCCTCCCTCGGTGCAGGTGATATTTCCTTGTGCACTCATTATCCTTGCTCCAGCAGAAGCTGAGGTTGTGGAGGTTGCTGTGCTCTGCTGCAAGATAAGTGTTTTCTTTCCCCATTGTCTGTTTTTCCTTGTGTTTGTCTTTAGTTGTTAGTGGAGGGGTCTAGTGAACCTCTCCATCTGATCCTTAGATAAGGTAGTGCTAGGATCAGAGAGGGACGAGGTTCGTGGTCGGCGACAGTTGAGGAAACTGTATAGGGACGTCAGGGCAGACAGGGTCAGCCCCAGTAAGACTAGGGGTCACCCTCTCCTTCTTGTGCCCATAGCTTTAGGGACTCCTTATTCCCCCCCCCGTCGTTGTCCTACGCTGAGTGTCTCTCCCGCTCCCAGCGTGACACTAACCCTAAAGGACAGGCAGCTAAGTGACAGACTAGGACTCACAGAAGCCCGAGTCACCGCCATACTGTCCAGTGATGCACAACAACGAGAAAGAGAAGCAATAGCCTGGAAAGGAACATTTACAGATGGTGTGGGGGGTCACAGGAGGAAGGAGCCTGGCTGCAGGAGAGAAGGGAACCCGGAAAGGGAGTAGAAAGCAACCGTGTGTTGAGAACTGTGTAACAACTGCCAATAACTTGTAAGCTGACTGAAACAACAAGTAAAGCTTTGGAAACCCTGCATTGCCTCTCTTGCCTGCTTCTATCTGCAGAACATTCCTCCCTACAGCTCCAGCCTGTCAGCTCCAGCCAGGAGAAGCGATCCCTGCAGCCTGCAAAGTAAGTGTGTTACAACCTGCACCAGAGACTTTAATCCTTACTGCCCCGGGGGATACAGTTCCCCCCACTGGAACTATACCATCCCCGCTGCCATTCCATCACCCCCGGAGGTTCTGCAGCAGCCGCGGCCCCATAGCTGGCTGCACCAAGTGGGTGGCGTCACCCGTGACAATCTCCCTTGTAAATAAATCCCCTTTTATTGTGAGGGCCCAGGGACACGGTCCGGACCAAGCCACCCGTGACATCCCCAGCAACCGTCCGGTCCGGTACCGAGTACCCTAGTCCCGCCTGGGGCTCCACAATATTAATTAATATGTATATTAAATGTATAATTTAGCAGAATGTATTAAATATTCTGATATCTTCCCTAAATACAGTATTAGCCCTCACACAGTATGAGCCCCCACATAGCCCTCCTTTACACAGTATGAGCCCCCACACAGCCCCTATATATACAGTATGAGCCCTAACACAGTCCCCTATATACAGTATGATACCCACAACGCCTCTCTATACACAGTATGAACCCTCACATATACCCCTATATACACTATGAGCCCACCTATATTCCCTCTACATACAGTAAAAGCCCCCCAAACAAAGTTTGACCCACCATGTAGCATCCCTATATATGCTTCTTCACCATGGAATAGATTCTGTGATCATCCACCACTGTCATCTTCTGTGCACATCCAGACCTTTTTGAGTTCCCAATCTTACAAGTGCTTTCCTTGTTTTGCCAAATGTACTAAACTGTTGATTTGGTCAATCCTAAAATTTCTGTGATCTCTCTAATGGATTTCTTTTTTTTATCCTAATGATGGCCTATTTCATTTCCATTGAGTGCTCCTTTAATTGCAGATTGTTAGTTAACAGCAACAGCTTCCAAATGCAAATGCAACACCTGGAATCAGTTCAGGACCTTTTACCTACTTAAATGATGATGGATTAATGAGGGAATAGCCAATGCATCCCATTAGAGAGCTTTTGAGATAACTGTTCAATTACTTTATGGTTCCTTAAAAAAAGGAAGTACATATTAAAGACCTGTAATTCCTAAACCCTTACTCCAATTAAAATGTGAATACACGCTAATTAAAGATGAGAGTCTACACTTCAAGCTCCTATCTAAAATATAAAGTTGAGTGTATTTGTGTGTGTATGTGTATACAGCAGACAATAAAAATTAACTAAAATTGACAAAGACCTAGACAGCCTCTACCTATATTCTGTTTCTTAAATCATCCTTCCTCTGTAGATTTACAATGGGGAACTATGTGTAAAATACCCAAAAGTAAAAAAAAAATAAAATAAATACAAATAAGTTACAAACAAACCCACATATTCAATCACAGGCCAATTGGAACAGAGGAAAAAAAGAATTAAATATCTATTTCAACATAAGGTAGAGAGATATGTATTTTACCTCAAATCAGAGCCCAACAACCGTTTCGCTTGCATGCTTCCTCCTGAGGCATATTCCAGGTATTGTTGTTAAACTGTATGTATGGGAAAGTCGTCTGAGAGAAATGTTGATAAAGCATCGTTCAGCCTACAGCCATGTAATGTGTATGGCCAGCCTTATACTGTTTGTTTACTCACAATCACAGATCTAATGTGTATCTAGACCTTTAGAACTACTTACTTTTAATATCCATATTATCATGACATTGAAATGCATGACTTCTCCCTGTCAGTAGATATGAGCTTAAATGGGATGTTTACATCAGATGAACTGTCACAAATGCATTTGCTTGGCTCACAAGTAGCATGCCACCCAGTGTTGACTGTCATTGATCTACACTGTTCAGTCGATTACTACCAGAGGTGGGCTGGTGGATCAGATGGGCATATGCCCTCCAGGCTGCTCCCCAGCAGCTGTGCAGGGCCGCAAGTCGCCCACTTCCTCTTCAGCTGGGCCCGCACTATGCCCTTAGATTTGTTTGTGTGCTGGCCACATGACAACTAGCAGACACGACCCTGTGCATGACAGTGTCTGCAAGCTATGACATCTGACAGCGTTCCTTGCACTGCCACCTTTGGCTGTATTTTACCACCCTCTGGAATTTCTCTGAGCCATCTGTCAAGCTGACTGCCAGTCCTGTACCTGCCGTCCTGCCAGTACCCTCCTGCCTGCCGGTACCAGCCTGTTCTCCAGTGCCAACCTACCTGCACCAGCTTGCCTGTCAGTTCATGCCATCCTGCTAGCACCTGTGTCTGTCACTGCATACCTGACCCCTGGGGTCAACTGTCACAGTATCTGGGACTGCCCTGGAGTGGCTCCTGGCGGCTAATTTCTAGCATAAGCATAACCAAACCATTAGTGGCTCTAATGAAGATGAGGTTGTCAGTTACGCTCCTCCAGGTTAAGCCTGGCCTAGTGGGCGCTGTGGATCCACACCCAATAGCATGACAGTGTGAGCCTTCCTGTGTCTCTTCAGTGTTGTAGTCCCTGTATGGTCTGCAGTCTTATGATGGCTGAGAGCAACTCCCACTATCTCCTCCTAACTATTATTAAGGACATTCTCGGAGGTTTATGCAATACAAATGTACGTATATGTGTCTGACCTGACATTACAATTGATGTACTATATACTGATGATAGTTCTGGTGCTGAATTCATGAACAAATAGTGTACCTGGTGATTTATTCATGTACTAATAATAGTGGTCCTGGTGATATATTCATCTACTGTTGGTTACTCTGGTGATGTATTTCAATACTTCTAGAAGTTCTGGTGATGTATTTTTTTTACTGATGGACATTGTGATGCTGTGTTTCTGTAATATTGATGGTTCTGGTGATATATTTCTGTGCTGCTGGGAGCTGTAGTGATGTATTTCTGTACTGTTGGTGTTCTGGTAATGTATTCTTGTGCAGTTATTGGTTCTGATATTGTATACATGTAACATATCTAACCTGTTTAAATATAAGATACATGGCTATGATAATAAAGTGTTGCGTTGTATGACAAGTTAAAGGTTACTATGTTTTTATTTACGCATGTTAAGAGTCTTTGATGCCGGAAATAAGAGCAGGAGGTATCCCAAGCTGAAGAGACATGCCATATATATTTGATTAACATGAGTAAATTGAGGGAGGCCAGAAACATCTTGTCGGAAGGTCTCCGGAAGCATGTAAATCACTTGAGTCATGGAAGAATCCAGTATGGAAGAATCCTGAAAGCATACAGTACGCACGGACTATGTGAATTCAGAAGTCCACAGTCATAAAGTGACTGCAGACTTTTATTACAAACTTAGACAATCCGATAAAATATAAAATGAAGCACTGTAGCATGCCCAATCTTAACAGCATGTAATATTCTCTCTGTCAGGATTGGGCTCTCCTTGCTGGTTCCAGTGATCATCACATGATTACTCAAATATGATTTCCGTACATACAATCACATGACAACTAGCTTTTCTTCCTGCTTATTCAGTGAAGCAGGTGTTTTAGTATTTTAGAGGAATATGAATGATTAAATTAGGAAAAGCAGCTCATTGGCATGTGACTTTTATGGCCACTTTACACACACCAACTTATCTGTCCAACTTCTGAACAACTTACTGGTTGCAGTGAAATCATGGACACATTGCTCCATTTTGTGGCTGTGTACAAATGTAACTATGTGTCCATGATTTCACTGCAACCAGTAGGTTGTTCAGAAGTTGGACAGATAAGTTGGTGTGTGTAAAGTGGCCCTAAGAGTGCAAATCACATATGAGTGGACACATGTTGACTGCTCAAACCACTTTACTTCCTGCCCAGGGTAACAGGAAACCTACAGTGGGTACGGAAAGTATTCAGATCCCTTTAAATTTTTCACTATTTGTTTCATTGCAGCCATTTGGTAAATTCAAAAAAGTTAATTTTTTTCTTATTAATGTACACTCCGCACCGCATCTTGACTGAAAAAACCTCAGAAATGTAGAAATTTTTGCAAATTTATTTGAAGGGAATCTGTCAGCTAGTTTTTGCCTCCCCAGCTATCACTATCTGTACCTGCAGCTTTATAATACTATTCTAATCATCCCTGTCTGAGCTCATAGTGTAATGTGAAAGGTGAAAGGAAAACATTTATACACTTACATTTCCTTATGTAATGAGGCAGTCAGTCCCCAGCTTGGAGGACGAAGACTGTTTGGCAGGTTAATAGTTAACATTTCAGCCTTATGTTAGAACATCTAGGGAGACCTGATGTGATGTCATAACCATGTGACTACAAAAGGCAGAGCTAAGTCCCTATAATATAATACGAGTTTGCTCGCTTAGCTCCGCCCACTATAGTCACATGATCGTTACATCACACAGGTCCTTTAGCCATGCAATTTAATAGTGAGTAAAGTATTATCCTGCCAGACAGTCTCCCTCCTCTAAGGTGTAGACTGAAATGTAAGTATATAAATGCTTTTTTTCACCTATAACATTACACTATGAGCTCAGACAGGGATGATTAGAATAGTATTATAAAGCTACAGGTACAGATAGTGATAGCTGGGGAGGCATAAAGCACCTGACAAGTTCCCTTTTTAACAAAAAACCTGAAATATCACATGGTCATAAGTATTCAGCCCCTTTGCTCAGTATTGAGTAGAAGCAGCCTTTTGAGCCAGTACAGACATGAGTCTTCTTGGGAATGATACAAGTTTTTCGCACCTGGATTTGGAATCCTCTGCCATTCTTCCTTGCAGATCCTCTCCAGCTCCGTCAGGTTGGATGTTGCACATTGGTTGACAGCCATTTTCAGGTCTCTCCAGAGATGCTCAATTGAGTTTAGGTCAGGGCTCTGGCTGGGCCAGTCAAGAATGGTCACAGAGTTGTTCTAAGGCCACTCCTCTGTCATTTTAGCCGTATGCTTAGGGTGACTGTCTTGTTGGAAGATGAACCTTCACCCAAGTCTAAGGTCCAGAGCACGCTGGAACAGGTTTTCATCCAGGATATCTCTGTTCCTGGTTGCATTCATATTTCCTTCAATTGCAACCAGTTGTCCTGTCCTGCAGCTAAAAAACACCCCCATAGCATGATGCTGCCACCACCATCTTTCACTGTTGGGATTGTATTGGGCAAGTGATCATCAGTGCCTGGTTTGCTCCCTCCACACATACCGTTTAGAATTATCACCAAAAAGTTCTATCTTCATCTCATCAGACCAGAGAATCTAATTTTTCATAGTCTGGGAGTCCTTCATGTGTTTTTTTGCAAACTCTATGCAGCCTATAATATGTCTTGCACTGAGAAGAGGCTTCCGTCAGGCCACTCTGCCATAAAGGCCCTACTGCATCTCTGGAGCTCAGCCACAGTGATCTTAGGGTTCTTCTTTACCTTTCCCCCCAAGGTTTTCTCCCACGATTAGTCAGTTTGGCTGGATGGCCAGGTCTAGGAAGACGTCTGGTGGTCCCAAACGTCTTCCATTTAAGAATTATGGAGGCCTCTGTGCTCTTAGGAACCTTGAGTACTGCAGAAATCCTTTTGTTAACTTGGCCAGATGTGTGCCTTGCCACAATTCTGTCTCTGAGCTCCTTGGGCAGTTCTTTTGACCTCATGATTCTCATTTGGTCTGACATGCACTGTGACCTGCGAGATCTTATATAGACAGGTGTGTGCTTTTCCAAGTCCTATCAGTTTAATTAAACACAGCTGGACTGCAATGAAGGAATAGAACCATCTCAAGGAGGATCACAAGGAAATGTACAGCATGTGACTTAAATATGAGTGTTTGAGCAAAGGGCCTGAATCCTTATGACCACGTGATATTTCAGTTATTCTTTTTTAATAAATTTGCACAAATATCTACATTTCTGTTTTTTTCAGTCAACATGGGGTGCAGAGTGTACATTAATGAGAAAAAACATTAACTTTTTTGAATTTACCAAATGGGTGCAATGAAACAAAGAGTGAAAAATTTAAAGGGGTCTGAATATTTTCCGTACCCACTGTAGAGTCATCTCTGGTATACATGTAAGGGAGTAGAAGAGACAGAAGACATATTCAGTTAATTTTCCACCCTATACTTCACCCTGTCTACAAGTAAACATCCCCTTGGACACTAAGCAACCTAAGAATGAAGTGTGTGTTTCCTACAGAGAGAGATTGGAAGAGCTGATGGGTTAGGTGACAGTTGTGGGCCAAGAAGGGGAGAAGTCAGTGCTTGAACCTGTAGCAGGGTGGTCGAGTGAATAATGAAGTGTCCTTACAGTGTCAGATCCCAGGGAAGATCCAAGACCAGTTCCAAGAAAACCAGAGAGCAATTCCAAGAGAAGACCCAAGACCAGACCTCAGAGAAAAAACTAAGGCACACCTTGGTATTGTCGAAATTGGATGGCAACACTGTATATCGTACTTCTTCCCATTGATCATCAAGTTTGTTAGTGCGTCTCTTCCTCTTAAGTACTTGCTCACTTGGTTTTAAGGGAGCTGCTGGAGCATGTTTGTTATAGGATTTTTCGTGTCTCTCTCTGGCTTGGCACAAACTTCTTTCTACGCTCTCTTGTAATTTACGGTACTGTTGCTGGCATTCTGTATCCCAATCAGAATCTTTTGAGTCTACATCTGGCTTCACTATTCCCATATCCAGGTCAATGGGTAATTTACCAGGTTTTTCTCTCATGAGATATGCTGGAGTACAATTGGTGGAACACACTGGCACATGGTTGGATAAGTTCACTAGATCTGACTACTTTTCTGGCCACATGCTTCTTTCTTCTACTGGCAATGATTTCAGCAGGTCTATGGCTACCTGGTTAACCTTTTCACACATTCTATTTGTTTGTGGATGGCACGGAGTAGTTCTTATCTTTTTACACCCGTACATGTTACAGAACTCTTGAAAGATCTCCGCTTCAAAGGTCGGTCCTTGGTCTGTTAATACCTGTTCAGGATAACCATGGGGTCTACAGATGTGAGCCTGGGATGCTCTAGCCGCTGTCTTGGCTGTGAGGTCCTTTACAGGTACTACTACAAGAAAACGGGAGTAATGGTCTACTATGGTAAGGGCGTAGACATGGCCTGTGCTACTTGGACTCAACGTCACATGATCCAAGGCCACAAGTTCCAACGGGTGTTTGGTGATGATTGGCTGTATCGGGGATCTCTGGGTATCTCGATCCTTTCTTCTTAGGTTACATGGTCCACAGTCTCGGCACCAGTTTTCAATAGCTCTCCTCATGCCAACCCAGTAGAATCTTTCTCTCAGCAGAACCTCCAATTTCTTCCACGCAAAATGCCCTGCGCATCATGGTAAACCTCTAGCATCATCTGTAGATCCTTTCTTGGCACTACTATTTGCCAGACAAGCTCATGGGTTCTGGGATTGGCATAACGTCTGCACAATTTACCTCAGCCTGCTCTTCACTTTCCACAGCTGTTGGGCTTCTTGTGGAGTATCTGGACCAGGATATGAGCCTTCCTCCATCAACAGTTCTTTAACTAAGTGTACAGCTGGATCACTGTCTTGAGTCTCTGCCCATCTATGGTGGGATAACGAGTTCAACGTGGCTTCTTGCCTTTGATCTTTTATATAGTTCTCACATTGCGCTGGTAGCTCTATCTCTCCCGGCTTCTCCAAGTCTTCTCCTGCATCCTGCAAATGGGGCAACCCAGACAGCACATTAGCGTTGACGTTCTTGTGGCCTGCCTGATACTTGATGGTAAAATTGTAATTCGACAGCCGGGTCATCCACCGCTGCTCCAGTGCACCTAGCTTCACTGTCTGCAGATGGGTCAATGGATTGTTGTCTGTGAAGATAGTAAATTTCGCTGCACACAGGTATTGCTTGAAATGCTCTGTAACTGCCCAGACTACAGCTAGAAACCCTAACTTGAATGAGCTGTAGTTCTCTCGGTTCCTTTCTGTATCACAGACCTTCCTGCTGGCATAGGCTATGACTCTTTCTCTTCCTTTTTGCACTTGGGATACAACTGCTAGTAATCCCACATTACTGGAGTCAGTGAGCACCACAAATGGTTGGATTTAATCCCGATAGAATAGGATCTCATCCCCTGTCAGGGCTCACTTCAACTTATTGAAGGACTCTTCTGCTTTGCTGCCCCACTTAAATGGAAGACTTGGGTTCTTAGCCTTCTTGGACTGGCCTTCCAGGAGGTCTTGCAGGGGTGCGGCCATCTTCATAAACCCCTTGATGAACCTTCTGTAGTATCCTACCGGCCCCAGGAACTGCCTCGCCTCTTTGGCCAGTCCCGTATGACAGTGACCTTTTCTGGATCAGGTGTTACACCGTCAGCACTGACAACATGACCAAGGTACTGTACTTTTGGCTTCAACAGGTGACACTTGGATGGCTTCACTTTCATGCCATAGCTGGACAATGCTTCAAATACTTTAGCCAAGTGCTCCAGATGGTCTTCATACGTCTTGAAGTAAACTATGACACCATCCAGGTACAGTAAGATGGTTTCAAAGTTTTTGTGCCCCAGGTAGCACTCTATCAACCTTTAGAATGTTCTTGGTGCGTTACAGAGTCTGAATGGCATGCAGTTGAACTCACAGAGGCCCATCGGCATTGGAAACGCTGTCTTTTCTCAGTCCGCCTCTGGTACAGGAACCTGCCAATACTCACTGGTAAGATCTAAGGTTGAAAAGTAGTTACCAGTTCTTAGTGCAGCTAGTGACTCCTCATTTCTGGATATTGGGTATGCATCCTTATGTGTAATGTGGTTTATCTGCCTGTAATCTACACACATTCTCATTGTACCATCCTTCCTTTTCACCAGGACTAGAGGAGTTGCCCAGGGGCTACAACTATCTCTTATCACTCCAGCCTCCTTTATTTCCCATAACATCTCTTTGGCACATTGATAGTGAGCTGGCGGTACAGGCCTGTATCTTTCCTTAATGGGTGGATGATCACCTGTGGGGATATGATGTTGAACCTCTTTTACCTGCCCAAAGTCTAGGATTTTTACTAAAGACTTGTTCATATTCCCGCACTACCTTGTAAACTCCATGTTTTTGATGTTAAGGAGTGGAGTCTGTGCCTACCTGTAACTTCTGGCACCAACCCTCCAGCTTTCCCACAGAGCCATTGTCTTCCACCTGATCAGACGGGTTCAAGGGCTCTACTGCCTTGATGGAGATGATGTTGACAGTGTACAGTTTAGCAATGGTAGCATACCTAGGCAATTTGACTTCTTCTTCACCGCAGTTCAAAACACATACTGGTACCCTCCCCTTGTGAACATCAACTACCCCTCTGGCTATCAGGACAGTGGGCCTACTGTCTGAGTACACGGGCTCTACCAGGACTTGCTAATCTTGCCCTCTTAGACCTTTGCTGCCCTACACCAGATTAACATTTCCCTTCTTGGGGGTATTACAATGGGTACCGAATCAGTTATTCTTACACTGCTGACTTCTCCTCCAGACAGCTCTACCTGCTGTCTCAGCATCAAGGCTTTATTTCCTTATGCTGGACTCGCTGCTGGTTGGCAGTTTTGGCAACCTGTTGTAACAAGGCAATAATCTCCCCAAGGCAATTTTCAATAACATTAGTGCCTAAAGTTATCATTGGGTTACTTTTTCGTCGATCAACATCAGCAGTTATCAATTCCTGGGCTTTTAATTCCACCCACCCCACCTTTATGGTGGCTTCTTTAGATCCAACCATTGGCACAGGTTTACCATTACTAGCATAAATAGTAAAACTTTCATCTGGGCGATGTAGAATGTCAGAGTCTGCCCAGTATCTTTTGTAAAGGATATATGGTATTGATGTCACCTGCAAGCTGGTGTCCAACAAAGCGTACATGGGAATGCCATTTAGCACGACACACAGGTTTTGAAAATCCGGAAATGTATTCCGCGCTGACCAAGAGATTTGATGAAAGAACTTTTATTTTAACAACACCACACACACTTAAAACAATTTCCAACGCGTTTCGTCATCCACTGACCACTTCTTCAGGGCACTAAGTGGTCAGTGGATCACCAAACGCGTTGGCAATTGTTTAAAGTGTGTTTTGGTGCTGTTAAAATAAAAGTTCTTTCATCAAATCTCATGGTCAGCGCGGAGTACATTCCCGGATTTTCAAAACCTGTGCATCTCTTTTCCTGCGGGATCTGCAGCGACCAAATCATACAAACTGGTTGTGGGTCACATAACTAGAGAAGGTGAGTGGACTCTTGGATAAATTTCTTGGTGTCCCCCCAGTAACTATTCTATATGCGCGCCCCGCTCTCTCCCTTTCCTTATTTAACACGACAGGCAGGACCGGGCGGCCCCTCACGTAGCTGTTACACCAGTTCTGCCTGCTGCGCAAGGGTATCCTCGTTTAAAGTACAGAATCTTGCAACATGGCCTGGCTTGTCACATCGGCAGCAGATTGGCTTTCCTTCGGGGTTCATAGAGATCACTGGGTTGTCCTCTAGTCATCGAGTTCCTCCTCTGTCGCATCCACGGGACGTCATCTCTGCTGGAAGCTAACTCGACCTTCTCTGCCGCTTGGATTCTTGTATCGCTTGCATAGCTTTGGCCATCTCTGCCACGCTCTTAGTCAGGGCAGAGACTCAGTGGTGATAGGCTCAAGAGTCTGTGCACTGGCCCCTGCTGTAGTCTGTGGGATTTGCGCCCCCTGTTGGTGGTAAGTTATGGCCAGGCATTGTGCGGGTTCTGGGCCACTGGCTGTTTCTTCTTGCAGTATCCTGATGGCCTTGTCCTTAATTTGTGCAAAGTCTAGATCAGGGTTCTGGATGGCCATCATACTCTGTGGGCAGGGGATAGGAGCCCCTCAACAAACTGTACAATAAGCAATTTGTTCTCTTTTTGTACACCATTTGGGTCTGTATGTTACATTGCCCTCAGCACTTCCTGGAGGTTTAAAGCAAAGTCTCTCATGCTATCCTGCACCCTCTGTTTACAGCCGAAGAATCTTATTTTTGGCTTTGCAGCAGTACGGGTGTCAAAGGTGACTTGCAGTCGGGCGATTAAATATTCAACAGTGTCTTTATCAGTGTCCGGCCAGGACTTTACCTCCCACTGGGCTGCACCATTTAATTGCCCAATCAATATACTGATTCGCTGGTCTTCTGTCAGGGGAACACTCTATAATAACTGTCCAGTCTCTCCCTGAAGTCTGTCAGGGTATTTCTTCCCCTGACTATTGCGGCAACCACGTCGCCCCTGGTGTGTACAGAATTACAGGGGTTACGGCTAGCACTTGGGCTGCACCCGGTGCTGCGGACTGGGCTACGGCCGCCCCCCGCGCGAACTCCTCTCTACCCGACTCTGACATCTTTCTCCACCCTAGTGAACTTTAGCCCTTCAGGTCCTTCATATTTGTGGGGATGATCAACTTTAGTTCCGCCGGTGAGACAGGGATTCTCTTCCCCACCGGATGTCGTCAAAGCGCAGATTGAGTCTACTTTCGAGCTCTTTGCAGGGTACTGCCCACAATGACACACCCCCTCAGCTTTCCGCGTGCCTCGTGTCTCAACAATGGCGACAGTCAAGAATACACAGTTTAATAAAGTTTGTGGCACACAGTACCTGTATACGTCAGGCACGAGATCCTGTTCATGATGCCAAAAACTGATGCATGGGGTACTCAGAACAGGGCTGCGGTGTTTCTGGGGAGTCACAGGGGTCTAGACCCGGCTTCCGTAGCCCTGGGTTCAGTGTACAAGGTGTTCTTGGCTAGTATAGGGAAAGTAATTTGTGATGCCACCCGTGGTTTGCAGCTATGAGTGGCCACCGCTGCTGCAGAACCACTGGGGACGATGGATGGGCAGCTCGGATGTAGTGGCTCCCCACGGGTTGAGCGGATCCCCAGGGCAGTGGATGTTTAAGGTTGATACTGGCACAAGGATAGATGATATTGATGGAATCCGGAAACCTAGGAGCAACTCGGGGTTCTCTTCATCTGGCAAATTCTGAGGCCTCCCTGCTGTGCCTTATTAGTAGGTCCCTGCAGCTGCTTAAGGTTAGCTGCGGCCCTTTCTCTCCTGCTGCGTGCCGTATGACAGGCAGCCCACTTCTCTGGGCTCTTCACGCTGCTTTGCCTCTGGGCACTTTGGTGTGGATGGGGACTTAGAATCCCCCACCCTCCTGTATTGGCTACCGGGACGTTATGGCCTGCACAGCCTCGGACTCCGGTGTCCGTTTCTTGGTGTTTACTCCTCTGGGGTGAGCTCAACACCACTCTACTCCCCAGGCTCTACTCTCCTTCCTCAGACCCTTGCATACGGGTCACTCAAGCAAAGTCTAGCTTTCCTGGGATGAGCTTAGCACTGCTTCAGGCCACAGGATGTCTTCCTCACTACTGCTTCATACTAAACTCTGTTATACCTGGGACAAGCTTGGCTCTGCTCAAGTCCACAGGTCCTCTTCACAGTCCTCCCAGGAACTGAACTGATTAACTCCGCCCCAGGCCAGAATTTATAGGGGAGCTTACTCTGAACCCGGGTTTAGATCTCTCCCTTCAGGCCTAGAGGCAGAAAGGTGTTGTGTGCTTTCAGTTTGCCTGGTGTGGATACCCTCTGTTGCTCTCAGGTATGACACTACCCCCGGGGGAGATAATGACATTGTGCTATCCGGACTCTCAGGTGCCACACAAGTAAATACAACATAAATCGATGGCTAATACATTCCTTATTGAGCCTAATCAATAAACATCCAGACCAGGTATATACAGTCATGGCCAAAGGTTTTGAGAATGACACCAAAATTATATTTTCACATGATCTGCTGCCCTCTGGTTTTTATTTGTGTTTGTCTGATGTTTATATCAAATACAGAAATATAATTGCAATCATATTATGAGTACCAAAAGGTTATATTGACAGAATGAGTTAATGCAGCAAGTCAATATTTGTAGTGTTGACCCTTCTTCTTCAGGACCTCTGCAATTCTCCCTGGCATGCTCTCAATCAACTTCTGGACCAAATCCTGACTGATAGCAGTCCATTCTTGCATAATCAATGCTTGCATTTTGGTAGAATTTGTTGGTTTTTGTTTGTCCACCCGTCTCTTGATGATTGACCACAAGTTCTCAATGGGATTAAGATCTGGGGAGTTTCCAGGCCATGGACCCAAAATCTCTATGTTTTGTTCCCTGAGCCATTTAGTCATCACCTTTGCTTTATGGGAAGGTGCTCCATCATGCTGGAAAAGGCATTGTTGGGTGCCAAACTGCTCTTGGACGGTTGGGAGAAGTTGCTCTTGGAGGACACTCTGGTACCATTCTTTATTCATGGCTGTGTTTTTAGGCAAGACTGTGAGTGAGCCAATTACCTTGGCTGAGAAGCAACCCCACACATGAATGGTTTCAGGATTTACAGTTGGCATGAGATAAGACTGGTGGTAGCGCTCACCACTTCTTCTCCGAATAAGCTGTTTTCCAGATGTCCCAAACAATCGAAAAGGGGATTCATCAGACAAAATGACTTTACCCCAGTCCTCAGCAGTCCACTCCCTGTACCTTTTGCAGAATATCAGTCAGTCCCTGATGTTTTTTCTGGAGAGAAGTGGCTTCTTTGCTGCCCTCCTTGAAACCAGGCCTTGCTCAAAGAGTCTCCGCCTCACAGTGCGTGCAGAAGCACTCACACCAGCCTGCTGCCATTCCTGAGCAAGCTCGGCACTGCTGGTAGTCCGATCCCGCAGCTGAAACAGTTTTAAGATACGGTCCTGGCACTTGCTGGTCTTTCTTGGGCGCCCTGGAGCCTTTTTGACAACAATGGAAGCTCTCTCCTTGAAGTTCTTGATGATGCGATAGATTGTTGACTGAGGTGCAATCTTTCTAGTTGCGATACTCTTCCCTGTTAGGCCAATTTTGAGCAGTGCAGTCATGGCTGCACGTGTTTCCTTAGAGATAACCATGGTTAACTGAAGAGAAACAATGATACCAAGCACCAGCCTCCTTTTAAAGTGTCCAGTGGTGTCATTCTTAATTAATCATGACTGATTGTTCGCCAGCCCTGTCCTCATCAACACCCACACCTGTGTTAATGGAACAATCACTAAAACGATGTTAGCTGCTCCTTTTAAAGGCAGGACTGCAATGATGTTGAAATGTGTTTTGGGGGTTAAAGTTCATTTTCTAGGCAAATATTGACTTAGCAAGTAATTGCTGTTAAGCTGAACACTCTTTATGACATTCTGGAGTATATGCAAATTGCCATTAGAAAAACTGAAGCAGCAGACTTTGTTAAAATTAATATTTGTATCATTCTCAAAACTTCTGGCCATGACTGTAGGTTCCGTTGCATCTAGTGCTGAAGTTACAGCTCATCCAAGATGGCGCCCTCTGAAAGGACAGCCAAAGGTTAAACAGTAGCTCCCACTAATCATCGCTGATGGGGCGCGGTAACAAACACGCTGTGGAACGCCCCGGGGAAATCACTAGGCGACGCAGATTCCATCCCTATCGCCCATTTACACGGCAATACCAGGAAAATTCACCATTTGGGTTGCCTCGGATTTTAGAACATGGCTCAGAAATCGCAACCCGGAACAACTGCGAAAAACCAGATCACTTTCCCAAATTATACTCCGCAACTGCGTAGCAATTTCAAGGCAACCGTGACAAAAATCCCGATTGCCAGGCATTTGCTACACCTCAGTGGCGGCGTGTAAAGGTACCTTAACAGTGCTTCCCTTTGATCCTGTACCCGAACAGGTCCAAAATAGAATGGAAAATCTAAAAAGAAAGGAGACTTACTGGATTTATAAACTAAAGATGTTGCAACCCACGGGTTTAAATGAAATAAATGATCTCCTTTAGATATTTTCCCCTGATTGTTTCTATCATCTTTCTTGGTGAGCGTTTTCATCCTCGGTTGAGATGTTCTGGTGTGTACTGTCAGATGTCTGGCGTACCTGATTTATAAACATGCAGGGTGTGCAGGTGTTGTGGCTTTGCTGCGGGTTTTGTGCGTTTAGCCCTGGTGTCCGATCCATGAGAATGAGTTCCCATATCAGTGATAACTATGTGTAATGTTTATTTGAACATCACTTTAATGGTTAATAATTTAAAAATATGTTTCTGAATAAGCTTGGATGCATATGTGTGTGTTTATATATATATATATACATTGCAGGGGTGTCAATACTTTTGGCCACAACTGTATATATATTATATATATATATATATATATATATACAGTTGTGGCCAAAAGTATTGACACCCCTGCAATTCTTTCAGATAATACTCAGTTTCTTCCTGAAAATGATTGCAATCACAAATTCTTTGGTATTATTATCTTCATTTAATATGTCTTCAATGAAAAAACACAAAAGAGAATGAAACAAAAAGCAAAACTGATCATTTCACACAAAACTCCAAAAATGGGCCAGACAAAAGTATTGGCACCCTCAGCCTAATACTTGGTTGCACAACTTTTAGCCAAAATAACTGCGATCAACCGCTTACGGTAACCATCAATGAGTTTCTAACAATGCTCTGCTGGAATTTTAGACCATTCTTCTTTGGCAAACTGCTCCAGGCCCTGATGTTTGAAGGGTGCCCTCTCCAAACTACCATTTTTAGATCTCTCCACAGGTGTTCTATGGGATTCAGGTCTGGACTCATTGCTGGCCACCTTAGAAGTCTCCAGTGCTTTCTCTCAAACCATTTTCTAGTGATTTTTGAAGTGTGTTTTGGGTCATTGTCCTGCTGGAAGACCCATGACCTCTGAGGGAGACCCAACTTTCTCACACTGGGCCCTACATTATGCTGGAAAAATTTGTTGGTAGTCTTCAGACTTCATAATGCCATGAACACAGTCAAGCAGTCCAGTGCCAGAGGCAGCAAAGCAACCCCAAAACATCAGGGAACCTCCGCCATGTTGGACTGTAGGGACCATGTTCTTTTCTTGGAATGCCTCTTTTTTTCTCCTGTAAACTCTCTATTGATGCCTTTACCCAAAAAGCTCTACTTTTGTCTCATCTGACCAGAGAACATTCTTCCAAAACGTTTTAGGCTTTCTCAGGGAAGTTTTGGCAAACTTCAGCCTGGCTTTTTTATGTATCAGGGTAAGAAGTGGGGTCTTCCTGGGTCTCCTACCATACAGTCCCTTTTCATTCAGACGCCGACGGATAGTACGGGTTGACACTGTTGAACCCTCGGACTGCAGGGCAGCTTGAACTTGTTTGGATGTTAGTCGAGGTTCTTTATCCACCATCCGCACAACCTTACATTGAAGTCTCTCGTCAATTTTTCTGTTCCGTCCACATCTAGGGAGGTTAGCCACAGTACCTGTTAGGTGTTAGGAGACAGAGCGAGGAGGACATGATTGGCAGCAGGGAAGCAGCACAGAGACACAGGCTGCCGCACCAGGGATAGCCTACTTGGCTCCAGCTTGTAAGTTTTACTAAAATATTGTCTAGGGGTACCAGCCCCATCAGACATGGGGGAACCCTTGCCTGAATGCAGCAGACATGCTGCATTCAGTTCTGCCCCTAGCTCAACATGAATGTTTGGTGACAGGTCCTCTTTAAGTATTTACATAGACTGGATAGATCACACTCAAACAGATCATCAAATTCGTTTTTAAGCAACTATTTGTACACATCCCGCAGGTCTCACATGATGAAGGGCTTCATTTAGAGTATTGCAAGCTCTGATATTTGTTAAGGCCAAACTTTATAACCACTTCCACCTCAGTCATCCATCTCCTTTCAATCACATGTATCAAATCTTCCATTTGCAATATGCCCTTGTCTTGCCATGTTTTAATCAATCTGTTTCCCTACCTAGTTGATTGTTCGGGTGAGCCCAGGGATTAAGATATTTAGATACCTTCCATGGTAGTTCCAACTTCTTCCATACCACCTTCCATGATGCTATTGCATCCCTATACACCATCGAGTTCCAAATGGCCGGGGTCAGACATGATAAGGGGGAATGTAACACTGAAGCTAGATCCCAAAATCTACAGAACTCACTTTCCAAACTAACATCCAAATGCTGGCTAGTCCTGCACAGCCAATCAACCACTTGTCTAACTAAATAAGAAGGATTGTACCCTCTGGCGTTAGGAAGCCTTATCCCTCCCCCACCAAAGAAGACATGAATGTGTTCAGTTTTATCCTAGGCTTCCCCCTCCCAAAAAAAAAAAATCTTGTGAATGTGTAACGAAGTGGGTAGCCCTGACTGTATTATTATTGAAATGGACACTGAAGTGGACATTACACAGTCCGATACTGCCCCCTTGTGGACAAGTGCTGAAATTGCTGCAGAGATAAAAACACTGACTGCTGATCCCTTCCCACAACAGCCTTGTGCTCAGGAGGAAAAAGTGCGGGAAAGACAGAAGGAGACGGAGCTCGACCAGGACAGACCTGCCTGTGGGTGTTTCTCGAGAGAGGGCTTCCTTGCGACACCTTTCTGGAAAGATCACACCGCGGAAGCCGTTGCGACAACCCCCAGGCTGCAGAACATTGTTACCATGAGCCTAACCTGACTGCAGAGCATCGCACTCCTAGAGCATATTCAGAGACTGTGACAGACACAAGGGAGCCACCTTCGAAATCTATATTTTTTTCTTCTTCCCCGGACTGAGAGACTATAAATCGGTATCTGTGGAGAGGACTGAGGAAACCCCCCTTCATCGCTTCCCCTGGAATCGCCACCGTTAGACCCCAGGCCTGCGACGTGGGAGCTGCGCCGTCTGTTATAGACTGGTAACGTACATTGAGGGAAGGCTAGGGAAAGAGATTGCCAGTACTGTTTTGTTTCTTGCCGTGCACCCGGAACTGAATATCAGGGTATTCAACCTTCCCTATGTGTGCAGCCAAACCGGTTGAATGTGTTATCACCATGTTTAATAGTAAAGAAATGTTTCCTCCCGTTAAATCTGAGTATGGGGATTTTCTTGAAGCAGATCATAGACACACACCCGCGGTCTTACTGCCGGTCACTTCAAATGCTCTATTCAACCTGGAAATATCACCATGTTTGAGCAGCAGGGGAATTGTCTGAAGGGGATACAACACCCTTGGGAAACTCATCAATTTTATCAAGTGGCCTCTCGCCAGCAATGACAATGGCAGACCACTCCAACTTCTTAATTGCATTTTTTTTAAAATAAGCCATCGATAATTCAAAGCGTAGACTGAGTCTGTCGTGCGACCAGGATGTATACCCGAATATTTGATCAAGGATCTTGCTATTGGGATTCCAAATATCTCAATCTGCTGATTATGTTTTACTGTCCGATCGTCTCCCTTCAAAAATAATAACTCACATTTTTTCTTTTTGAGCATGAAGCCTGAGAACTCCCCAAACCTTTCTATGAGATTCAGTGTCCGAGCTAAATCCTTACGCAGGTCGTTCATGAACAATACGATATAATCCACAAACAAGGCAGACCTCATAGTTTTCTGCCCTATTTTGATCCATTCATGACTATTACCACTATTAAGTACTCTTGACAGGAGTTCAATGGCCATGTTGAATAGCAGAGGTGACAACCGACACCCCTGCATCGAACCCTTTCTCAGAGTAAACACGCCTGATAAAAATCCAGGGGTACACACTCTCGCCTGAGGATTCAAGTAGAGCGTTTGGATATAGCTGTGCATCCTACCTCTCAAACCCATCTGATCCAGGACCAATTACAGCCACGACTAATCCACATTATCGAATGATTTCTCAACATCCAATGTGACCAAAGCTGGGCACCCTGATTGATCTTCTCGTTCATATTTTACTGCATCCATGATCAACATGGCTTTTCTGATATTGGACACTGCAGAGCACAGCCTTTATAAAACCCGACTCATAACCCTTCATATAGCATAATACAATCTCATAGCCCTTGATATAGCTGAATGCAGCTTCCATAGCCCTCCATATAGTATAATGCAGCCTCATAGCCCTTCATATAGCATAATACAGCCTCATAGGCCTCCATATATTATAGCCCTCCATATAGCATTATGCAGCCTCATAACCATTCATATAATATAGTGCAGCCACATTGACTCACCGTGGCCGGGGACTCCGGTTTAGACAGGCTGTAGCTCCTTCCTCCTTGTCACGGGTGGGCCGCGCCTGCCGGTAGTGAGGCCCCGTTGAGTGCAGATCAAAAGTTGAAGATGTCTTGTAGGAACAGATTAAAGGGGTTAATTTATTCGTGACGCCACCTATGAGTAGTTCGGTAATCGTTACCGACGCTGCGGAACCTCCGGGGGATGGATAGCAGCAAGATGGAACGCTCCCCACAGGCTGAGCGGTGCTCCCTGGAGGCTGGAGCTGCTCAAGATGTTGTGCGGCAGCTGCGGTTACCTCGTGTGCAGACGGATACAATCATAAGGAAGCACGGATACTGAAAGTCTCTGTAACGGGTCTTTACTGTAACCAGCAGGCAGTACATGGCATACAGTTACGGGTAGTGGACCGGGTGGACTCAGCAGCACACGGTGTTCCTCAGAGATCCATAGTGTTCCTCCATTCTAGCTAAGTGATTGCCATTGTCGCCCAGGAATACCAGGTCGGGTACGGGGAGGCTGCTTCATCCCTATCCAAGATATACGTTATGGATGTTTTGGGGAGCCTTGGATCCCTCGGTGGGTACACCGCTGGTTAGACGACTGGAAGTTGGCTGGTGGTGGGGTGCTCCTGTGATGCCGCTCCTCCACGCTTCTGGTTCGCGTGGCAGAGGTGAACTGCTGCCAGCTTCGGTACCAGTGAACCGACTGTAAGTTGGGCACGGGAGTCTTTTGGAACCTGTGGTTGGTGATGCCCGATCCCGGTTGTTGAGGCCTCAGGTGCTAACACCCGACCGGTGACGGCCCAGGGGCTGCACGGGGTGCAGAGCCCCTGTTCCTACTCCAAGTTCAAGTCTGCGTCTCTCTCTTGTCTAGATTAGACCCTTTCTGCTCTAGACTAACTGTACTTCTCCTACACACTAACCTTGCACTCCGCCCACCAGGACCTTGGATTGGCCCTCTATGTTAAGTGATGCATGCAGGGTTTGGATCTCTAAGTTAACCCAATGGCTGCTGGGTCAGAGAATATTGCGGCTGCATTTATGGCTGCAATACCCTCTTGTGATGCACTCGTTGCGGGGCGCCACACTCTCCCTTGGTTAAATTCGCTTGTCCCCAAGCGTCACACTACTCACGTTACAGAGGTTTTTGTATTTTATAACAGGTTATGAACACTTTTATTAATGACAGGTCATTATTTTGCATAAAAGTGAGGCAAGTAAAATAAACGGGTTAACACATTGCGCGGACCTGGCGGGCGGTCGGCTGTCCTTAGGTTAAAGTTCAGGCTGTGGCCGCCAAGTCGCGGTGTTATTTGCAAACAGGAAGAAGTCTCTTGGCAAAAAGTTCAAACAACAAGTCACTTATGGAGGGCAGGGTTCCGGACTCGTATAGCGAACCACCCGTCACAGCATACATATCGCTCATAGGTTACAATGTCCCCTCTATATAAGTCTCGGTTAGGATGCCCTCGCGGTAGGTGCGATTCCACATCACGGCACCCCACAAACACTTCAGTACTCACACCCTCCTCCCTTACGAATCCCCACCCGGTGGATAAGTTAAAGGTGCTCACCCGTCCGGTTTTATGGAACTCATCAGGCAATGGTGGTTGGCGGCGACCTTCAGCGCGGGCCTGCATATTGGCGCGCAGCCGAGCGTGCCACTCCTCCCTTCGGATGCGACGTACCTCTTTGTCGGAGTGATGCGGCGTGTGGATCAAGTCACTAAGGCGTGATGGTTGTTGAACGGCTGGAGTCTGGTGGGCAGTCTGGAGCGGAGCCCGGTTGAAGGAACCGGAGAAGATGTTGCTGCGGCGGCACCCGACCAGTGTACCCGAGCAGATCGCCCGGCAGAAGGATCCTTGGTGTCTCCCCAGGCGAACCCGGTGTAGAGGTCCTCAGCTGGGCTGTAGGTCTCGTCGTCATCATCCTCGATCTCTCCCTCGATGACCACGTCGGGCTGCTCGGCTAACGGAGATGATGGAATGGAATCCTCTGGGTCGATGGGTGGCTGTGCTGCAAAGTTCTCCTCGAGGTCATCCTGCAGGGCTTCCAGGCTGCCTGCCTCTTCTTCTGTAGCAGCGGGAAGTGGTGTTTCAATCCCGGTCACCAGGTAGGCCTCGTTAATTGCAGAGGAGACCTCCGGTTCAGGGGAAAACAGGCGACAGTCTCGGTAGTGGTGAAACTAGTCGCGGGTTCCGCAAGTGGAACCAGGTAAGTATCCGGTTCTTCCTTGGAGCGCGTTGCAAGCTCCGGCTCAAACACGGTCACAGTTCCAGGCTTTGGAGCGGGATAAGAGGTGGTCTCTACCAGGATGACACAGTCTATTGGTTCTGGAGACGAGGCTGGACCAGTGGTCGGCGTGGGCGAGGCGGTGCTGAAACTCGAGATGTCGTCCGACCCTGGAGTGGTTGCACCCAAGCGGCTCTGCTGCATCGCACGATGTAGTCTGCTGCCCAAGCTTGTACTCCTCGGGGACGCACATCCATGTGAAACAGGTGCTTGAGTCGCAGGGGCTGGCGGGTGCCAGGCCCCTGTACCTCCGGGTCCGGTCCACTTGCAACCCCTGCGACTCCAGTTGTTAAGCCCCTGCTGATAGTGAACCTCATTAACCTTATCTAAAACTATATCAGCTTCAGTCCCAGTCCTTCTCCCTCATGGGCCATGTTCACACACATGCGTTTTTTTGACCATCTCTGCGTTTTTGGGCTGTTAAAAAAACGCAGGTGCGTTAACGCAGGGTACATTTGAGTGTAGCTGCGTTTTTCAGCTCCATTTGCGTTTTTTACCCCTAGTCCAAAAAACGCTGCATGCAGCGTTTTTGGGTGCTGTAAAAAAACGCATGTGCGTTTTTTTAACATGGGGCCCTATGGGAAACGCATGCAAAAACGCATGGTACATTAGTACCTTTTAGTGCCATTCAAAAACGCATGCGTTTCCCATAGGGGCCCATGTTAAAAAAAACGCATGCGTTTTTGAAAAAACGCACATGCGTTTTTTTAACATGGGGGCCCTATGGGAAACACATGCGTTTTTAAAAGGCACATTATGCACCCTGCGTTAACGCTTGCGTTTTTGCCTGCGTTTTTGGTGAAAAAATGACTAAGTCCAAAAACGTGGCAAATCCTTTCAGACACAAGGGACATTTTTTAGCACTCTTAAAAAAACGCAAGTGCTTTTAAGAGTGCTAAAAAAAACGCAAATTGTGTGTGAACATAGCCATCCTCTTCCTCCCCTCCCCTCCATATTCCCACATGTACCAGCCAGCTGGGTGATTTCCTGTTTACATTAAGATAAAATGCAAAAAGACCAGATGCAGACGCAGTGCCTTTTTGCAATATATATAAGGCTACATTCACACAGAGCTATTTTGATCCATTTTGTGAGGATCCATTTTAACAGGATGCAAACATATCAGTCATTCAGACGCTGTGTTTTTTGAGGATCTGGTTTTCCCAGCTAACAGGACAATGGAATCAATGGAAAAATTGGATCTGGAAAACACAACCTAAATTGACATGTTCATTTTTTGTGAGGATCCGTTTTCTACCAAAACAACGGATCCTCATAAAAGGTTGTGTCTGAATAGCAATTCTTGAAAACTCATTGACTTTGCTGGAATGCCGTAGCCTAAGGCCCCTTCACATCATGATTATTTCCTGTCCGTGGGGATCCTGTTTTTTTGCAGGACCCCACGGAAAAGCTCGGATGTGAACTCCGGATGCCACCTCTGAGTCCAGATCCGTGATTTTGACAGGTCCGAACACAGAAATTATTTGCCATGGACCGCGTCAGATCCGATTCTGTCTGATTTGGTCCGATGTGCCCAAAATCGGAGCAGTCTCCGATTCTGGGTATATCAAAAAATTGGACACAATCGGATCCGTGACAATTTAGACACAATCGAGTGGCCATACAGGACCAATCTGGGCCCATAGGGATACATGGGGGCCAAATCGGATCCGTGGCTATCAGTTTTACAACAGACAGCCATGGATCCCAAAAAATCGTGATGTGAAGGGGGCCTAAGGCTACATTCCCACACAGCATTTTGGCTGCGTTTTGTGAGGATCCGTTCTTGGTGCAGAAACTATACCAGGATCCCAAGAGAGAGCCCTCAGTGCAGCAACCCGGGTGTGGAGAGTCACAGAGAGAGAGAGATGCAACGGTCTGGTCGGGTTCCATGCCTACAACCCTACTCACTGTGGAGATCCTAAAGTGTTTCCCTCAACTCCTGACGAGTGTACCCGTTCAGAACACCAGTAAAGGTACCAAAAGACTTTTATGTGTGCGTGTCCCTCCTTCCATCTGCACCACACTGACCGCGCTTCCCTACTCCCACCTTGCACAGAAATGACTGTGCTACTCCATTACAACTTACAGCCCCGGGGACCCGCTCGTCTTGTAGGGAGCGATATCATCTTGCTGCCGCCCATCACCCCGGAGGCCCAAGCAGCGCCAGTGCCATCACCGGTACCTACAGGTGGCGTCACGACTTGACAGAATTTTTATTATTTTTCTTTTTACTCATTTTTCATCTGCATCCCCCGGGCCCACGGCCTCAGGCACCGCTACCCGTGACATCCCCTCCAGACCGTGCCTGAGTGATCCGAGTACCCCAGGGGCCTGGGCAGGACAGATTCTGGCGTCACGAACAGGATACCGTGAACAGTGTAACCGGGTACGTGCGCCATTTATTGACTGTTTTTGTGAACTGTAAATTTGAACCAGCATTTCCCACAGAGCGGGAAAGGAAGGGGGCGTTACAGTGCAAGGGCGCGAAGATAGGCCCCGCCCCACGCTCTGACGAGATCTGCCAAACGCAGCAGTCGGATCCGGAAATTCCCGAAGTGCTCCACTCCCCGTCCGCTGAGCTGACTACTTCCTTTGATTTAAAAGAGACTGGCAGCGATTCACTAGGGTGGAGCGAGAATGAGTGCCCCGGACCCCAACAATGCATTAGTCCCGAATGTGAACCCGCCTGCCACGGTGGCAGGAACCACGGACAGACAGCTCGTAGTCGTCAATCCACCCTGCGGTGCCATGCCGCCACCGACACCTGCACCAGTAGCTCCAATAATGCCGATCTCTCTGCCGTACGTCCCCAATGCAGCCTGGTTACCCAAGTACGACGGCAAGCCAGGCGCCCTAGATGCGTTCCAGAGGAAGATATGTACCGTGCTGGACATGTACGCGATGACCGGTAAGCAGAGAGCATCAGTAGTGATGGGACAGTTAACAGGTGCTGCATAGCTGGAAACCCAAAACTGGTCTGAGGAGGATCAGGCATCTGTTGTGCAGATATTTGAAAAGTTAAAAAGAGTTTTTGATCATCATACTGCCACTGAATTGAGACTGTTGTTTTACCATTGCAAGCAAGGGGCACAGGAAAGTGTTCTAGATTATTCCCTACGCCTGAAAGAGGCGCTGAGACTCCTTAAAGAAGCTGATCCCGGTGGCGTCTGTGATGAGAATAAAATGTTTATTGAACAATTTGTAATAGGCCTCTAGTTACCAGATGATAGAAAGCAAGCACGCTAGTGGGTTCTCCAGAACCCTGATGCATAGTTTATCACTCTAAAAGAATTAACTGTTAAGGGACAGCAGCTCCCGGCAGTGCCAGACTTAACCGCACAGCCGCGATGGACAGAAACCCCTTCCGTACCAGAAGCACCTTCCTCATCCCCAGCAGTAGAAACCAGCATGCAGGCTGTGACCCCTGACCGGTTTGACAGTCTGTGTTCAGAGGTACGCCAGCTGACCAAAGAGGTGGCTAAGCTCCAAGGTGCTAGGCAACCCAAGACAGAAGCAAAGCCATCAGACAAGATCCAGCTCGCTGACAGCCCTGACGACATCCCATGGATGAAGAGGAGGACACCACCGCTTCAAGGGAGGACCACAGATCGCTACAGTGCCGATGGACAGCCCATCTGTCGCAAATGCAACAAAGAAGGACACATCTACCGGTTCTGCCCTTTAAACGAGCAGCCTCAGGGACCGAAGGGCCAACCCCAGGAGTAGACAGTCCAGGCCCGTCCAGCTGGGAGCGCAGGTACGTGGGAGATCGTCCGTACCTGTCCATCATCATCGACGGCACCGCTACCACTGCATTGGTAGATACAGGATCCCAAGTGACTACCATCCCCAGTATCCTTTACAAATGGTTCTGGTCCAAAATAAAACTGGAACCCCCAAACACTGACTTGAACATTGTAGCAACTAATGGGTTGCCCGTAATGATAGAGGGGCAGTGGGAGGCAACAGTAAAGGTGGGGAGGGTACAGTTAAAGAACCAGGGACTCATAGTGGTTCAGGACAAACCAAATGAGAGGGATCCACATGTGATATTGGGTACCAATGTGATGGTTAACTGTTCAGATGAAGTGTTGTTTTTGCTCCAACAGAGTGCAGATACCGCTAAGCCAGGCGAGAGGAGAGCTCTTCAGAAGGAGATCCGAGCTCTCGTGTATCAGCAGCAGGTAACAATGTCTAATGGTGAAATTGGTAGCGTACATGTCACACACCCAATTCCTATTGTAGTGCCACCAAGAAGTGAAATGATGATCTGGTGTCGGGCAGCAGTAGGCCTCAGAGGGCAGGACTACCAGGCAGTAGTGGAGCCAGTGATGTCTGACAGTAGTCCTATACTCCTGACAGCCAGGGGGGTGGTTGATGTACGAAAAGGAAGGGTACCTGTACGTGTGTTAAACTACGGTGATGATGAAGTAAGGCTGCCAAGGTATTCCATTGTTGCAAAACTGTACCATGTAGATAACAACTCAATATATGAAGCTGAATCACTAGCTCAGACAGTGTCAGACGAACCTCATGTTTCCAAGAACCAGCTAGAGAAATGGTGTCAGGAGCTCCGTATAGGAACTAACAACACATCTTAAGTTATCACCAGAAAAATGGGTGGTTCGGGAATACGAACAAGTGTTTAGCAAGCATCCACTTGATTTTGGGAGGATTAAAGGAGTACAGCATCATATACCCACAGGTAACCATCCACCCATTAAAGAAAGATACAGGCCTATACCACCAGCACACTACCAGAAAGCAAAAGAGATGCTACAGGACATGAAGAATGCAAGGGTCATTAGAGATAGTTGTAGCCCTTGGGCAGCACCACTGGTCCTGATTAAAAGAAAGACGGTAGTATGAGAATGTGCGTAGATTATAGGCAGATCAACAGAGTAACACACAAGGATGCATACCCGTCACCACGCATAGAAGAGTCACTTGCTGAATTAAAGTCTGCCAATTACTTCTCAACCTTGGATCTTACTAGTGGGTACTGGCAGGTCTCCGTTGCAGAAGAAGATCGGGAGAAGACAGCCTTCACAACAACAATAGGGTTATGCGAGTTCAACAGCATGCAATTTGGGTTATGCAACGCACCAGGAACATTCCAGAGGCTGATGGAGTGTTGCCTAGGCCACAGAAACTTCGAAACTGTACTACTATACCTGGACGATGTCATAGTGTACTCCAAGGTATAAGAAGACCTTGGCTCACCTAATATGTGGTGCTCAAAAAAATGGTAAATAGTTTATAGTATAGTTGGCACACACTTTAAGAAAAAATTGAATCCGTTTTGTAGCAGGAAAATTCTTTATTTGTTTCTGCTTTTTTGCATAAATTATTACAGCAACCCCAACGTTTCGACTTTATGGAAAGTCTTCTTCAGGGAGAATAAACAGAGATCTACAAATTTTTGACACAACAAAAGAAATACATTAGAGATACATGTACAGTACATATGTCAGAGGATAAATTCACAAAAGAAAAGACACTCAAAAGAACATACCTAGGAACCACAAAACTCCTAGTTGAGTTAGATCAGAAACAAATCGTTCTGGAACCGTGATTCACAAAATAAATGAATCTCAGATTTTGATATGCGTAAATTGATTCTCTATAGGTCATCCACTAGGCATAAACAGAGACACATTAAGAAACTTCATATGTCAGGGGCGTGGCCTAGCGGCATGTGAGGAGGACGTGCGCCTGCAGAGCTCCCGCGCTTGATCCTTCTTTAACCCTGCAATCCCCGCGACCGGATCGCTCACCACGGCCCCGGTGGTTCCCCTGGTGACCGGGATCATATTGAGGTACCTGTGGGACCCGGTGAGGCGGCGAAATGGTCAAGAGGACCCAGAAAAAGGCCCTTGGTGAAGCGGGCGGCAGCCTCCAAGATGGCGCCGGGACAGAGGCGAGCTCCTTCCTGGAACAGGAACCGGTGAGCGTGGCACGGAATAGAGCGGCTGCTACACGCTTGCAGCAGTTCGCTCGTGTGGAGAGGCTGGAGCAGGCAGGACAGGAGGAGACGGATAGTCTCTCTGAGGAGGCAGAGCACACTGCTGTGGCGACGGCCTCGGGAAGGGGAGAGATGGGGGAGGTGCAGATGTGTGTGCCCAGACTCCGGAGGAGCAGGAGGCCCAGGGCAGCTGGGGAGCTGTGCTGACACAAAATAATGACATGCTGGCGGCTCTAGCCCTACAGACACCGGCTGAACCTACTATAAAAGATGTTTTTCGGGCTGTGCTTCAGTGTGGATCATCAATATCACATGTACTGACTCAGCTAGGCCACCTGCAAGAGACTGTCCAAACTGTACGGCATGATTTACATGAGGCGAAGGGGCAGGCCAGAGAATTGGAGAAAAGAGTGTCTAAAGTGGAGATGCAGATGGCACCCTCTGTCAAGTTTCACTCTGAAGTTAAGAAGGAATTCCAGATGGTACATGCAAGACGGACGATCTAGAAAATAGATCGCGCCGTAATAACGTTCGCATAGTAGGTGTGCCTGAGAGATACGAAAAAGGGAACCCTACTTTGTTCTTTGAGTCATGGATCAAGGAGATAATTGGTGCTGACCGCCTGACTCGCCTCTATGCCATTGAACGAGCACACAGAGTCCCTGCACATCCCCCTCCCCCGGGGCACCAGCCTAGGACTGTCCTTGCAAAACTCCTCCACTACAGAGATCGTGATATTATCCTCAACTACTCCAGAGATCATCAGGATATTCTCATTAATGGTGCCAGAGTCTCATTTTATCCGGACTACTCCCAGAAGTCCAGCGGCGGAGGGCTAAGTTCGCCCCGGTGAAGGCTCGTCTCCGGGAGCTTGGAGTCAAATATTCTGTTTTGTTCCCTGCTAAATTGAAGATTCTGGCTGATGATAAATCACATTTTTTCTTTGATGCCCAAGATGCCATGGACTGGATTGATTGTAATGAACTGCGGTTGCGTAGGGAAGCCAACAGAGACTCTGCCGACTGAGAGAATACTGTCTATGATTCTTCCTCTTCTTGATTGCCCTTGTCGGGCCAGTGGAGGCGGCTGCCCGCTAAATAGGTTTTGCTCTAATGTGATGTTCACTGTTGGCATATTTGACTTCTTCCTTCCTTCCCCCCCCCTTCCCTCCCCCTCCTCTCTTCTCTTTCTTTGATCTTTTCTCTTTCCCCTCTCTGCTTCCCTTCCCTCCCTCCCTCCCCTCTTTCTTTCCCCTTTTTCCCCTCCCTTTTTTCTCTCTTTTTCTTCTTCCCTTTATTCTTCCTATGCCCCATCTGCTCCTTTGTTTTCTTCTTGTGCTCTCTATTGCCTTTCCTCTCTTTCTCTCCTATCTCCTTCTTCCTTTCTTTTCTTCCCTCCTACTATATTTCTCTGACTGGTGCCGCACTTTGTTATTATTGCATTTAATTACCTCATCTTTGGAGTATTCCTATTTTGTTTGTTGGATCCAGGTCGCTGGGACTGACACTCCTGGGTTTTTTTTTTGCGCGGATGGCGCTATGGAACTGAAGCGTCCACTTTATTGTGAAACGGGGCTAGCATCGCCCTTGGACTGTTTGTTTGGTTTTTTGTTTTCAGTTTTTCTTTTCAGTAGTGGGGCAGGGAGTGGGGAGGGAGGTGGTAGGGTATGGGTTAGAAGATGATCCGGATCCTGAGAAGTAGCCAGAGACTAGTTATATGTGTGTTGTTACTTGATCATGGGTGAAATACGGATTGTGAGTTGGAACACCCGTGGCCTGAAATCCCCAGTCAAGCGACAGGCTGTGTTCAGCTCGATCGTAGCGCAGAAGCCCACTGTGATCTGTTTACAAGAGACCCATCTTACTCCCGAGACCTTGGGTGTCCTTAATAAACGCTGGGTTAGGGTGGGTTTCCACTCTACGTACTCTGAATACTCTCGCGGAGTTAGTATGCTGATACACACTAATGCGCACTTTCAATGTTTGGGTACACGAGTTGATGATGAGGTCGTTATGTGGTCCTGCATTGTCGGCTCTTCACTAAAATATTGTTGTTAATTTCTGTTTATATCCCGCCACCTTTTCATAGTGGACTTATTCATAAGATACTCACCATTGTGGGAGATTACCCAAATGTCCCGTTTATAATTGTGGGAGACTTTAACAACATTGCTGACTCACACTGGGACAAGAGTTCGCGGACCCCTGCCAGACCGGAGGGTAATGCTACACCGTTTGGAGTTTTACTGCGGGAAGTGGCGTTGATTGATTTGTGGAGAAGCAGACACCCTGAAGTTTATCTATACTCGTGCTTTTCCTCCACCTTCTCTTCCCTGTCGCGCATTGACCTAGCCCTGGGGGATCGCTTTATGCAGGACCTGGTCTATGAGGTCTCCTATTTGCCCAGAACGGTTTCTGATCATTCTCCCCTGAGTGTCCTTCTCCGGTGGGATGACCCGGGTCGGGTGCGATGCGCGACTTGGAGGTTGAACCCTTATTGGCTACAATTGATAGATAAGGAGGAGCGGTTTGGAGCCGAACTGAATGAGTTTTTGCAGTTTAATGGTGGCTCTGCCCCCGCGGGAGTGGTGTGGGATACTCTCAAGGCCTATCTGAGGGGTATGTGCACAAGGGAAATAGCCAAGGTTAAGACGTCATCTAAGGCTGGTGAACTCGTGGTCCTTCGTGAGCTTGAAGCGGCTGAAACTGCTTTGTCGATCCAATCTACCCCTGATACTAGGTCGAGGCTGAAACGGGCTCAGGAACAGCCACCGAGTACACTATGCGTAAAGCGGATCAGAAACGAATGTTTCAGTCTACGCACTGCTTCGAGAATGCGGAGAGAGTTGGTCACTTGCTATCCGTGATCACTTCTGCACAACGTGACTCATCTTTTATCCCCCACCTGCGTAATCCAGACGGTGTTATGTCGTGCAGTGCACCTGATGTTGTCTCTACCCTTAAACGGTTCTATCAGGAACTTTACTCCTCCCGTTACTCTGCGGGTTCTGCTGAGCTGGAGGCATTCTTGACCGGGGTGGAGTTGCCGTCGCTGCCGCGAGACTTAATGAACCGTCTAGAACAGTGTTTCCCAACTCCAGTCCTCAAGGCACACCAACAGGTCATGTTTCAGGATTTCTTATCATTAGACAGATGATGGAATTATCCCCTGTGCAAGTGATTAAACTAACACCTGTGCAATCCTAAGAAATCCTGAAACTTGACCTGTTGGTGTGCCTTGAGGACTGGAGTTTGGGAAACACTGGTCTAGAAGAGCCTATTACTCTTGATGAGCTAGAAGGGGCGTTGGGAACTATGTCTAATGGGAAGGCACCTGGTGCTGATGGTCTTCCCGTGGAAATTTTCAAAAAATACAAGGAGGTGTTACTTCCAGTCCTTTTGGACACCTATCGGGAGAGCCTGACTGCTGGCTCCCTTCCACCTTCCATGCGGGAGGCCATCATCACAGTCATTCTGAAAAAAGATAAGGACCCGACGCTCCCAGATTCCTACAGACCCATCTCTTTGTTGCCGGTAGATACAAAACTTCTTGCCAAAGTCTTGGCCATTAGATTGGTAACTGTTATTGAACACTTAATCCACCCCGATCAGACGGGTTTTATGCCAAACAAATCTACTTCTATTAATATACGCGGTTATTTTTAAATATGCAGGTAAGTGCGGAGAATGTGGGGCGGAGGGTAGTCCTGTCTCTGGACGCCGCTAAAGCTTTTGATAGCGTTGAATGGCCCTACCTATGGTTAATACTTGAGCGCATGGGATTTGGCCCTGGCTTCATTGCCTGGATCCGACTCCTTTATACTTCACCGTGTGCTATGGTGCGGGCTAAGGACGGATCTCCGGGCACTTCGCTCTTGGTCGTGGCACGAGGCAGGGCTGCCCTCTGTCGCCACTGCTATTTGCACTGGCGATAGAACCGCTGGCAGCCAGGATACGTTGCGACCCAGAAATTGTGGGATTTAAATATGGGACTCATATGGAGAAGCTAGCATTATATGCCGATGACTTGCTTCTGTTCCTGGCCAACCCTGATGAATCCTTATCTAGAACCATGTCATTACTGGCTGATTTTGGCCGCCTGTCGGGATTGGTCATTAACTGGGACAAGTCATCCTTGCTGCCTCTAGATTCTGAAGTAGCCGTAGCTACTGAAATGCCGGTTGTATCAGTATTTAAATATCTGGGAATTGTTGTTTCGACCAAACTGGGAGACTTTGAACGTCTTAACCTGGCGCCCTTGCTGCTCAAACTCAAACAGAAGACCTGTGCATGGGCTAAACTGCGCCTCTCGGTGGTGGGCAGAGTTAATCTATTGAAGATGGTTATTATGCCCCAGCTATTGTATATCCTGCATAACGCTCCGGTCTGGCTCCCCCAAAACAGATTTTATAGAATAAATGCTATCTTTCGAGACTTTATTTGGCAGAGTGGTCAGGCACGTATTAAACTAGAACATCTCCAAAAGCCTAAGGACGAGGGTGGATTGGCACTGCCGAATCCCTGGATTTATTATCTGGCATCCCAGTGCCAGCACCTGGCGCGAGGCGCTGAAATGAGCCCGGTTGACTCAGTGGGTAGGATTGTTGAGTTCCTGGTGGGGCGAGGATCACTGCTCTCACATCTGGAGGCTGATAGACTGCGGGCCGTTGGGGCGAGGAGCCCGACACTACTTCTTATGGTGAAGGTTTGGGAGAAGGTAAAGAGCATTAGAGGTGTCACAGCATACACACGATATACCCCCATATGGGATAACCATAGGCTCCCGGAGCTGCAGTCACTCAAAGGCTTTGCACAGTGGAGAAGGATTGGCATCTGGTGGATGGCACAGCTGTTGAGAGCTGGAGTGCTGAAAACCTTTGAGGAACTGAGGGCGGAATTCGCACTACAACACTCGATGTTTTTTCAGTACCTACAGCTACGACATGCTTTTAATGCCCAACAGCGTATGTCTTGTATTGTGATACAACAGGACATGGTGGTTAATATTCTTGGCTCTTTGTCGACCTGTAAAGGACTGATTTCTTTTATCTATGAATGCCTCCTCACTGTGATATTGTCCAAACACCCAATGGTCTCTAGGAGTAAGTGGGAGTCGCAGTTGGGAATTATTACGGATGATCAATGGGATTCGATTTTGCAGAATGTTCCTCATTTATCCCTCAGTGAGCCTGCGCGCCTCTCGCAGCTTTACGTTATTTATAGGGTCTACCGGACCCCTAAGTGGTTCTTTGATAGGGGGTTGCGGCCAGACTCGACTTGCCCCAAGTGCCAGATGGAAGACGCAGATATTCTCCATATGCTATGGACATGCCCAATTATACGCATATTCTGGAACAAAGTGTTTACTATCATTCACTCAGCTACGGGACAGAGTGTTCCATCAGACCCACTTGTCTGTGTACTGGGGTGTACTGAACCACTATATGGTGATGACCTCTCTCTACTAGCAATTACCAGAATGCTTTTTATTGCTTGTAAGCTGATCGCTCTGTATTGGATATCGGATCGATCCCCTTCCCGCAGGGAGTATATCAACAGGATTAATCTGAATGTTCGCAGGGAAAAAGCCATTTACTCCAAGCGAGGGAAGGAGAGGGTTTTCTCTAATATTTGGAGTGGCTGGCTGGATTCCCCGGGACTGGCCTCTCCTGATTTGTAGTGATTTACTCAGAAGGTGACTCATGCTTGATTCTTGCATGTTACTTTTCATGGTTTCGTATTTATCTACGTCTGGCTGCCTGAGGGAGAATGGGATCGTCTTGGGAGGGGGTGGGAAGGAGAGGGGGTATGTTCTTTTCTTTTTTGTTTTTCCTTTGTTAGCTATGTTTTCGCTGCTTTATTTCAACTGTAGTGGTGTTTTTTTTTTTTCTTTTCCGTTTTTCTTTTGGATGCCAAGGGTTATGCTTTACTTTATTGGCATTGTCGCAGGGGAGTGATAGGAGGTGAGTATAATTGTTTATTCTTTATATGTGTGTGCTGTGATGCCAGCCCATATGTCAGGTTGACGGACAAATACCAGGATTTGGGGCACATGGACCAGGATGGAGCACATATACAAGGATGGGGCACATGTACCAGGATATGGGCCATAGATACCAAGGATGGGGGATCATATACCAGAATATGGGGCACATATACAAGGATGGGGCACATGTACCAGGATATGGGCCATATATACCAGGATGGGGAATCATATACCAGAATATGGGGCACATGTACAAGGATGGGGCACATGTACCAGGATATGGGCCATATATACCAGGATGGGGGATCATATACCAGAATATGGAGCACATATACAAGGATGGGGCACATGTACCAGGATATGGGCCAGTATATACCAGGATGGGAATCATATACCAGAATATGGGGCACATATACAAGGATGAGGCACATGTACCAGGATATGGGCCATATATACCAGGATAGGGGGATCATATACCAGAATATGGGGCACATATACAAGGATGGGGCACATGTACCAGGATATGGGCCATATATACCAGGATGGGGATCATATACCAGAATATGGGGCACATATACAAGGATGGGGCACATGTACCAGGATATGGGTCATATATACCAGGATGGGGATCATATACCAAATATGGGGCACATATACAAGGATGGGGCACATGTACCAGGATATGGGCCATATATACCAGGATAGGGGATCATATACCAGAATATGGGCACATATACAAGGATGGGGCACATGTACCAGGATATGGGCCATATATAACAGGATGGGGAATCATATACCAGAATATGGGGCACATATACAAGGATGGTGCACATGTACCAGGATATGGGCCATATATACCAGGATGGGGGATCATATACCAGAATATGGGGCACATATACAAGGATGAGGCACATGTACCAGGATATGGGCCATATATACCAGGATGGGGAATCATATACCATAATATGGGGCACATACCAGGACAGTATGGGCAAAGCTTTCTACCTCTAGATGTGCAAAGTTGGAGAGACATCCCTACAGACTTGCAGCAGTAATTGCAGTGAAGGGTGAGTCCTATAAAGTATTGACTCGGGGGATGAATACAAATGCACATCACAATTTTCAGATTTATATTTTGAAAACATTTAGAGAACTGTGTATCATCTCCTTTATACTTCACAAATACTTGTACTTAGTGTTGGTATCACATACAATTCCAATGGGGTGCACTAACTTTGTGAGTGTATCATGAAAAACTGTGTAAAAGATCAGTGTGTATGAAGACTTATTCAGGTGATTGTAAATCCTGCTGACCGCAGAGGATCTCCAGCAGATGATGGCGGGAGCTCGGCTCCTTGGCTTTATTATTCTGGAATTTCTTAACACTTCTATGTTTTTTATTCCTTAGATCATGATGCGCCCAACGGGAGCAATCTGCAAGAATGGTAAGAGAACATCTATGTGGTATTAAATTCTCCTCTTAAAGGGGTTTTTCCAATGTAAATTGATAATTCTGTAGTGACTCTATGTGTTTGCAGGTTTATCAATCCTTCCAGAATACGCACTGTACACTGCCAGGATTCGCTGGTTTCTAAGCCAAGAACGGACTGCAGTTATGCCATATGCATGTTCTTAGCCAGAACCCGACTAGTGGGCGTGGCCTCAATCGATTCAAGTGCATGGAGTGGGAGTGTCTGACTAGTGGGCATAGCCTCACTCAATTCAAGTGCATGGAGTGAGAGTCTCCAACTGGAGGGCATGGCCTCACTTGATTCAAGTGCATGGAGTGGGAGTGTCTGACTAGTGGGCATAGCCACACTCAATTCAAGTGCATGGAGTGGGAGTGTCTGACTAGTGGGCATAGCCACACTCAATTCAAGTGCATGGAGTGAGAGTGTCTGACTAGTGGGCATGGCCTCACTCAATTCAAGTGCATGGAGTGGGAGTGCCTGACTAGTGGGAGCCGGTCTAGCTGGCAAAGCCTTGCTTCATACACTTGTATTAAGTGAGGCCACGCCCACTAGTTGGGTTCTGGCTGGGAACATGTATATTGCATAACTGAGGTCCGCTCTCACTTTAGAAACCAGTGAATGCTCGCATTGCACAGTGCGGACACTGGGATAATTGATAGGTCTGCAGACACAGAGTGACTACAGAATTATCAGTTTAGACCGGACAACCCCTTTAATTGTTTACACTGTAGTCTTCATTATTGATTGTAATACTGACCATGACAGTTCAAAGGAAACCCATCATGCCACATTTCCTACAGGTGTATAGACCCCAGAAGTAGAGTAAGAAATGTCACCTGTTTTGCAGTAATCCGATATAACAGTGTTGAGAAATCAAGCTTTGACTCCACAGTACATGAGTCTGGCAGAGCGTTGTGGGCGGTCGGTGCCCTGAGGTTCTCCACACTCTACCTAGGGTCCACCAGGATCATTTTGATGTGTTTTCAAAAGCTTGATTTTATATCGCTGATACATTGGATTACTGCACAATGGACGACATATTTATTGCTTTTCTAGGACCTATACACTATACAGCCATAACACTTTTCTGTTGTTTTTTAAATCATCCCTTTACTACAGCAGAACGTCTTAGGGTACCTTTACACGCGGCTACATTTCTAGGGTGGCTACAGGTAACTTACTGGTTGCAGTGAAATCATGGAGAGATTATTCCATTTGTACACAGCAACAAGATAGAACCTTATCTCCATGATTTCACTGCAACCAGTAAGTTACCTGTAGCCACCCTAGAAATGTAGCCACGTGTAAAGGTACCCTTAGGGTACCTTTACACGCAGCTACATTTCTAGGGTGGCTACAGGTAACTTACTGGTTGCAATGAAATCATGGAGACAAGGTTCTATCTTGTTGCTGTGTACAAATGGAATAATCTCTCCATGATTTCACTGCAACCAGTAAGTTACCTGTAGCCACCCTAGAAATGTAGCCGCGTGTAAAGGTACCCTTATGGTTCAGGCTAGGTAATGAACCTATGTCCTGGTATCTCTGGATATTTATGTCCTTCCATTGGCGGACACACACATTAAGGGGCCCCTGTACCAAAAACAGTAAATGGGCCATTTTCAGCCCAATAAATGATTAAAATGCACTGTATCACCTGCTTTGGACTCCTGTGTGGCCGCACCAATGATATGTCCGCCCCTATGTCCTTCCACTGACTTGTTCATAGATGTGCACATTGCTAGAAATCATGGTGTCCTAACTGATAGAAAGCTGCCTCCATCACCCACCTCCAGTATTTCATCTATACTGGGACCAATGAGCCAATGTGTGGATGGAGCCAGAGTGTGGATGGAGCCAATGAGCCAATTTGTGGATGGAGCCAGTGAGTGGATGCTGCAAATGAGTGGATGGAGCCAATGTGTTGATGGAGCCAATGAGCTAATGTGTGGATGGAGTCAGAGTGTAGACGGTGACAATGTGTGGATGGAGCCATTGTGTGCAAGGATGGAACCAATGAGCCAATTTGTGGATGGAGCAAATGTGTGGATGGAGCAAATGTGTGGATGGAGTCAGAGTGTAGACGGTGCCTATGTGTGGATGGAGCCATTTAGCCAATGTGTGGATGGAGCCATTGAGCCAATGTGTGGATGGAGCCAGAGTGTAGATGGTGACAATGTGTGGATGGAGCCAATGTGTGGATGGATCCAGAGTGTAGACGGTGCCAATGTATGGATGGAGCCATTGAGCCAATGTGTGGATGGAGCCATTGAGCCAATGTGTGGATGGAGCCAGAGTGTATATGGTGACAATGTGTGTATGGAGTCAATGTGTGGAGGGAGCCAATGTTTGGATGGAGCCAATGTGTGTGGACGGAGTCAGGAGTGTGGACGGAGTCAGGAGTGTGGACGGAGTCAGGAGTGTGGATGGAGCCAATGTGTGGATGGAGTCAGGAGTGTGGATGGAGCCAATGTGTGGATGGAGTCAGGAGTGTGGATGGTGCCAATGTGTGGACGGAGTCAGGAGTGTGGATGGAGCCAATGTGTGGACGGAGTCAGGAGTGTGGATGGTGCCAATGTGTGGACGGAGTCAGGAGTGTGGATGGAGCCAATGTGTGGATGGAGTCAGGAGTGTGGATGGAGCCAATGTGTGGATGGAGTCAGAGTGTGGATGGTGCCAATGTGTGGACGGCTTGCAGCCCATTGACTCCCTGCAATCACGTCTCTGAGGGTGTGATACCAGCAGAGCTTGCTCCAGTTCTATGACATCAGGACTGCAGGCAGTGCTATATTTATTGTTCACGAAAGGTTTTTGTTGTTGTTCTGATATCATTTTATTTTTTTCCGGAATTACAGGGATCTGAAGAACATCGGTTGCAGGACGAGCGAAGAGCCAGAGGTAATAAGGGGAGAAGTGTGGCAGCTACTAGCTGGATGTCACAATAATGATGACCTTCTATTATAGCATTGATTAAAGGGAATGTGTATCTATGAGTGCACCATGATGTAGGGCTGTGACCCTGCTCCTAGCCATGTGTCATTTGTTGGTCTGTCTGCTGTCACATTTTTGTCTCCTGCACATCCAACAGTGCTCAGAATGCTTAGCCCTCTACAGCCCCGCCCACTCCACTGATTGGCTGCTATTCCTGTATAACTCCACCTATATCACTGATTGGCAGCTTCCTGTGTACACTGTATATTGACAGACAGCTGTTATTTGGTGCTGGGGGGGGGGTTGGACCAGGAGGCACAAGATATTTAGTCCTGTTGTGATAATTTCCTGATAATAAACCAATAATTTCATTGTAAATGGAAAACACAGCCCAGTAAGTGACACATCACTGGAATCAGGGTCTTGTCTTCTACTTCATGCTGCTCTTACATTGTATACTTGCTGACAGATTCTTTATATAAGGATATACTGGATAGATGGTAAATATGTCATTGCTTTTTGTTGTGATTCCCTGCTTTCTCTCAGGACTCTTCTGCTCCATTCATGTGTGTGGGAGAGATGGAGATAGCAGAGCTCTGTCCGTCAGTCCCATATACATTGAATGGTCCTTTACAATCATGGTCCCCTATTCAACTATAAGTAAATGAGGGAGAACGAGGAATGGGGGCTTCATTGTAGCATTGCTGGCACTTATCACCGAGCCGCTGCCATGTTTACCTGCATTTATCGGGCACAGGTTTAGCTGTGTGCCGGGATCTCTCACCGGATGGGATCAGCTCTGATATTAATGGGGTTGTCTGTGATCAAACCCAAGAGCTGCCTCCATTTAATCATTCTTTACCTTCATATTTCCAGATCTGAGTCCCTGCAGGATCTCGTGCATTATCCTGTATTTGTGGGGGATATTGGCGGCTCCTAAATGATTGGTTGAACCCTGGAGCGAGTCGGAGGGGATTCTGTAGAGATCCTCGGGGAGTTACTGAGAGTTACTCCTCCTGTTTGGGTGAATAATCAAGTATTTCTAGCCAAAATAGGCTCACACCCCTATCAAATACCAGGATATAGTTAACCCTTTATCGGGATGTCTATTAATATACAGGGTGGGCCATTATATGGATGCACCTAAATAAAATGGGAATGGTTGGTGATATCAACTTCCTGCTTGTGGCACATTAGTATATGGGAGGGGAAAGCTTTTCCAGATGGGTGGTGACCATGGCGGCCATTTTGAAGTCGGCCATTTTGGATCAACTTTATTTTTATTCAGTGGGAAGAGGGTCATGTGACACATCAAACTTATTGAGAATTTCATAAGAAAAACAATGGTGTGCTTGGTTTTAGTGTAGGTTTATTCTTTCATGAGTTATTTACAAGTTTATGACCACTTATAAAATGTGTTCAAAGTGCTGCCCATTGTGTTGTATTGTCACTACAACCCTCTTCTCCCACTCCTGACACACTGATAGTAACACCGCAGAAGACATGCTGCACAGGCCTCCAGGATCCCTGTGTCAGATGCTGCACATCTCGTATCTTCACAGCATAGACAATTGCCTTCAGATGAGGGATGAGGCAAACTATTCTGTGAATGGTGAAGTTACCAAACAAAACCCACCACTATTGGCCTGACACTAACCCACAGTGGATAGATCCCTCCAAGACTGCTGGAACACAGACATTGATGGTATGGTGTGGTGTATGGGGTACAAAGAAGCGGGGCCATTCTTCATCAATGGAAACCTCAATGCCCCTGGATATCTGAATCATGGAGCAATTATAGATATCCAGTGGCATTGAACTGTGCACAATGCTTCTGTTTTTGCATTACAGTGTTATGGCCACTTTACACACGGCTACATTTCTAGCTTTTCACCAGGTAACTTACTGGCTGCAGTGAAATCATGAAGACATGGTTCTATCTTGTTGCTGTGTACAAATGGAATAATGTCTCCATGATTTCACTGCAGCCAGTAAGTTACCTGGTGAAAAGCTAGAAATGTAGCCGTGTGTAAAGTGGCCATTAGGGTTAGGATGGCCTTTAATGGCCGATCGGAGCTGCTCGGCGTCCAGCATTTAGCGCTCTGGCTCGCGATCAGTATCAGTAATTGTCCGCTTAGCTCTGTGCTCCATGCTTGCTGTTAGTGAGTCCTGCTATTCTGGAAAGTGCTAGATTGCTGCCCAATTTCCCACAAGGATTCCCCTTAATTAACCAGATCCCCATCAGACCCTTAAGACCTTATTTACACACCGCACATTAACATTTGATTTCTGAGGTATGCAGGGGCGAGTCTAGAGATATAAAGGGGTTAGAGGAACCCCAATAACATCATGTTATAGGTGGTAGACAGTTTGTAATGCCCCAAACAGGGGACACTTTAAATGTTGAAACAAATAAAGTTGGTCAGAGACACAAGGAACATTTCAGCAGCCAATAGTTGCTAATTTTTAGGGTAGATTCATGACATTAGTCATAGATATTTAAGGAAATCTCTGAATAGGATAACCCTACTAAGCTATGTATATGGGCATGTAGGTCATAGAAAGTTTCATGAAATTATTTCATGATTTTTCTGGTCTTATTTCAGAGAAATCCATGTTTCCTAATATGTAAGTGATTGTTAAGATCTATTGGCTGGACATAGATCTCCCTGAGAATCTGCCTCCAGAGATTATTGTAAATAACAGAGGGCGTTACCTGTGTGAGACATGTAATGACTGACAGTCTGCTCTCCTGATCTCACTGCAGAGCTATGTGTGATTACAATTAACACAGAATAGCAGAGCCGAGCTTTGTTTTATTACAAACACATTTGCCGTTACAGTTGTGGTCTCACAGTCATTCAGCCTTCCACAGACAGCCAGAGGTGGGGAGTACAGCAGAGCTGACAGCACTGTGAGAGGAGCGACAACTGCAGATGTGTTTGTAATGAGACAAAGTTCAGCTCTGCTGTTGTGTTAGTTGTAATCACACACAGCTCTGCAGTGAGATCAGGAGAGCCGACATTCAGCCATTACATGTCTCACACATCATATAATTGCCTTCTCTTGCAAATGATTACTGTTATGTAGAAATATGACATTGAAAATCATTTTCACCTTTACATTTTTTGAAGATTCCGGATACGAGGAGAGACCTGCCGAAAAAGCCAGAAAAGCCGCGCAAGACGAATAAAAAGAAAAACAAATATGAAAAGAGAAGAGAGAAGAGGAAGGGGTTGAGGGTGAGTAATACTGTGTGTTGTATCCACTTTGTCTTATTTTCCTCCTAGTAATCCCCCTCGCTTATTATACACTCACAACCAGAGTGGGATTACCTTACTGATATTCAGTAATATAGAAACACCTCAATCAGTGCTCAGAGACCTTTTCTGGAGCTCAAAGATTTCAGCGACACGCACCGCACCGCTTCATTCACACAGACAGCCTATTCCGGTATTGGCACAGCACTCCACACTATAAAGTCACACAACGATGGGGGGAGGGGGGTGCTGCTTATGGGGGAAAAAGAAACCAATGTCTTTTTATCATTTTATACAACTCCTATCTCCTTCATCTCCTGTGTTTCCCCGTCAGCTACTCAGAGATTGACATTTTCTTACTAGTTTCTATATCGTCGTTTTAACATCTTGCACTTTTGGCAAGTGCACAACTGTGTTACATGTATAATTCATATTAAAGTTGTCCTTTCATTCCTGCAGTGCCCAGTGTCCATTAGCCTTATTCAGCATTCCAGATAAATTAGTGGTGATTTGAGGACCTGTCACCTGAATTAATTATTTGTTTTCATTATTATGTTTCCTACAAAGATGTCACTCTTCAATAATAACTGCTCCTAAGTAACCGCAACCCAGTAGTTATACCTTGTGGCCTGGGGAATTGGATTTGTGATAAATAGTCACGTCAGATCTCCAGAGCACCACATGGAGCGGTTAATTAGGAGCTAGGCATTACACAAGATTGTCCACTCCAAACATTAATACAGCAGTGAGTTGATTGCTTGAGTCTGAATCCTGGCACTTGGAGAGGCGTGCTCCTTAGGGAAATCAAACACACAAACCCGCAGAGCTCACTCAGTGTGTCACCGCCATCTTATCTGTGCAGTTCCAGTACAACGCAGGTGCACTGTCTGCTACTACAGTTGAACTTGCTACCATGATGGCATTACACAGTATTTTGCTGATGGATCCCCTATAAAGCATGCCTGATCTGGACTCAGAAGATGTCATCTTCCCAACCCATAGCTGCCTCTAGGAATTTCAGGGCTGCTCACTGGCAAAATATTGGGGCCCCCCTGAGACTCTGCCCAGTCTCCACCCCAACACGCGCACACACACACACGTTATATATTTATGTATATACACACAATCACACAATAGAAACTGCTTTGGGCTGAATACACAATAGAAACTGCTGCTGCTGGCTGTACATATTAGAGAATACACAGTAGAGACTGCTGCGGGCCATATACACAATGGAGACTGTTGCAGGCCATATACATAATGGAGACAGATTCAGGCCGTATAAACAATGGAGACAGATTCAGCCGTATAAACAATGGAGACAGATGCAAGCAGTATAAACAATGGAGATGGCTGCAAGCCGTATACAAAGGAGACAGCGGCTAGCCATATACATAATGGAGACTGCTGCGGGCCATATACACAATGGAGACTGCTGCTTGCTATATACACAATGGAGACGGCTGCTGGCCATATACACAATGGAAACGGCTGCGGGCCGCATACACAATAGAGAAGGCTTCTGGCCATATACACAATAGATGGCTGACGGCCGTATGCACAATAAAGACTGTTGGACATATACACATTAGAGACTGCCGGCCATATACACATTGGAGATTGCCGGCCGTATGCTCATTAGAGACTGCTGGCTCTTTATCTTGTATACACGTCACTATACTGTATATACAGGTCCACACTATATACATTATTATTATTATTTATTTATATAGCGCCATTAGGTTCCATGGCGCTTTACATGAGGATGAGGGAGACAAGAACAAGTACACTAAATCTAGGCGATCAGGACGTACAGGTACAGAAGGGGCAGGGACCCTGTCCACGAGGGCTCAGTCTACGAGGGGTGGGTTAGGATACAGTAGGATGGGGGAATGTCAGGTATGGGGCGGTCGCCTGGGTCTCATGGCAGGTTGTAGGCTTGACGGAACAAGTGAGTCTTCAGGTGACACTTGAAGCTACTCAGGGTAGGAGAGTGTCTGACGTGTTCGGGTAGGGAGTTCCAGAGTAAGGCAGATGCCCGGGAGAAGTCCTGGACTCGGTTGTGTGAAGAGGTGATGAGGGGGGAGCAGAGGAGGAGTTCTTGGGAGGAGCGGAGGTTGCGTGAGGGTAGGTATCGGGAGACCAGTTCGGAGATGTATGGTGGGGCCAGGTTGTGTATGGCTTTGTACGCCATGGTTAGTGTTTTGAATTGGGATCTCTTGGAGACGGGGAGCCAGTGAAGGGCTTGGCAGAGGGGGGAGACAGGGGAGTAGCGTGAGGACAGGTAGATGAGTCGGGCAGCGGAGTTGAGGATAGACTGGAGAGGTGTGAGGGAGTTAGCCGGGAGGCCATTGAGAAGGAGGTTGCAGTAGTCAAGGCGAGAGATGATAAGAGCATGGATGAGTGTTTTAGCGGTGTCGTGGGTGAGGAAGGAGCGGATCCGTGAGATGTTCTTGAGCTGGAGCCGGAGGGATGTGGTGAGGGCCTCGATGTGGGGCTTGAAGGATAGGGAGGAGTCAAGGATTACCCCGAGGCACTTGGCTTGGGGGACTGGGGAGAGGGCGCAGTCATTGATGCAGATGGACAGGTTGGGAGGTGGGGTGGAATTTCTTGGGGGGGAAGACTATGAATTCAGTTTTGTCCATGTTGAGTTTAAGGAAGCGAGCAGAGAAGAAGGATGAGATGGGGAAAGGCATTGTGGGATTTTCGAGAGTAGGGAGGTGATGTCAGGGCCGGACAGGTAGATTTGGGTGTCGTCGGCGTAGAGGTAGTACTGGAGGCCATGGGACTCAATGAGTTGCCCTAGGCCGAGAGTGTAAATGGAGAAAAGTAGGGGTCCCAGGACCGAACCTTGGGGGACTCCGACAGAAAGGGGGTAGGGTGAGGAGGAGGTGTGGGAGTGCGAGACGCTGAAGGTCCGGTCCGCTAGGTATGAGGAGATCCAGGAGAGGGCAAGGTGGGTGATGCCAAGGGATTCCAGGATCAGGAGAAGAAGGGAGTGGTCAACCGTGTCGAAGGTGGCAGACAGGTCAAGGAGTAGCAGGATGGAGTAGTGGTGTTTGTTCTTGGTGGTCAGTAGGTCGTTGGTGACTTTGGTCAGGGCTGTTTCGGTGGAATGGAGGAGTCGGAAGCCGGACTGTAGGCGATCCCTGATGAAGACGCCAGGAGGGCGTTGAAACGCGTTGGAAAATAAAGAAGGATTGTTTGAGACACGGTCTACTCGTTTTCTGTGACGTGAGGTTCCCTGGCAGCGCGGACTGTGACACACCATTCCTCCCCAAGCATCTTAAAACAAAATACGTCTGAAATTAATACGAGATGAGAAATTATTCATGACTTTTAATCATTCTTAAATGATGAATCGGGTCCACAGTATTTTAGATATTCACCTTGAAGATCTGTATTTCCTATAAGTGGCAAAGTGTGAAATACATGTGCCTCATGGTGGAGGCCAAGTGGGCACACGTTTCTGGCCTTATTCAGATAAATGCCAACTGGGTTATTGCTACATTTTGCACTTACTCAGGGGCTTGGCTGAAAGTATTCACCCAAATGTAGTGAGAACTTGGCCTAATTATGCCAGTGTTGAAGCTAAGACTCTCATTTCTTTTTCTCAGGTACAGTAATTACTGTTTTCCCTTTCTAGATACACCTTTAGTTGTACACTATAGCCCTGCTTTTCACTATGATTCATTAGTCATTTGCCTTAAAGCGTTACACATAGACATATCATGTAGAGTGTTGCAGCATTTTACTTCTTAAATGTACTGATTTTTTGCTTGCACCTCGAACTTAGGTGATGCCAGTCCATATATTATATTATATATATAATTATGTCAGTCTGGGACCAGGATAGGGTAGATTTGATCTTCTGTGGGTTTTATGAAAAGGAGATTGGGTGGACCAGTGTTTCCCCACCAGTGCCAGTCTCCAGGCCAGTGAGTGTATTCCCCAGATACAGATATGAACAAATGATGACATAGAAATACATAGAATGTCTGAAGAACATCACTGCCGTTAGATCCTTTTACTCTTAAAGGGGTCGTCCTCTACTTCAATAAGCCTTTCTCATTCCCCATGTTTGACCCCATTGAAATAAAATAGCTTATACTCCTCTCGGTTGTCAGCGCTGTTCCAGCGGTGTCTGCACTCGCTCTCCTGGGGATTATTTGGGGTTGTTACATCACGCGAGTCCAGCGCCCAATCACCGCCGGCTCCACTGTCCTCGCCTTCAAACAAATGATTAATTATCATGAAATGAGCGGCAGCCGCAGCTCTCTCTTCATCTTAAATATACGTCTGAAGGCGAGGACGGTGGAGCCGGCGGTGGTTCGGCACTGGACTCGCGTGATGTAACAACCTCAAGTGAGTCCCGGGAACGTGTGCGGCGACACCGCTGGAACAGCACCGACACTGCATTGTCCAAGTAGTGTACAACGCCTTTTAAGTTTCTACTTCTAGATGTTTCATTTATTGCTATTCATTATTTGTTCGTAGTTACAGACAAATGATTTGATAAATCTTTGAGGCGTTCTAGAAGAGACAGTAACACCGGGGATCTCATTGTAACACACTGTCAGCTATGACCAAAGGCGCAGATTGGCAAAGTGAAATATTCACAAGGCCAAATACTAAGACACTAGACAGCCATGTTTGAGTAGTCAAACACCAAAGTGGAGACCATAATGGGACATAAAGAACATGAATGATATGTGGGTGATTTTCTTTTTTTTTTACAGGCAAAAAGAAAGGCAGCCGCCCAAATGAAAGCTTTACAGGAAAAACTGAACGAAGCAGAACGTGAAAAAAGCCAACTGAAAGAAGAGATGGAGCAGGTAGGGGATCATCTAGTGACATAAGACTGGTCTGATAATATTTTTTTGTTCCGAACAATGCACTAGGGCTTATTTTCGGGGGATGTCTTGCAGCAATCGGTGACATAGAAATACCTGCTGTCACTCTCAGGTCAGGAGAGCCGCCGAGGATTGCTGAAATAAGACATCCCTCTGTTCTCTCCCTTCACTTGTAATGGGGTTAGTGAAAGGGTTAGTACAAGCCAGCTTAGCTCTATGTAGACGTCTGGTGTTTGCTGCAGGGACCGCCGGGTTGCTTGTGCAGAGTAGCTGCTGACCGGTGGAGGAAGCCGAGAATAAAGAAACCAAGTTCAAACCGGGAAAATGAATGACAAGAACAGCGCTAGAAACATAGGGATATCTGGGTCAGAGTCCGGAGAATGTGATGTTACCCCTCTATAAATCACTTGTAAGGCCACATCTAGAAGAGTTAAAGTGTAGCAACTTGATCATTGTACAATATAGAAGGCCTCTCCGATAATGAGAGATTATGAAAGTTGGACTTGTTTAGGTTAAAAAAAAAGATGCATGGTGGTGAATATAAAGGACTGGCATATGATTTATTCCTTCCAAGGACCTTGTAAAGGACCAAAAACAGTCATTACTTGTGGAGAAAGGGAGATTCTGGCATCCCACATAGGAAAGGGTTCTTTACATTTAGAGCGGTCAGAGTGAGGAATGCCCGATGGCAGACACTATAATGGCTTTTATGCAAGGGCTGGAGGATTTTCTTACAACAAACAATATTGGGGGTTGTGGGGCAAAGAATAACAGCCCCTCTCTGGCGCCTCCTTATCGCTAGGACAATCAGGGATTTGACCGAGAATAAGGAAGGGCCGCAGTTGCCCTGTAAGTGCTGCTTTATTAAGGCGTTCAGTGAGGGGTGCTGTATATATATATCACCAGTCAAGGCCAGGAATATATAATAACCCTTCAATCCATCACTGTCCAACGCTCCCCAATAACACAAGCACAAAATGCCGCCACTAGTTCCTTGTTCGATATAAGCCTGGTCCGTGATCGGGATTATATCAGGGCCAGAAAACAACCCAAGTAGCGTATATTAAACGAGCACATGGACATGGGGCTCTTGGATTGAGATAAAAGAACAACCCAGAATTAAATAATGTATTTAACCCCTTCCCGACCTATGACGTTATAGAGACGTCATGAAAGTCGGTGTGTTCCCGACCTATGACTTCTCTATAACATCATGGGTTTTTTGCAGTCCTGCAGCTCCGGTGACTGGCTCAGTGACAAGCTGCAGGATCGCATGGACCTATGCTTTAGCCCGGGGGGGTGGCTTAGCACCCCCTGTGGCTAAAGTCGCTCTGAGTGGCAGTTGAAAGTGAAACTGCCGATCAGAGCGAATCAGAGGGATTCACCACTCCAAATCTGATTGGAGATCTCCAATCAGATCTGGAGGGGCAGATCGGCGGGTGCCCTCCCCCTCCTCCCGCTCCAGGGCTCATCAGGGGCCCCCCTGTGCCTCTCATCCGCCCTCACCCTACTATAATCTATCTGTTGGCGGGCTGCACCTGCCAGTCAGTCTCATCAGCCTCCTCCCTGCTCAGCCTCACACCTGTCCGGCCCCCCACCTCCGGCCCTATGTCCTGTCGCCCCCCCCCCACACCTCTTCCGGAAGGCTTCACCCGCCGTTGCACCTGCCGGTCAGCCTCCTCTATTCCGGTGTGGTCCCCTCCTCCTCTCCCGGGCTCCTCCTCCTCACTGGTGGATCGTGAGTGAGGTAAGTATGAATGGATGGATAGGTGGATGGATGGATGGGTGCATGCATGGATGGATGGGTGCATGCATGGATGGATGGGTGGATGAGTGCATGCATGGGTGGATGGGTGCATGCATAGGTGCATGGATGGGTGCATGCATGGGTGGATGGATAGGTGCATGCATGGGTGGATGGCTAGGTGCATGCATGGATGGATGGGTGCATGCATGCATGGGTAGATGTATGGGGGCATGGATTTGTGCATAGATTGATGTGTGCATGCATGGATGTGTGCGTGCATGGATGTGTGTGCGCGTGGATGGCTCTGCGTGCATGGATGTGTGCATGCATGGATGGATGGATGAGTGCGTGGATGGATAGATGTGTGCATGTGTGGATGTCTCTGCGTGTGTGGATGTGTGCGTGCGTACATGGATGTGTGCATGGATGGATGGGTGGATGGGTGCATGTGTGGATGCATGCATGGATCTATGGGAGCATGGGTGGATGGATAGATGCATGGGTAGATGGATGGGTGCAACAAGGGATCAAGTGTCCTCTTGTTGTAGTCTCTGGGATCATAGTCATGGTGCACTGTATGACAGATCATTTTCATAAAGTGCACCATAACACTGACCCCAGAGACGTATATTAAACGAGCACATGGACATGGGGCTCTTGGATTGAGATAAAAGAACAACCCAGAATTAAATAATGTATTTAACCCCTTCCCGACCTATGACATTATAGAGACGTCATGAAAGTCGGTGTGTTCCCGACCTATGACTTCTCTATAACATCATGCCTTCTTTGCAGTCCTGCAGCTCCGATGACTGGCTCAGTGACAAGCTGCAGGATCGCAAGGACCTATGCTTTAGCCCGGGGGGGTGGCTTAGCACCCCCGTGGCTAAAGTCACTCTGAGTGGCAGTTGAAAGTGAAACTGCCGATCAGAGCGAATCAGAGGGATTCACCACTCCAAATCTGATTGGAGATCTCCAATCAGATCTGGAGGGGCGGATCGGCGGGTGCCCTCCTCCCGCTCCAGGGCTCATCAGGGGCCCCCCCCGTGCCTCTCATCCACCCTCACCCTACTATAATCTATCTTTTGGCGGGCTGCACCCGCCAGTCAGTCTCATCAGCCTCCTCCCTGCTCAGCCTCACACCTGTCCGGCCCCCCACCTCCAGCCCTATGTCCTGTCGCCCCCCCCCCCCACCTCTTCCGGAAGGCTTCACCCACCGGTGCACCTGCCGGTCTGCCTCTATTCCGGTGTGGTCCCCTCCTCCTCCCCCGGGCTCCTCCTCCTCACTGGTGGATCGTGAGTGAGGTAAGTATGAATGGATGGATGGATAGGTGGATGGATGGGTGCATGCGTGGATGGATGGGTGCATGCATGGGTGGATGAGTGCATGCATGGGTGGATGGATGGGTGCATGCATGGGTGGATGGATAGGTGCATGCATGGGTGGATGGATAGGTGCATGCATGGGTGGATGGATAGGTGCATGCATGGGTGGATGGATAGGTGCATGGATGGGTGCATGCATGCATGGGTAGATATATGGGGGCATGGATTTGTGCATGGATTGATGTGTGCGTGCATGGATGTGTGTGCGCGTGGATGGCTCTGCGTGCATGGATGTCTGCATGCATGGATGGATGGATGAGTGCGTGGATGGATGGATGTGTGCGTGGATGGATGTGTGCATGCGTGGATGTCTCTGCGTGCGTGGATGTGTGCGTGCGTACATGGATGTGTGCATGGATGGATGGGTGCATGCGTGGATGGGTGCATGTGTGGATGCATGCATGGATGGATGGGAGCATGGGTGGATGGATAGATGCATGGGTAGATGGATGGGTGCAACAAGGGATCAAGTGTCCTCTTGTTGTAGTCTCTGGGATCATAGTCATGGTGCACTGTATGACAGATCATTGCCATAAAGTGCACCATAACACTGACCCCAGAGACTGTAGGAAGAGGACACTTGATCCCTTGCTGCAATCTCTGGATGTAGCAGAGGCGATCGATCATCGTGGGACCTTCGTTGTGGACAACTTCGGAGGGGATCAAGCGTCGTGGGACCTTCGTTGTGGACTACGTCAGATCTTTATAATAAAGATGGAGTCCGAATTTTGTTTGTATTTTTTTTTTCAAATAAAAAGATTTTTCTCTGTGTGGTGTATTTTTTGACTATTTACTAGAGATTCCTAGTGGCCAGATCTAACATTGGCCCGACATTATGAATCTCGGGCTTAGTGCCAGCTGCCAATAAAAAAATCTGGCATTAACCCCTTTATTACCCAGTTTGCCACCGGCACCAGGGCAACTGGAACAGCCTGGGTACAGCACCAGAAAATGGCACTTCAATGAATGCGCCATTTTCTGGGGCAGCTGCGGGTTGCAATTCGCAGCATGGGGGGCCTAGAATGATTGGGCCTCTCCATGCTGAGGATTCCAGCCCTCAGCTGCCAAGTTGTACCTGGCTGGACCAAAAATATGGTGGAACCCCACATCATTTTTTTTTCTAAAATCAGTTCTAGAAATAAAAAAAAAGGCCTTCCCTGTATTTTTAATAGCCAGCCAGATACAACTTGGCAGCTGGGGAGCTGTAATCCTCAGCGTGGAGAGAGCGAAATGTTGTGGGCCCCCCACGCTGCAAATTGCAACCCACAGCCACCCCGGAAAATAGTGCATTCATTAGAGGCACCATTTTCTGGTGCTGTACCCCAACTCTTACAGTTGCCCTTGTGCTGGTGGCACACGGGTTCTCCATACGCGACATGGTGTTCACTAACAATTTCAATGAAAAAGTAGCTCCAATTGTTAGCGGAAACCATGTCATGTATGGAGAGCCCCCTCCCTGTGTGTCTGAACATTGGAGCTCCCCCACAAGTGACCCCATTTTGGAAACTAGACCCCCCAAGGAACTTATCTAGATGCATAGAGAGCACTTTGAACCCCCAGGTGCTTCAAAAATTAGTCCATAAAAGGACAAAAGAGAATTTTTGTGAAAAAAAAAAAGTAATTTTTCATTTTTACGGATCAATTTGTGAAACATCTGGGGGTTCAAAGTGCTCACTATGCATCCAGATAAGTTCCCTAGGGGGGTCTTGTTTCCTAAATGGGGTCACTTGTGGGGAGCTCCAATGTTTAGGCACAGAAAGACTCTCCAAACGCAACATGGTGTCCACAAACAATTTGAATGGAAAATTAGCTCAAATTATTAGCGGACACCATGTCGCATATGGAGAGCCCCTGTGTGCCTAAACATTGTAGCTTCCCCACAAGTGACCCCATTTTGGAAACTAGACCCCCCAGGGAACTTATCTAGATGGGTGGTGAGCACTTTGAACCCCAAGGTGCTTCATAAATTGATCCGTAAAAATGAAAAAGTACTTTTGTTTTCACAAAAATGTTCTTTTAGCCTAAATGTTTTCATTTTCACATGGCAACAGGATAAAATGAATCCTAAAATGTGTTGGGCAATTTCTCCTGAGTACACGATACCTCATGTGGTCATAAACCACTGTTTGGGCGTACGACAGGGCTCAGAAGGGAAGGAGCGCCATTTCACTTTTTGAATGGAAAATTAGCTCCAAAAGTCAAATGACGCTCCTTCCCTTCTGAGCCCTGCCGTGCGCCCAAACAGTGGTTTATGACCACATATGAGGTATCGGTGTACTCAGGAGAAATTGCCCAACAAATTTTAGGATGCATTTTATACTGTTGCCCATGTGAAAATGAAAGAATTGAAAAAGAACATTTTTGTTGGAAAAATTAAAATGTCCATTTTTTGTTTCCACTTTGCTTTAGTTCCTGTGAAGCACCTGAAGGGTTAATCATCTTCTTGAATGTAGTTTTGAGTAGCTTGAGGGGTGCAGTTTTTGGAATGTTGTCACTTTTGGGTGTTTTCTGTCATGTACACCCCTCAAGGGACTTCAAATGTGATGTGGTCACTAAAAAAATGGTTTTGTAAATTTTTCTGGAAAAATGAGAAATTGCTGATGAACTTTGACCCCTTATAACTTCCTACCAAGAAAATTATTTTCCAAAATTGTGCTGATGTAAAGTAACATGTGGGAAATGTTATTTATTAACTATTTTGTGACACATAACTCTGGTTTAGCAGAATAAAAATTCAAAATTTGAAAATTGCTAAATTTTCAAAATTTTTACCAAATTTTTGTTTTCACAAATAAACGCAAAAATTATCGACCTAAATTTAATACTAACATGAAGCCCAATATGTCACGAGTTTTTCTGATTTTGTGTCCTATTTCGGTGAATCTCGACCTGAGCCCCACCTACCAAACTACCAGACAAATGATTTGATAAATCTTTGAGGCGTTCTAGAAGAGACAGTAACACCGGGGATCTCATTGTAACACACTGTCAGCTATGACCAAAGGCGCAGATTGGCAAAGTGAAATATTCACAAGGCCAAATACTAAGACACTAGACAGCCATGTTTGAGTAGTCAAACACCAAAGTGGAGACCATAATGGGACAGAAAGAACATGAATGCAATGTGGGTGATATTTTCTTTTTCTTTTTTTCTTTACAGGAAAAAATGAAAGCAGACAATGAAATGAAAGAGCTGAGGAAAGATTGGGAAAATGAAAAAGGGACACTCAAACAAGAGCTCGAGCAGGTAGGGGATCATCTAGTGAAATAGGATAGGTCTGATCATTTTTTTTTGCTCCGAACAATGCATTAGGGCTTATTTTCGGGGGAAGTCTTACAGCAATCGGTGACATAGAAATACCTGCTGTCACTCTCAGGTCAGGAGAGCCGCCGAGGATTGCTGAAATAAGACATCCCTCTGTTCTCTCCCTTCACTTGTAATGGGGTTAGTGAAAGGGTTAGTACAAGCCAGCATCGCTCTATGTAGACGTCTGGTGTTTGCTGCAGGGACCGCCGGGTTGCTTGTGCAGAGTAGCTACTGACCGGTGGAGGAAGCCGAGAATAAAGAAACCAAGTTCAAACCGAGTAAATGAATGACAAGAACAGCGCTAGAAACATAGGGATATCTGGGTCAGAGTCCGGAGAATGTGATGTTACCCCTCTATAAATCACTTGTAAGGCCACATCTAGAGGAGTTAAAGTGTAGCAACTTGATCATTGTACAATATAGAAGGCCTCTCCAATAATGAGAGATTATGAAAGATGGACTTGTTTAGGTTAAAAAAAAAGACGCATGTTGGTCAATATAAAGGACTGGCATATGATTTATTCCTTCCAAGGACCTTGTAAAGGACCAAAAACAGTCATTACTTGTGGAGAAAGGGAGATTCTGGCATCCTACATAGGAAAGGGTTCTTTACATTTAGAGCGGTCAGAGTGAGGAATGCCCGATGGCAGACACTATAACGGCTTTTATACAAGGGCTGGAGGATTTTCTTACAACAAACAATATTGGGGGTTGTGGGGGAAAGAATAACAGCCCCTCTCTGGCGCCTCCTTATCGCTAGGACAATCAGGGATTTGACCGAGAATAAGGAAGGGCCGCAGTTACCCTGTAAGTGCTGCTTTATTAAGGCGTTCAGTGAGGGGTGCTGTATATATATATCACCAGTCAAGGCCAGGAATATATAATAACCCTTCAATCCATCACTGTCCAACGCTCCCCAATAACACAAGCACAAAATGCCGCCACTAGTTCCTTGTTCGATATAAGCCCGGTCCGTGATCGGGATTATATCAGGGCCAGAAAACAACCCAAGTAGTGTATATTAAACGAGCACATGGACATGGGGCTCTTGGATTGAGAAAAAAGAACAACCCAGAATTAAATAATGTATTTAACCCTTCCCGACCTATGACGTTATAGAGACGTCATGAAAGTCGGTGTGTTCCCGACCTATGACTTCTCTATAACATCATGGCTTCTTTGCAGTCCTGCAGCTCTGGTGACTGGCTCAGTGACAAGCTGCAGGATCGCAAGGACCTATGCTTTAGCCCGGGGGGGTGGCTTAGCACCCCCGTGGCTAAAGTCACTCTGAGTGGCAGTTGAAAGTGAAACTGCCGATCAGAGCGAATCAGAGGGATTCACCACTGCAAATCTGATTGGAGATCTCCAATCAGATCTGGAGGGGCAGATCGGCGGGTGCCCTCCCCCTCCTCCCGCACCAGGGCTCATCAGGGGCCCCCCGTGCCTCTCATCCGCCCTCACCCTACTATAATCTATCTGTTGGCGGGCTGCACCCGCCAGTCAGTCATCAGCCTCCTCCCTGCTCAGCCTCACACCTGTTCGGCCTCCCACCTCCAGCCCTATGTCCTGTCGCCTCCCCCCCACCTCTTCCGGAAGGCTTCACCCGCCGGTGCACCTGCCGGTCAGCCTCCTCTATTCCGGTGTGGTCCTCCTCCTCACTGGTGGATCGTGAGTGAGGTAAGTATGAATGGATGGATGGATGGATAGGTGGATGGATGGATGGATGGATGGGTGCATGCGTGGATGGATGGGTGCATGCATGGATGGATGGGTGGATGGGTGCATACATGGGTGGATGGATGGGTGCATGCATGGGTGGATGGATAGGTGCATGCATGGGTGGATGGATAGGTGCATGCATGGGTGGATGGATAGGTGCATGCATGCATGGGTGTATGCATGCATGCATGGGTAGATGTATGGGGCATGGATTTGTGCATGGATGTGTGCATGCATGGATGTGTGCGTGCATGGATGTGTGTGCTCGTGTATGGCTCTGCATGCATGGATGTGTACATGCATGGATGGATGGATGAGTGCGTGGATGGATGTGTGCGTGGATGGATGTGTGCATGCGTGGATGTCTCTGCATGCGTGGATGTGTGCGTGCGTACATGGATGTGTGCATGGATGGATGGGTGCATGCGTGGATGGGTGCATGTGTGGATGCATGCATGGATGGATGGGAGCATGGGTGGATGGATAGATGCATGGGTAGATGGATGGGTGCAACAAGGGATCAAGTGTCCTCTTGTTGTAGTCTCTGGGATCATAGTCATGGTGCACTGTATGACAGATCATTGCCATAAAGTGCACCATAAGACTGACCCCAGAGACTGTAGGAAGAGGACACTTGATCCCTTGCTGCAATCTCTGGATGTAGCAGAGGCGATCGATCATCGTGGGACCTTCGTTGTGGACAACTTCGGAGGGGATCAAGCGTCGTGGGACCTTCGTTGTGGACTACGTCAGATCTTTATAATAAAGATGGAGTCCGAATTTTGTTTGTATTTTTTTTTCAAATAAAAAGATTTTTCTCTGTGTGGTGTATTTTTTGACTATTTACTAGAGATTCCTAGTGGCCAGATCTAACATTGGCCCGACATTATGAATCTCGGGCTTAGTGCCAGCTGGCAATAAAAAAATCTGGCATTAACCCCTTTATTACCCAGTTTGCCACCGGCACCAGGGCAACTGGAAGAGCCTGGGTACAGCGCCAGAAAATGGCACTTCAATGAATGCGCCATTTTCTGGGGCAGCTGCGGGTTGCAATTCGCAGCATGGGGGGCCTAGAATGATTGGGCCTCTCCATGCTAAGGATTCCAGCCCTCAGCTGCCAAGTTGTACCTGGCTGGATCAAAATATGGTGGAACCCCACATCATTTTTTTTTCTAAAATCAGTTCTAGAAATAAAAAAAAAGGCCTTCCCTGTAGTTTTAATAGCCAGCCAGATACAACTTGGCAGCTGGGGAGCTGTAATCCTCAGCGTGGAGAGAGCGAAATGTTGTGGGCCCCCCACGCTGCAAATTGCAACCCACAGCCACCCCGGAAAATAGTGCATTCATTAGAGGCACCATTTTCTGGTGCTGTACCCCAACTCTTACAGTTGCCCTTGTGCTGGTGGCACACGGGTTCTCCATACGCGACATGGTGTTCGCTAATAATTTCAATGAAAAAGTAGCTCCAATTGTTAGCGGAAACCATGTCATGTATGGAGAGCCCCCTCCCTGTGTGTCTGAACATTGGAGCTCCCCCACAAGTGACCCCATTTTGGAAACTAGACCCCCCAAGGAACTTATCTAGATGCATAGTGAGCACTTTGAACCCCAGGTGCTTCACAAATTAGTCCATAAAAGGACAAAAAAGAATTTTTGTGAAAAAAAAGTAATTTTTCATTTTTACGGATCAATTTGTGAAACATCTGGGGGTTCAAAGTGCTCACTATGCATCTAGATAAGTTCCCTAGGGGGGTCTTGTTTCCTAAATGGGGTCACTTGTTGGGGAGCTCCAATGTTTAGGCACAGAAAGACTCTCCAAACGCAACATGGTGTCCACAAACAATTTGAATGGAAAATTAGCTCAAATTATTAGCGGACACCATGTCGCATATGGAGAGCCCCTGTGTGCCTAAACATTGTAGCTCCCCCACAAGTGACCCCATTTTGGAAACTAGACCCCTCCAGGGAACTTATCTAGATGGGTGGTGAGCACTTTGAACCCCCAGGTGCTTCATAAATTGATCCGTAAAAATGAAAAAGTACTTTTGTTTTCACAAAAATGTTCTTTTAGCCTAAATTTTCTTGTCGTCCAAATCTGGGAGACCCTGACATTGGGTGTTATATGCTGCCCCCTGGAGGTCACACCAAATATAGAAGAGTTTTACTCCTCCTTCTCCCCTGCAGCATATACGCCCTCTACAGGAATACTGTCAGTTTGTTATTTGGTGTTGTTGGAGGCACATCTCCACACTGAAGCTCCTAGCTACAGATGAAGTTTAGGGGACCGTCAGGTCCCCCGGCATGGGCCTTCGGCCCCATATGCCGTGCTCCCTCACCATACTCTTTCAAAGAGCCTTTGGTGAGGTGGGAGCCGACTGAGGGGTTCACAGTTCTCTGTGCCCCTGGCCTATACACAGTCACTGTGTGGCCCCTGTGACGGAGTTCAACTCCCGGTGGTCACAGGTGAAGGATGCAGGCTCCACCACAAGGTACCGAGCTGGCCCCCTATCTTCTCCCCTTCCGGGGATCCAGGTATGTGCTGTGCACTGGGGGCCCCCTGCATCCACAGCAGGATCCATGAAGGACCTGCTGTAGTGTCCCTGCAACAGCCCCTAGCCGGGCTGTAAGTCCTCCAGCAGTCCCTCCCTGCCTGTCTTAGCACAGCAGGGGGACGGGGCATAGGACTCAGGGCATGGGGCTCCGTTTTCCCGCATCCGCGGGCGTTTTCGCGGGACTTCCGCGCCGGACCCCTCACGCAGGCCGGCCGCGGCCTCAAATTTAGTCCCCGGCTTCGCCGGAGGCCTAGGCCACGATTCCGCCCCCTGCTTGTCTATCAGCAGCGGGGGGCGGGGCTTTGCTCAGAATAGCCCTGGGAGCTCAGGGCTTTGTCTCTGGCCTCTCCCACTCACTGGGCTTACCCTCCCCCTCCTGTGTACACAATGGGGCCACAGAGCCCGCGTTGTTACAGGCCCTCCCCTCTCTGACTCCCCCCTCTCTCTCTGTGGGGGCCATTTTGGCCTCATTTGCTGCAGATTCACACACGTGCTGCTGGGAGAGCTGCTGTGGGAGACTCAGACTTGGGATCAGGACTTGAAAGTGCGGTAAGCCACACCATTGGTGTGGATTCTCCTCTGTGGCATATCCCTGCTGCTTATTCTGTCTTTTTGGTAGTTTGTACACAGGACTGGGTCAGACTATGTCTTCTGCAAAGAGCAAGGGTAAGGCCCATAAGGCTGCAAAGTTGTATGCAACTTGTACAGTGTGCAAAGTCACATTGCCTGCGCAGAGTGTCAATCCCCTCTGCACGACCTGTGAGCAGCATGGGTCGCCGGATATCCTTGGCACCCGGCCCCAGGTGGATGTCCCTGCCCCCTCTGGGGATCAGGCCTCCGTGCCCCCGGTGTTAACGCCGGCCCCTCAATGGACTGACGTCTTATCTCAGTCATTGTCTGATTCAGTGGCCCTGGCTGTGTCACGAGCTATGTCGCAATCCGTAGCCTCCATGACTAAGTCCATTATTCAGGCCATTAACCAGAGTCCGGACCAGGACATGGAGGGTTCTCCCTCGGCCCCGGGTCCGTCTCTTCCTCCTGGGCGTCACGGACTCTCTCCGTCCCTTAGGGAGCCCAGCTCCAAAAGGCAACGCCGAGACCCTTCCCCCTCCTCGCCCAGATCTCAATCTCGGGCTCCTCTGGAGGAGGGTGAGGAACAGGACTCTTCCTCTGATTCAGAGGCGGCCTCGGACTCTGTCCCGGAAGGGGATGTTCTGGCTGACAATATTGTCTCCATTATTAATGACATTTTATGTATTCCTGCTCCCGACACTCAGTCTGAGCAGCGAGCCAAAGTCTCACTCAGGGATCCGAAAAGACCTGCCAACATCTTCTCCGATCACCCTGACTTTTCAGACACGGTGCAAAAGCCTAGGGCTTTTCCGGCCAAACGTTTTATACCAAAGCCCACGGATCCCAAGTATCCGTTTGCCCCGGCAGTTCTATCGGGCTGGTCTCAACCTCCTAAGGTGGACCCGGCTGTAGCCAGATTGGCTACTAGAACCACAATTTCCATTGCCGACAGCTCGTCTTTAAAAGACTCGGCGGACCGTCAGGTTGAACTGTTGACCAAGTCCATCTATGACGCGGTCGGCGCTGCGTTTCCTCCCGCCTTTGCAGCGGCTTGGTCTCTTAAGGCACTCTCTGAGTTCACAGACGTGGTCTACGCCAAAACGCGCCATACAGTTCCTGAGGTGTCTCCCTTTCTAGACCAAATGGCAATGATCTCGAAATATGCTCTTAACGCCGTGCTGGACTCAGCCGGGCGTTCCGCAGTGGCTGCCGCCAATTCCCTCGCCATTCGGAGAATTCTCTGGCTCCGGGAGTGGAAAGGTGATGCTTCTTCCAAGAAGCATCTCACAGGGATTCCCTGTACCGGGGATCGTCTTTTCGGGGAACGTCTGGACGAACTTATTAAAGACACAACAGGAGGCAAAAGTACTCTTCTGCCCCAACAAAAAGGCGGAAAACCGGCGCAGCAAAAGTCGGCCAGGTTCCGTTCCTTTCGCTCCTTTCGTTCCCCTGGCTGGTCTTCCAGATCCTCGACCAACAGAACGTTTCGTTCCGACAAGGCCCAGTCCTCCCGAGGCCAGGGGTCTTCCTGGCGCTCTCGCCAACAGAAATCCTCTAGTCAGAAGCCGTCCAAGACTGCCTCTGCATGACTCGCATGGCTCCGGCTCCGCACCCAGAGTCGGGGGCAGATTGTCCCTCTTTCGGGACGTTTGGCTCTCCGACATTCTAGATCAATGGGTGCGAGATATTATCTCTCACGGCTACTTCATAGAACTGAACTCAGTTCCCCCAAGCCGATTCTTCATGACGTCTCCCCCTCCCGCAAAGATCCACGCGTTTCACCAAGCGCTGGAAGCTCTGAAGCGGGAAGGAGTCATTGTCCAGGTGCCAGCCGGGGACCGGTTTCAGGGATTTTATTCAAATCTCTTTATTGTGCCCAAGAAGGACGGGTCCGTCCGCCCTGTACTGGACCTGAAACTCCTCAACAAGCACGTCAAAGTGAGGCATTTTCGCATGGAATCGCTTCGTTCTGTGATAGCCTCAATGTCTCAAGGGGAATTCTTGGCATCCATAGACATAAAGGATGCATATCTACACATCCCAATCACCCCAGCTCACCAACGGTTCCTGCGCTTTGCGATTGGAGACGACCATTTCCAGTTCGTGGCTCTCCCCTTCGGCTTGGCCACCGCTCCACGAGTATTCACCAAGGTGATGGCCTCCGTAGTCGCTTTACTACACTCACAAGGTCTGTTGGTCATCCCTTACTTGGACGACCTCCTGGTCAAGGCTCCCTCACAGCAGGAATGCCAGCAAGCAGTGTCTGCGACTCTGTCGACTCTCCGGAGGTTCGGCTGGATTGTCAACCTCCCGAAGTCGGTCCTCGTGCCCACCCAGAGCCTGGTGTATCTGGGCATGCTGTTCGACACTCGTGCTGCGCTGGTACTTCTGCCTCTCGAGAAGGTAATCTCTCTCCAAGCAGGTGTCCGCTCCATCCTCCCACCTCGCTTGTTCTCCATCAGGCATCTGATGCAGATCCTGGGAAAGATGGTAGCTTCAATCGAAGCAGTACCATTTGCACAACTCCATCTGCGTCCCCTGCAGCTGGAGATTCTCCGTGTCTGGGACAAGAATCCGAGGACCCTGGATCTCAAGATTTCCCTGTCCCCCGAAACAAGGGAATCTCTCCAGTGGTGGCTGACAGATCAGTCCCTGTCTCAGGGTCGCTCTTTCCTCCCACCTGTTTGGGCGGTGGTCACTACGGACGCCAGTCTCTCGGGCTGGGGAGCGGTGTTTCTTCACCACAGGGCCCAGGGTACTTGGTCTCCATTGGAGTCCTTCCTTCCCATCAACATTCTGGAGATCAGGGCAGCGTACCTGGCTCTCCTAGAGTTTCAGCCGCTCTTATGCGGCCGCCAAGTGAGGATCCAATCGGACAACGCGACGGCCGTCGCGTACGTAAATCATCAAGGAGGCACTCGCAGCACCCTAGCGATGCTGGAGGTTCAAAAGATCCTGTGCTGGGCGGAGGCCACAGGCTCCGCCATCTCCGCGGTCCACATCCCGGGGGTGGACAATTGGGAAGCGGACTATCTCAGCCGTCAGGGTATGGACCCGGGCGAATGGTCTCTCAACCCAGAAGTGTTCCAAGCCATTTGCAGGCGGTGGGGGACTCCGGATGTCGACTTGATGGCATCTTTCCTCAACAACAAAGTTCCGGTGTTCATAGCCAGGGCTCACGACCACAGGGCGTTGGCGGCGGACGCCCTGGTCCAGGATTGGTCTCAGTTTCGCCTGCCATACGTGTTTCCACCGCTGGCTCTGTTGCCTCGAGTGCTCCGCAAGATTCGGGCGGAATGTCACCGGGTGATTCTAATCGCACCCAATTGGCCCAGGAGAGCCTGGTTTCCGGAACTAATCCGCCTCGCCGGCGGCGAACCTTGGGGTCTGCCAGATCGTCCAGACCTTCTCTCTCAAGGTCCATTCTTCCGCCACAACTCTGCGGCGCTCAGGTTGACTGCTTGGCCCTTGAATCCTGGGTCCTGACACAATCGGGTCTTCCCCGGGAAGTTCAGGACACTATGACGCAAGCTCGTAAGCCCGCCTCGCAAAAGATTTATCACCGGACGTGGAGAATTTTTCTCTCCTGGTGCTTTACTGAGGGCCATTCTCCGTGGCCTTTCTCCTTGCCGACATTACTTTTGTTTCTCCAGTCAGGGCTGGACTCTGGCCTTGCCTTGAGTTCCCTGAAAGGACAGGTGTCGGCTCTCTCCGTCCTTTATTCCAAAAGGCTGGCGAGGCTCCCACAGGTTCGCACATTTATGCAAGGGGTGGCCCATATTGTCCCTCCTTACAAGCGTCCTCTAGATCCTTGGGATCTTAATTTGGTTCTCTCGGCTCTTCAGAAACCTCCGTTTGAACCTCTCTCAGGTATCTCTTTGTCCACCTTGTCACAAAAGGTGGCATTCTTGGTGGCTATCACCTCGCTTCGGCGGGTGTCGGATTTGGCGGCATTGTCATGCAAGCCTCCATTCTTGGTGGTGCATCAGGACAAGGTGGTCCTGCGCCCCGTTCCCTCTTTTCTACCGAAGGTGGTCTCTCCATTCCACCTCAATCAGGATATCTCTCTTCTGTCTTTTTGCCCAAACCCAGTTCACAAGGTTGAAAAGGCCCTCCACACTCTGGACTTGGTCAGGGCCCTGAGGGTGTACTTGTCTCATACAGCTCCTCTCCGGCGGACGGATTCCCTGTTCATTCTCACGACCGGACGCGGCAAGGGCTCTTCCGCTTCCAAGGCCACGATTGCCCGTTGGATCAGGTCGGCTATCTTGGAGGCCTATGCGGCTTCGCACACGTCGCCCCCAACGGGTCTCAAGGCGCATTCCACCAGGGCCGTGGGCGCCTCCTGGGCTTTGCGGCACCAAGCCTCGGCCCAACAGGTGTGTCAGGCTGCCACTTGGTCGAGCCTCCACATGTTCTCAAAGCATTACCAGGTACATGTTCATGCCTCAGCGGATGCAGGTCTGGGCAGACGCATTCTCCAGGCGGCTGTTGCCCACCTGTAAATGTCTGAGTTGCCTTTCAGGGTGCAGTGGTTTTTTTCCCACCCAGGGACTGCTTTTGGACGTCCCAATGTCAGGGTCTCCCAGATTTGGACGACAAGAAAAAAGAGAATTTTGTTTACTTACCGTAAATTCTTTTTTCTTTAGTCCGTAAATCTGGGAGACCCAGCACCCTCCCCTTTAATTTTGCCCTTCGGGCGTACCTGTGGCTCTTTTCAGCACATAATCTTACTGTTGGCCATGGTTCTGGCCTTATACCTTCCTGTTCGGCCCGTTGGCCGGGAATTTGGTTTGCAGTGCAATGTTTCCTCCTACTGCTCATATACCAAACTGACAGTATTCCTGTAGAGGGCGTATATGCTGCAGGGGAGAAGGAGGAGTAAAACTCTTCTATATTTGGTGTGACCTCCAGGGGGCAGCATATAACACCCAATGTCAGGGTCTCCCAGATTTACGGACTAAAGAAAAAAGAATTTACGGTAAGTAAACAAAATTCCTTTTTTTTCATTTTCACATGGCAACAGGATAAAATGAATCCTAAAATGTGTTGGGCAATTTCTCCTGAGTACACCGATACCTCATGTGGTCATAAACCACTGTTTGGGCGTACGACAGGGCTCAGAAGGGAAGGAGCGCCATTTCACTTTTTGAATGGAAAATTAGCTCCAAAAGTCAAATGGTGCTCCTTCCCTTCTGAGCCCTGCCATGCGCCCAAACAGTGGTTTATGACCACATATGAGGTATCAGTGTACTCAGGAGAAATTAACCAACAAATTTTAGGATGCATTTTATCCTGTTGCCCATGTGAAAATGAAAGAATTGAAAAAGAACATTTTTGTTGGAAAAATTAAAATGTCCATTTTTTGTTTCCACTTTGCTTTAGTTCCTGTGAAGCACCTGAAGGGTTAATCATCTTCTTGAATGTAGTTTTGAGTAGCTTGAGGGGTGCAGTTTTTGGAATGGTGTCACTTTTGGGTGTTTTCTGTCATGTACACCCCTCAAAGGGACTTCAAATGTGATGTGGTCACTAAAAAAATGGTTTTGTAAATTTTTCTGGAAAAATGAGAAATTGCTGATGAACTTTGACCCCTTATAACTTCCTAACAAAAAAATTATTTTCCAAAATTGTGCTGATGTAAAGTAACATGTGGGAAATGTTATTTATTAACTATTTTGTGGCACATAACTCTGGTTTAGCAGAATAAAAATTCAAAATTTGAAAATTGCAAAATTTTCAAAATGTTTACCAAATTTTTGTTTTCACAAATAAACGCAAAAATTATCGACCTAAATTTAATACTAGCATGAAGCCCAATATGTCACGAGTTTTTTCTGATTTTATGTCCTATTTCGGTGAATCTCGACCTGAGCCCCACCTACCAAACTACAGACAAATGATTTGATAAATCTTTGAGGCGTTCTAGAAGAGACAGTAACACCGCGGATCTCATTGTAACACACTGTCAGTTATGACCAAAGGCGCAGATTGGCAAAGTGAAATATTCACAAGGCCAAATACTAAGACACTAGACAGCCATGTTTGAGTAGTCAAACACCAAAGTGGAGACCATAATGGGACAGAAAGAACATGAATGCAATGTGGGTGATATTTTCTTTTTTTTTTTTTTTTTTTTTACAGGAAAAAATGAAAAAAATGAAAGCAGACACCCAAATAAATGAGCTGAAGAAACAACTGGAAGATGGAGAAAATGAAAAAGGGACACTCAAACAAGAGCGCGAGCAGGTAGGGGATCACCTAGTGACATAAGATAGGTCTGATCATTTTTTTTTTGTTCCGAACAATGCACTAGGGCTTAATTTCGGGGGAAGTCTTACAGCAATCGGTGACATAGAAATACCTGCTGTCACTCTCAGGTCAGGAGGAGAGCCTCCGAGGATTGCTGAAATAAGACATCCCTCTGTTCTCTCCCTTCACTTGTAATGGGGTTAGTGAAAGGGTTAGTACAAGCCAGCTTAGCTCTATGTAGACCTCTGGTGTTTGCTGCAGGGACCGCCGGGTTGCTTGTGCAGAGTAGCTGCTGACCGGTGGAGCAAGACGAGAATAAAGAAACCAAGTTCAAACCGAGTAAATGAATGATAAGAACAGCGCTAGAAAAATAGGGATATCTGGGTCAGAGTTCGGAGAATGTGATGTTACCCCTCTATAAATCACTTGTAAGGTCACATCTAGAAGAGTTAAAGTGTAGCAACTTGATCATTATACAATATAGAAGGCCTCTCCGATAATGAGAGATTATGAAAGTTGGACTTGTTTAGGTTAAAAAAAAAAGACGCATGGTGGTCAATATAGAGGACTGGCATATGATTTATTCCTTCCAAGGACCAAAAACAGTCATTACTTGTGGAGAAAGGGAGATTCTGGCATCCTACATAGGAAAGGGTTCTTTACATTTAGAGCGGTCAGAGTGAGGAATGCCCGACGGCAGACACTATAACGGCTTTTATACAAGGGCTGGAGGATTTTCTTACAACAAACAATATTGGGGGTTGTGGGGGAAAGAATAACAGCCCCTCTCTGGCGCCTCCTTATCGATAGGACAATCAGGGATTTGACCGAGAATAAGGAAGAGCCGCAGTTGCCCTGTAAGTGCTGCTTTATTAAGGCGTTCAGTGAGGGGTGCTGTATATATATATCACCAGTCAAGGCCAGGAATATATAATAACCCTTCAATCCATCACTGTCCAACGCTCCCCAATAACACAAGCACAAAATGCCGCCACTAGTTCCTTGTTCGATATAAGCCCGGTCCGTGATCGGGATTATATCAGGGCCAGAAAACAACCCAAGTAGCGTATATTAAACGAGCATACGGACATGGGGCTCTTGGATTGAGATAAAAGAACAACCCAGAATTAAATAATGTATTTAACCCCTTCCCGACCTATGACGTTATAGAGACGTCATGAAAGTCGGTGTGTTCCCGACCTATGACTTCTCTATAACATCATGGCTTCTTTGCAGTCCTGCAGCTCTGGTGACTGGCTCAGTGACAAGCTGCAGGATCGCAAGGACCTATGCTTTAGCTCGGGGGGGTGGCTTAGCACCCCCTGTGGCTAAAGTCGCTCTGAGTGGCAGTTGAAAGTGAAACTGCCGATCAGAGCGAATCAGAGGGAATCACCACTCCAAATCTGATTGGAGATCTCCAATCAGATCTGGAGGGGCAGATCGGCGGGTGCCCTCCCCCTCCTCCCGCTCCAGGGCTCATCAGGGGCCCCCCTGTGCCTCTCATCCGCCCTCACCCTACTATAATCTATCTGTTGGCGGGCTGCACCCGCCAGTCAGTCTCATCAGCCTCCTCCCTGCTCAGCCTCACACCTGACTGGCCCCCCACCTCCAGCCCTATGTCCTGTCGCCCCCCCCCCACCTCTTCCGGAAGGCTTCACCCGCCGGTGCACCTGCCGGTCAGCCTCCTCTATTCCGGTGTGGTCCCCTCCTCCTCTCCCGGGCTCCTCCTCCTCACTGGTGGATCGTGAGTGAGGTAAGTAAGAATGGATGGATAGGTGGATGGATGGATGGATGGGTGCATGCGTGGATGGATGGGTGGATGAGTGCATGCATGGGTGGATGGGTGCATGCATGGGTGGATGGATGGATGGGTGCATGCATGCATGGGTAGATATATGGGGGCATGGATTTGTGCATGGATTGATGTGTGCATGCATGGATGTGTACGTGCATGGATGTGTGTGCGCGTGGATGGCTCTGCGTGCATGGATGTGTGCATGCATGGATGGATGGATGAGTGCGTGGATGGATGGATGTGTGCGTGCATGGATGTGTGCATGCGTGGATGTCTCTGCGTGCGTGGATGTGTGCGTGCATACATGGATGTGTGCATGGATGGATGTGTGCATGCGTGGATGGGTGCATGTGTGGATGCATGCATGGATCGATGGGAGCATGGGTGGATGGATAGATGCATGGGTAGATGGATGGGTGCAACAAGGGATCAAGTGTCCTCTTGTTGTAGTCTCTGGGATCATAGTCATGGTGCACTGTATGACAGATCATTGCCATAAAGTGCACCATAACACTGACCCCAGAGACTGTAGGAAGAGGACACTTGATCCCTTGCTGAAATCTCTGGATGTAGCAGAGGCGATCGATCATCGTGGGACCTTCGTTGTGGACAACTTCGGAGGGGATCAAGCGTCGTGGGACCTTCGTTGTGGACTACGTCAGATCTTTATAATAAAGATGGAGTCCGAATTTTGTTTGTATAAAAAATACAAACAAAATTCGGACTCCATCTTTATTATAAAGATCTGACGTAGTCCACAACGAAGGTCCCACGACGCTTGATCCCCTCCGAAGTTGTCCACAACGAAGGTCCCACGATGATCGATCGCCTCTGCTACATCCAGAGATTTCAGCAAGGGATCAAGTGTCCTCTTCCTACAGTCTCTGGGGTCAGTGTTATGGTGCACTTTATGGCAATGATCTGTCATACAGTGCACCATGACTATGATCCCAGAGACTACAACAAGAGGACACTTGATCCCTTGTTGCACCCATCCATCTACCCATGCATCTATCCATCCACCCATGCTCCCATCGATCCATGCATGCATCCACACATGCACCCATCCACGCATGCACACATCCATCCATGCACACATCCATGTATGCACGCACACATCCACGCAAATAATCCATCCATGCACACATCCATGTATGCACGCACACATCCACGCAAATAAAAAGATTTTTCTCTGTGTGGTGTATTTTTTGACTATTTACTAGAGATTCCTAGTGGCCAGATCTAACATTGGCCCGACATTATGAATCTCGGGCTTAGTGCCAGCTGCCAATAAAAAAATCTGGCATTAACCCCTTTATTACCCAGTTTGCCACTGGCACCAGGGCAACTGGAGGAGCCTGGGTACAGCTGCGGGTTGCAATTCGCAGCATGGGGGGCCTAGAATGATTGGGCCTCTCCATGCTGAGGATTTCAGCCCTCAGCTGCCAAGTTGTACCTGGCTGGACCAAAAATATGGTGGAACCCCACATCATTTTTTTTTCTAAAATCAGTTCTAGAAATAAAAAAAGGCCTTCCCTGTATTTTTAATAGCCAGCCAGATACAACTTGGCAGCTGGGGAGCTGTAATCCTCAGCGTGGAGAGAGCGAAATGTTGTGGGCCCCCCACGCTCCAAATTGCAACCCACAGCCACCCCGGAAAATAGTGCATTCATTAGAGGCACCATTTTCTGGTGCTGTACCCCAACTCTTACAGTTGCCCTTGTGCTGGTGGCACACGGGTTCTCCATACGCGACATGGTGTTCGCTAACAATTTCATGAAAAAGTAGCTCCAATTGTTAGCGGAAACCATGTCATGTATGGAGAGCCCCCTCCCTGTGTGTCTGAACATTGGAGCTCCCCCACAAGTGACCCCATTTTGGAAACTAGACCCCCCAAGGAACTTATCTAGATGCATAGTGAGCACTTTGAACCCCCAGGTGCTTCACAAATTAGTCCATAAAAGGACAAAAAAGAATTTTTGTGAAAAAAAAGTAATTTTTCATTTTTACGGATCAATTTGTGAAACATCTGGGGGTTCAAAGTGCTCACTATGCATCCAGATAAGTTCCCTAGGGGGTTCTTGTTTCCTAAATGGGGTCACTTGTGGGGGAGCTCCAATGTTTAGGCACAGAAAGACTCTCCAAACGCAACATGGTGTCCACAAACAATTTGAATGGAAAATTAGCTCAAATTATTAGCGGACACCATGTCGCATATGGAGAGCCCCTGTGTGCCTAAACATTGTAGCTCCCTCACAAGTGACCCCATTTTGGAAACTAGACCCCCCAGGGAACTTATCTAGATGGGTGGTGAGCTGTTTGAACCCCAGGTGCTTCATAAATTGATCCGTAAAAATGAAAAAGTACTTTTGTTTTCACAAAAATGTTCTTTTAGCCTAAATGTTTTCATTTTCACATGGCAACAGGATAAAATGAATCCTAAAATGTGTTGGGCAATTTCTCCTGAGTACACCGATACCTCATATGGTCATAAACCACTGTTTGGGCGTAAGACAGGGCTCAGAAGGGAAGGAGCGCCATTTCACTTTTTGAATGGAAAATTAGCTCCAAAAGTCAAATGGCGCTCCTTCCCTTCTGAGCCCTGCCGTGCGCCCAAACAGTGGTTTATGACCACATATGAGGTATCGGTATACTCAGGAGAAATTGGCCAACAAATTTTAGGATGCATTTTATCCTGTTGCCCATGTGAAAATGAAAGAATTGAAAAAGAACATTTCTCCTTCGCCTCATTAGGGGACACAGACCGTGGGTGTTATGCTGCTGTCCACTAGGAGGCGACACTAGGCAGAATCTGAAAAAGATTAACAGTGGCTCCTCCTCTGCAGCATACACCCCTGGACAGGCACTGTCCTGACCAGTTTTTGCTTAGTGTCTAGGAGGCACACACAGATTTTTTAGTGCTCCTAAAAAATGTTTTCTTTTTGAAGATTTTTTATTCAAGAAGAAGAAAAGTGGGTCTCTGATGAGACTCCCGGCATGGTCCCTCCTCGGCCCCCCACTGTTGGGGGTGCCTGGTTGAGGTCGACTATTTCCCTTAACATGCCGCTCCCTCCTCGGCCCCCCACTGTTGGGGACGCCGGGTTGAGGTTGAGACGACGATCCTCCCTCCCCATTTCCCCAACGTTGGGGTTCATGGGTTGAGAGTGAGGCGAAGGACAAGGCACCTGACGGTGGAGCAGCATCCCTCCCTAAATGCCCCTTTTGGGGTCCATTTAGGTCGAGACACCCCAGGTAGAGCCTCTGGTGCCCCAGCTTAGATCTGCTACAAGCACCCTGGAGTCATCAGCCCTGCTGACAAACTCCTTTTCACCTTCGGCTGCGGCGTGCCTGCCGCAGCAATCCAGGGTACACAGCTTGCTGTGTACTCCTGAGGGGTCGGGGGACCAGCACTGGGGGCAGCCAGCACTGGCAGGGACACAGATTGCCTGTGTCCCTGCAGCAGCCAGCACTAAGGGCTGCATTTATGGTGGAGCAGAGGACCTCTGCAGGGGCCCACACTACCCCACCGCTGCCTGCCCCGGGGGTCCGGTGGGGTCCAGACCAGTTCCGGACCCCCCCCCCGGACTTCCGCGCCGCTCTGGAGCCCTTTTCCGGCCGCACAGAGCTAATTTAGGCCGCGGCTTCGGCCTACGCCGAGGCCGCCGCCTTCGGCACGCCCCCCGGCCCGCCCCCCGGATGACGAGGATGACGCGGCCAGCGTCATAGCAGGGGGCGGACCGCGTCTCCTGAGCGCGATATCACTGCAGAATCGCGCGGTTCTGCAGCGCTCCGCCCCCCTTCTTCCTCCTCTCTACACATCCCAGATGCCATTACATGCCTCGTGGTGGAGGCAGAGCGGCACCAGAACTGGCAGGACAGCAGCAGCTGCACATTCTCCGGGGGGCACAGACAGACGCTGGACACTGGTCGCTGGTGGCACACAGGTGGTGGTAAGTTGCCAGCAGAGGTCTTCTATCACCTCTGATGGAAATCTTCTCTCCAGGGCACCCCTGCACAGCACTATTCTCTCCAGGGCACCCCTGCACAGGCTCCTGTATATACCACTATGCCGGGCTCAAGGAACAAGAGGACTAGGGCCCACACAGCCTACTATTCCTTAAGCACAGCATGTCAGAAGCCTCTACCCAGTAGACATACGTCCCCGCACTGCCGGGACTGCGCCCAGACTACGGTGTCTGTGTCCCCAGCCGTTACGGATGCGTCATCTGCCATGCCAGAATGGGCCACTTTTTTGTCCCAATCCATCGCACAATCCATGGCACAATCCATGGACAGGCTATCCTCTACATTGCTTTCAGCTATGCAGAGTCACACTTGATCCCAGACCGCTGCTCAACAAAGCGGACACTCGGAACGCGGCCGCACTGAACTAATGTCCACCTCTAGGGCTGGACGGAAATGACCACATAGGTCAGGCTCTCCAGGGCCTACTCATACTTCACGGTCTCCAGGGCCTACTCATACTTCACGGTCATCTCCAAGGGAGAGTCGCCGTGCCTCCAGGTCGCCAAAACCGTCCCTGATAGGGAGGGTCACAGAAGGTCCAGGTCACCCCCTCCTAGAGAAGACCGCAGCGATACGCAGGAGTCCGAAGGACTCTGTGAAATCCAGCTCAGATCTGGATCCAGATGGGTCGCTAGACCTAACCCAGCCAGACACTGATGTATTGGTTGAGGACGTAATCACCTCCATCAACCAGGTGCTGAAGATATCTGAACCTCCTCCAGATGCCCCAGAGCACGAGATCGCTTTCCAGAGGACTAAGAGGCCCCCTAAATATTTCTCCGATCACCCCGAGTTCAGGGCGATTCTCAAAAACCATCGCTCACACCCGGAGAAGAGATTCGGCAACCGTAAGGCACTGGAGAGGCGTTACCCCTTCTTGCAAGAGGTAACACAGACCTGGGCAGATACGCCTGTAGTAGACCCTCCGGTATCCAGACTCGCAACACAGACACTTCTTTCCCTGCCTGATAGCTCCTCCATAAAGGATGCGACGGACCGTCAGTTGGAACACATGGCCCGATCAATTTTCGAGGCCACAGGGTCCTCCCTGGCCCCGACATTCGCTATTGTGTGGGCAGCAAAGGCTATCATGGCCTGGACAACCAACTTACATGCCGGTCTCCGTTCAGTTAACTCCGAGCTCGCTGACCAGGCGGTTCAAGCGTCAGTCGTGGCTGACTATATTTTACACGCAGCTATTGATTCCGCAAATTGTGCGGCAGTGGCTGCGTCAAACGCCATCATCATCAGGCGTGCTCTCTGGCTGCGGGAATGGAAGGCGGATGCAGTCTCAAAGAAGTCGCTTACCCACCTTCCATTTCTCAGCGGTCGTCTCTTTGGTGAAGAGCTTGATAAATTAATATCCAATGCCACAGGAGGGAAGAGTACTTCCCTACCTCAACAAAAACGAAACGTTCCTATAACCGCCGTAACCAGGCACGATTCCGTTCCTTCGGAATTCGTCTGGCTGGTCCATTTCCCGCCCAGCGCAGACCCGTAGTCGTTCACCACGCAGGGAGGGTTCGAGGACTTCGCAAAGGGCGAACAAAACCTGGCAGTCTAGATCTGGCCAAAACAAGTCCAAAGGACCCAAATCCCACAAATTCTCATCTTCATGACTCCTTATTTCCGGACGACGCCCCGCCAGTGGGCGGACGACTTTCCCACTTTCATCAAGTTTGGCTACCTATTATAAAAGACAGGTGGATCAGGGAACTGGTGTCTCAGGTTACAAGATAGAGTTCATTTCCATCCCACCAAATCGATTCTTTCTTTCCGTACCTCCAAGGCTACCGTCCAAGGCTCGCGCCTTCTCCAAGGCGGTCAGGTCACTTATCCAAGCCGGAGTGATTGTTCCGGTACCGCGGACCGAACGTTTTCAGGGGTTCTATTCCAACCTGTTCGTGGTCCCCAAAAAAGGGGGCAGTGTAAGACCTATTCTGGATCTCAAACAGCTAAACAAGTACGTGAGGGTACGACAATTTCGCATGGAGTCTCTCCGATCCATCATATCATCCATGGAAGAAGGAGAATTTCTCGCCTCCATAGATATTCAGGATGCTTACCTGCATATTCCTATCGCCCCTGCCCACCAAAGGTTCCTCAGATTCGCAATCGGTCAGGCCCATTATCAGTTTGTGGCTCTCCCATTTGGACTCGCCACGGCTCCCAGAGTGTTTACCAAAGTCATGGCGGCTGCCATGACTATATTACACTCCAGAGGCATAGTCGTCATCCCATACTTGGACGATCTACTTATCAAGGCTCCCACCTTCAAGGACTGCGAACTCAGTGTCACCATCACGGTAGACGCACTAAGTCGCCTGGGCTGGTTGGTCAACCTAAAAAAGTCGTCCCCAATCCCAAGTCAGTCCCTCATTTTTCTGGGCATGGAATTCCACACTTCCAGGGGTCTGGTGCTCCTTCCCAAGGAGAAGGCACATGCTATCCAGATGGGAGCTCACGCCCTTCTTCACCCAGCACCTCGATCCCTTCGTTTTGCCATGCGAGTTCTGGGCAGGATGGTTGCCGCGATAGAAGCAGTTCCCTTCGCCCAGCTTCACCTCCGGCCTCTCCAATTGGCCATACTCAGGTCCTGGGACAAGAGTCCCTTTTCCCTGGACAGGATGTTCCGCATATCCTCGACAGTCAAGCAATCCCTACACTGGTGGCTCCGTCCAGTATCTCTCTCCAAGGGGAGATCGTTCATCCCAGGCCACTGGAAGATTCTGACAACCGATGCCAGTCTCACAGGATGGGGCGCGGTGTACCGACACCACAGAGCGCAGGGGAAGTGGTCTCCATTGGAAGCCACCATGCCTATCAACGTCCTGGAGATTCGAGCCATCTTCCTGGCACTGCGGGCTTTCCAACGTCTCCTAGTGAACTCTCACGTCAGGATACAATCCGACAATGCCACGGCCGTGGCTTATGTCAATCACCAGGGCGGAACCCGCAGTGTCCAAGCGATGCGGGAGGTATCGCACATCCTGCAATGGGCGGAATCCACGGGATCGACCCTGTCCGCCGTACACATCCCAGGAGTAGACAACTGGGAAGCAGACTTTCTCAGTCGCCAAGGCATAGACTCAGGAGAGTGGTCCCTGCATCCCGAGGTCTTTCGGCAAATTTGTCATCGCTGGGGGACTCCGGACGTGGATCTGATGGCATCACATCTCAATGCCAAGGTTCCCAAGTTCATGGCCAGATCACACGACCCCCGGTCTCTCGGAGCGGATGCCCTAGTTCAGGACTGGACTCAATTTCAACTCCTGTACATCTTCCCACCTCTGCCTCTAATCCCCAGAGTAGTGCGAAAAATCAAACAGGAAGGGATTCCGGTCATCCTTATCGCCCCAGACTGGCCCAGACGCGCGTGGTATGCCGACGTCGTCCAACTCACGGCAGACGCCCCCTGGCGCCTCCCAGATCGGCCAGACCTCCTATCTCAGGGTCCGTTCTGCCACCAGAATTCACAGGCCTGAATTTGACGGCGTGGCCCTTGAAACCTGGATTCTAACTCAAGCAGGGCTCTCACAAGATGTAATTCGCACTATGATCAGTGCAAGGAAACCTGCCTCTGCCAGAATTTACTACCGCACCTGGAAAGCCTTTTTTGCCTGGTGTGCATCTCGTGATCAGAATCCGTTTCCCTACTCGCTGCCTAGAATTCTTGGCTTCCTACAATCAGGTCTGGGGGCCAGACTCTCCCTGGGCTCTCTTAAGAGCCAGGTCTCGGCCCTCTCCGTTCTTTTCCAGCGGAGACTTGCCCTAAAACCTCAAATCAAAACTTTTCTTCAAGGGGTTTCCCGTTTGGTTCCCCCCTACAGACGACCGCTGGATGCGTGGGATCTAAACTTGGTGCTGACGGCATTGCAAGAACCGCCTTTTGAGCCTCTCAGAGAGATCCCTCTCCGCCTTCTATCCCAGAAGGTGGTGTTTCTAGTGGCTATCACCTCCCTTCGGAGGGTGTCCGAGCTCACAGCGCTCTCATGCAGGCCTCCATTCCTAGCCTTTCACCAGGATAAGGTAGTTCTCCGTACGGTTCCTTCTTTTCTTCCGAAGGTGGTTTCCTCTTTCCACATCAATGAGGAACTATCTTTACCGTCCCTTTGTCCTGCTCCGGTTCATAGGTTTGAGAAGGCTCTGCATACGCTGGACCTTGTAAGGGCTTTGCGTATTTATGTATCTAGAACAGCCCCCTTTAGGAAGTCGGACTCTCTTTTCCTTCTTCCTGAAGGCAGCCGCAAGGGCTTCTCAGCTTCAAAGGCCACGCTTGCCAGATGGATCAGAGCCACAATTCAGGATGCCTACGGGCTCAAAAA
>JARQOC010000003.1:431698808-431808945 GCA_033576535.1 Allobates femoralis
ACATTAAAAATGACTATTGTAAAAAAAAGTTTAACTATTGAACTACAGCTGCAGCACAAAGCATTGTATTGTGGCCTGCAGAGCAATGTAGTAGGGTTTTTTCTCAGTAGAGCTAAGTTAGAGAGTCCTTACAAATGAATGATAGCAGTGGTATTACTAACTGGAGATGTCATGAGTATGACGCACCCTGTTCAGCGTTTAATCAATCACAGGCTTTCTGTAGAGCTCAGATGCAGGGCCGGGATGACAGGTAGGCGAAACTAGGCGATCGCCTAGGGCGCCATCTTGTGCAGGGCGCCAGTGGCGTAACACCTGCGGTCGCAAGTGAGACTGGACCCGGAGGCACAGGGGCCCGGAGCCGCCAACTCCTGCGACTGCTGCGTCAGCTGTACATGGATGTGCGTCCCTGAGGACGCGCATCCATGTCACTGCACGGCCGCTTTGCCCGGTCGGTCCCCTGGCAGCTGATCACGGGCGTCAGAGAATTGGCGGGCTCTGCAGCTTTAAATCTCCCGCGGCTGCCTGCTGCTGCACTGTGATGAGGTCATCTGACCTCATCACAAACAGGACACAGCGGCCGGCATCTGTACCTCCTGATGTCTGGGCTGTGTCCTCTCTCCGGGTGTTTCCTGCAGCATCTGCAGCATCTGCCGCCTCCCCAGATAGCAGCATGTGGGTCAGTCATAAACTTCTGCAGGATCTGCCGGGGAGCCAGGAATCGGGACCTGTGAACAGTGAAGAGGTACAGAGCAGGAGGAGAACGGGCAGGAGCAGGCTGTGCGGGCTGGAGAGGGGAACGTAACCTAATCATGGGCTGGAGGATGCAGGTGCTGAGGCAGGAAGATGAGTACGGTGCCATGCTCCATGCATTGGCGGCATCGGTACACCTACAGGCTGAGAGCGGCGCTGGTGGACCAATAAGAAGTGTCCCTGTGGGTGCGTGTGTGTGTTTGTCCCTGTGTGTGCATGTCCCTGTGTGTGTGTGCGTGTCCCTGTGTGTGTGTCCCTGTGTGTGCATGTCCCTGTGTGTGTGTGTGCGTGTCCCTGTGTGTGTGTGTCCCTGTGTGTGTGTGCGTGTCCCTGTGTGTGCATGTCCCTGTGTGTGTGTGCGTGTCCCTCTGTGTGCATGTCCTTATGTATGTGTGTGTGTCCCTGTGTGTGTGTGTCCCTCTGTGTGCGTGTCCCTCTGTGTGCGTGTCCCTCTGTGTGCGTGTCCCTCTGTGTGTGTGCTTGTCCCTGTGTGTGTGTGCGTGTCCCTGTGTGTGCATGTCCTTATGTATGTGTGTGTGTGTCCCTGTGTGTGTCCCTCTGTGTGCGTGTCCCTCTGTGTGCGTGTCCCCCTGTGTGCGTGTCCCTCTGTGTGCGTGTCCCTCTGTGTGCGTGTCCCTCTGTGTGTGTGCGTGTCCCTGTGTGTGTGTGCGCGTGTCCCTGTGTGTGCATGTCCTTATGTATGTATGTTTGTGTCCCTGTGTGTGCGTGTCCCTCTGTGTGCGTGTCCCTCTGTGTGCATGTCTCTCTGTGTGCGTGTCCCTCTGTGTGTGTGCATGTCCCTGTGTGTGCATGTCCCTGTGTGTGTGTGCGTGTCCCTGTGTGTGCATGTCCTTATGTATGTGTGTGTGTGTGTCCCTGTGTGTGTGTGTCCCTGTATGTGTGTGTGTCCCTCTGTGTGCGTGTCCCTGTGTGTGCATGTCCCTGTGTGTGTGTGCGTGTCCCTGTGTGTGCATGTCCCTGTGTGTGTGTGCGTGTCCCTGTGTGTGCATGTCCCTGTGTGTGTGTGTCCCTGTGTGTGCATGTCCCTGTGTGTGTGTGTGTGTCCCTGTGTGTGCATGTCCTTATGTATGTGTGTGTGTGTCCCTCTGTGTGCGTGTCCCTCTGTGTGCCTGTCCCTCTGTGTGCGTGTCCCTCTGTGTGCGTGTGTCCCTGTGGGTGCGTGTGTGTGTGTCCCTGTGTGTTCATGTCCCTGTGTGTGTGTCCCTGTGTGTGGTCCTGTGTGTGCGTGTCCCTGTGTCTGTGTCCCTGTGTGTGCATATCCCTATGTTTGTGCGTGTGTCCCTGTGTGTGCATGTGTCCCTCTGTGTGGGTGTCTCTGTGTGTGGGTGTTCCTGAGTTTGTGTGTTTGTCCCTGTGTTATGGGGATACCTTATTGGGGGTGCAAGGGGATACCTAGTGGCTTAACAACCGCGGTTGCAGGGTTCGCAAGTGCGACTGGGCCTAGCGGTACAGGGGTCTGGCGCCTGCCGACCCCTGCACCTGCTTTACATGGATATGCGTCCCTGTAGGAGGACCATATATACCAGGATAAGGGCATATCCCAGGAGGAGGACCATATACAGCAGGATGAGGGGCATTAATGCATAATAAAGGGGAGAGGGGTCAATTCATGAGTCTTCATAGGATTTAGAATGTTACATTGGGCACATACATCTGACCAATGTGGGCGCACGGAGGAAGGGGGGGCCAGGTCCAAATTTCGCACCGGGGCCCTTTGGACTCTAGTTACGCCACTGCAGGGCGCATTCCCGCCTGACCGGAGTCCGGACCCGTGACCCCGAGAGCAGTCATCAGGTGACCTGATGGGGGCCCCCCCCCCCATTAATCACTGCCGCCGGGCCCTGGAGTTGCGGGAGAAGCTGCGGCAGGGAGCGGTGGGCGCCGCCATGTTCTTTGTGGCTGGCGCCCACTAACTGTACAGCCGGTCAATAGAGGTTGAGACTTCTACACAATGGCCGCGGTCTCCAATTAGCCGCTGCCATTTTGTTGAAGTCTCAACTTCCACCAACTGGCTGTACTGTTAGTGGGCGCCGGCCACAAAGAACATGGCGGCGCCCACCGCTAGCTGCCGCAGGCCCGCAGCTACTCCCCACAGGCAGCTCCAGTCCTGCAGATGTGCCCTCCGGGCTCCGGCACCCCTGCTCCGCATTCATAGCTCCCTCCAATGGTAAGTTATGCTGGGGTCCGGGGTAGGGATGGAGCAATGTACAGAATAGGGGGCCATATATAGGGAAGGAGGCTGTGGGGATAGAGACAGGGAGGCTGTGGGGATAGAGACAAGGAGGCTGTGGGGATAGAGACAAGGAGGCTGTGGGGAGACAGGGAGGCTGTGGGGAGACAGGGAGGCTTTGGGGAGACAGGAAGGCTGTCAGGATGGAGGGATGCAGTCAGGATGGAGGGAGGCTGTTGGTAGGGAGGAAGGATGGAGAGAGGCTGTAAGGATGGAATAGGCTATTGGGATAGAGGGAGGCTGTCAGGATGGAGGACCGCTGTTGGGATGGAGGAAGTATGGAGGGAGGCTGTTAGGATGGAGGGACGTTGATGGGAAAGAGGGAGGCTATTGCGATGGAGGAAGGATGTAGGGAGGCTGTCAGGATGGAAGAAGGATGAAGTGAGGCTGTTGGGATGGAGGAAGGATGAAGTGAGGCTGTCGGGATGGAGGAAGGATGAAGTGAGGCTGTCGGGATGGAGGAAGGATGAAGTGAGGCTGTCGGGATGGAGGAAGGAAGGAGGCTGTCAGGATGGAGGAAGGATGGAGGGAGACTATCAGGATGGAGGGAGGCTGTCAGAATGGAGGGAAGCTGTTGGGATGTTGTCTATATGGCTGGCAGCCATCTCTATTGCGTACGGCCAGCAGTAGTCTCTATTGTGTATTCTCTATTGTGTATGGCCAGCAGCAGTTTCTATTGTGTATTCTCTATTGTATGTATAGCCAGCAGCAGTCTCCACTGTGTATACGGTCCGCAGCCATCTCTATTGTGTATACAGGTAGCAGCTGTCTCTATTCTGTATTCTCTATTGTATATACAGCTATTGTGTTTAGCGTTATAGAAAAGAAGTTGCAACACACAATCAGCGGTGTTTATTCACTCTTCGTGGGGTGGCGCTTCAACAGGCATATAGTCAACAGGCATGTGGTGGACTATATGCCTGTTTAAGCGCCACTTGCGGTGTGAAACGGCCATCGCCTTTGAGAACCCCCAGTCCTCCCATCCGCACCATGTAAGACCACACGAAGAGGGAATAAACACCGTTGATCCTACGATGTTGCAACTTCATGTATGTTGACATTTTTATTCCTAGACATATTTCGGGGGGGGGGTGCCGTTTGCCTTACCTGCCTAGGGCACCAAAATGCCTTGTCCCGGCACTGCTCAGATGACTACAGTTTTAATATGTATTTTCTCTTCTGTGCTAAAAGGTGCAATGCACTAGGAGAGCTGAACACCTATGGAGAAAAACAGGCACACCAGAAAACCTCATTCACTATAAATTTATGTTAGGAACTTACAACTCTGCCCTTCACCTCACCAAACAGACCTACTTCACCACCCTGATCTCCTCACTATCCAACAATCCAAAAAACTCTTTGACACCTTTCACTCTCTCCTCAGTCCTAAAGTGCAGGCCCCCATCACTGACCTCTGTGCTGATGATCTGCCCCCATCACTGACCTCTGTGCTGATGATCTGGCTTTTTCACAGAGAAAATAGAAAACATCCGTCTGGAAATAGTCTCCCGGCCTCCAAGCACTGGTGCTCCAATTCCTCCCCACATCTGCTCTGGCTCATTGTCCACATTTGACCCAGTCACAGAAGAAGTCGTTTCCAGGCTCCTGTCCTGCTCTCATCCTACTACATGCACCACTGAACCCATTCCCTCACATCTACACCAGGCTGTCTCTCTGGTCGTCACCACTAACCTAACCAAAATTTTCATTTTCTCCCTCTCTTCTGGTATCTTCCCCTCTTCCTTCAAACACTCTATCATTACTCCATTATTAAAGAAAACGTCTTTTGACTCATCCTGCATAAATAACTACAGACCAGTCTCCAATTTCCCCTTCATCTCAAAACTGTTGGAATGCCTTGGAGTACACCCACCTCACCCATTATCTGTCCACTCACTCTCTTCTAGATCCATTGCAGTCTGGTTTCCGCCCCCTACATTCTATAAAAACTACCTAAATCAAAGTGACCAATGACCTTCTGACAGCAAAACGTAATGGTGACCACTCTCTGCTTATTCTTCTTGATCTCTCTGCAGCCTTTGATACTGTTGATCACCATCTCCTAGTTCTCCTGATTCTCTTCCTATCTTTCTGACCACTATTTCAGTATATCGTTCGCTGGCTCCACTTCCCCTCCTCTTCCTCCCACTATTGGGGTTCCTCAAGATTTGATCCTTGGCCCTCTTCTCTTCTCTCTCTACACGGCCCCGATTGGACAGACCATCAGCAGATTTGGCCTTCAGTATCTTTATGCTGATGACACACAATTATACACTTCTTCCCCTGACCTTATCCCCGCTGTATTACAGAACACTAATGACTGTCTAACTGCAGTTTCCAATATCATGTCCTCTCTCTATCTGAAACTCAACCTTTCCAAAACTGAACTTCTTCTGCTCCCGCCCTTCACTAACCTCCCTAAATATGACATCTCCCTCTCAGAGTGTGACAGCATTATAACACCTAGGCATCAGGCTGTCTGTCTGGGTGTTTTGTTTGACATCAATCTTTTATTCATCTCCTATATACAATCTCTTGCCCCTTCTTGCTGCTTGCACCTGAAGAACATCCCCAAAATGTGCCCCTTTCTCACCATGGAAACAACTAAATCCCTCACTGTGGCCCTGATCCACTCCTGCCTTGATTATTGTAATTCTCTGTTAATTGGCCTCCCCCTCACTAGGCTTTCCCCTCTCCAGTCCATTCTTAATGCAGCAGCTAGGATCACCTATCTGACTAAAGACCCTGTTACACGTGTCAATGTCACTAGCGACATTGCTGAAAAGTGACGTATCAGCGATGTCCTAGCAATATCGCAAGTGCGTCGTGCTGTGTGACAGCGCAACGCAACTGTGATTTATTGCTGGTCGCAGATTGACAGATTTACCAGCATGAACGTAAACCTGTCAATCTGCAACCAGCGATTAGGCTGGATCGTGCTGTCTGACACCGCAATAGCGATGTTGGTGGCGATCCAGCCTATACCGCAGCGTTGCTGAAAATCGCTCGCTGAGCTGAGCCCAGCCCAGCGAGTGATGGCTCTGCCCACATTGCCGCCGCGTGACCGGCAACATCCTGCGGTGTGACAGCTGGCCTGCGATGTCAGAAGCAAGTGTGCACACGCGCATCACTTCCGACATTGCAGGCCAGATTGATGCGTGTGACGGGGCTTTTACTGTTACTCAGATGTTTCCACTCTGTGCCAGTCATTGCACTGGCTGCCTATACACTATAGGATCCGCTCTGTGCCAGTCATTGCACTGGCTGCCTATACACTATAGGATCCGCTCTGTGCCAGTCATTACACTGGCTGCACATACACTATAGGATCCAATTCAAATTGCTTGTTCTCGCCCACAAAGCTCTTCACAGTGCAGCACCTCCCTACCTCTATACTCTCAGCTCTGTTTATTGCGTACCCATCCTCTTCACAGTGCACCTTTTCGTTCTCTTCGCTCCGGAAGCGACTTTAGACTAGCATCTGCACTGCCAGCTAGAAGACTTCTCCCGAGCTGCAACAATTCTCTGGAATGCTCTACCCCCAAAAATTTGGACTATCCACAATTTGCATGACTTCAGATGCTCCCTAAAAACACATCTTTTTAAGGCGGCCTATCATACTCCCTAATAGAAGTCCTTTACACTGTATATAGCCCATTCACTATCTCTCTGGACATAACTCACCTTCAAACTCCACCAAACCCGATAGCTCCACACAGATGTCTGGTGACGGCTCATGCAGCTCTTATCTATCCACCATTTCTTCATGTAGGCTGGACCATCATTATACATAAGCTCCTGTAGATTGTGTCACCCCCAACTCATTGTAGATTGTAAGCTCTTATGGTCAGGGCCGTCATTATTTTGCTTTAATTATTGTATTCTTTGATAACTGTTACTTATGACTGTTTGTATATGAACCTCTCATTTGTAAAGTGCTGCAGAATGTGTTGGTGCTATATAAAGATTATTATGATGACTGTATAACAGCCGCCGCTAGAAGAAACCAAGAAGAGAAAACTAAGCAAAATTAAGCAATAAAGACACTCACCGAGCGATCACTGTGCAGATGTGACCGTCTGGAGGGCGCAGGACCTGTGGTGATGTCACAGTCATGTGACCTACTGGACACCTGACAGGAAGTGACTGATCACATGACCATGACTACACTATGATCCTGTAGTTGCTAGGATACAGTTCTGCAGATATACGGCGCGGCCTCTTCCCTGTATGACTAAGGGTGCTTTCACATCTGCGTTTTTCGTAATTCGCGGCAGATGCGGTGAAAAAACCGCATCTGCCGCGTTTGCCGCATAACGGTTCCACTTGCGGCACGGTTGCGGTTTTTTCCATAGGAAGTATAGGGGGACTTGCGGCAGATGCGGCAAGTGCGGTATTGCACTTGCGGCAGGTGCGGCAGAGAAAAAAACCGCAGTAAGCCGCGGTTTTTTTCTCTGCCGCACCTGCCGCAAGTGCAATACCGCACTTGCCGCATCTGCCGCAAGTCCCCCTATACTTCCTATGGAAAAAAACGCAACCGTGCCGCAAGTGGAACCGTTATGCGGCAAACGCGGCAGATGCGGTTTTTTCACCGCATCTGCCGCGAATTACGAAAAACGCTGATGTGAAAGGGCCCTAAGGGTGCTTTCACATCAGCGTTTTTCGTAATTCGCGGCAGATGCGGTGAAAAAACCGCATCTGGCGCGTTTGCCGCATAACCGTTCCACTTGCGGCACGGTTGCGGTTTTTCCCATAGGAAGTATAGGGGGACTTGCGGCAGATGCGGCAAGTGCGGTTTTGCACTTGCGGCAGGTGCGGCAGCGAAAAAAACCGCGGCTGACCGCAGTTTTTTTCGCTGCCGCACCTGCCGCAAGTGCAAAACCGCACTTGCCGCATCTGCCGCAAGTCCCCCTATACTTCCTATGGGAAAAACCGCAACCGTGCCGCAAGTGGAACGGTTATGCGGCAAACGCGGCAGATGCGGTTTTTTCACCGCATCTGCCGCGAATTACGAAAAACGCTGATGTGAAAGGGCCCTTACCTGGAGTCTAGATCTGATCAGCACCATTCACCCTTAACTGCAGGAAAATTCTAATTACAAATGACTAAATGTTCATCAAAGTTCAGATATTTTCATAAATTAATGTAAATCCTATTAATTTAGGCTCCCTTCATATCAGCGGTTTTATTCACTGCCGCAAGTGCTGGATCGCAGCAATACCGCACTTGCCGCATCTGCCGCAAGCCTCATAGACAATGCAGAATATACCCGGGGTTACAGTGGCCTAGCCTAGATTATACGCCGGGTATATTATGGCCCAGCCCAAACTATACCCTGGGACCATTGAGTGATATAATCAATAACGGGGCCCCAGTCAGTGCAGCACAGTGGCCCCAGGCAGTGCACAGGACCCCAGGCAGCGCACGGGGCCCCAGGCAGCACACAGGGGCCCCAGGCAGCATAGAGGAGCCCCAGGCAGCATAGAGGAGCCCCAGGCTGCACACATGGGTCCCAGGCAGTGCACCGGGCCCCAGGGAGTGCATGGGGCCCCAGGCAGCATACTGCCTGGGGACCCTGTGTGTGGCCTGGGGTCCCATGTGCTGCCTGAGGCTCCATGCACTGCATGGGGCCCCTGTGCGCTACCTAGATCCCGAGCACTGCCTGGGGCTCCGTTCACTGCCTGGGACCCCTGTGTGCTGCTGGGGCCCCTGTGTGATTCCTGGGGCCCCGTGAGCTGACTGGGGCCCCTGTTTGCTGCCTGGGGCCCCGTGCGCTGCCTGGGGCCCCTGAGCGCTGACTAGTTCCCCTGTGTGCTGTCTGGGATATTGATATTGATATATCACTCAATGGTCCCAGGGAATAGTTTGGGCTAGGCCATATTATACCCGGGGTATAATCTGGGCTAGGCCACTTTAACACCAGGTGTATTCTGGGTGGGGGGTTAATCTGCCCTGTTCCACCGATTTACTTTGCTTCACTCGGCAGGGACTTCAGTTTGCCGCAAAAGTACATTGGCGGCCCGGGTAGTCTTTGGCAACCAGGATGGCTTGTCCAGTGTACCCCCTTTTGTGTTCCTTTCTATTGGTATTCCTTTCACAGCGCTGCCTATTCTCCTCCTTCCTGCACACACCTCCGCACACAGAGCCCCGATCTAGCAGCCACGGACCTTCCTGACTAGGGTACGGCTGCCTTCTCTGCGCTGTGTCGGGAGTTGGCCACAGCTCATAGAGACCGCGTGGCCCCGTTTTGTCGTTGGAGCTTGGAGTCTTCCCGCCACCTTCAGGGCCAGGCCCCTGGTTCTCGCCCTGTCCTTCTGCTTCACAGCTAATTCGGGCGCGCGGGTGGATTGCTCTCTACCCGCAACCCTAGTACTCCCTCCATCTTCCTGCGGTCTGTAGCCCTGGGACCTGGGATGGGCTTCATCGTCTCCGGGTCCGTGCTTTCTGTCTGTCCCGTCTCTTTCTCTCCTCCAACTGACTAACTACTTCCTGTGGTGTCTTCCCTTTGTTCTCTTCCTTTCCTTAACTGCTTCCTGCTCACTTCCCACCCAAGACCTGTCTCCCCCTGCTGCCCCACAGCTGCCTGAGTCATCCCACTACTTGGATTCTTCTGCTCGCTCTGAGACCGGGGTGTGTTGGGTGTGTTTGTGGGTGACTGGACTTGCCGATCCCAGTTGCCGCAAACTAACAGTGGCGACTGGACCGCAGGGGCACCACATGTCCAATTCAAACTACTAACATTGGCTTACAAAGCCATCTACAATCTGTCTTCCCCATATATGGGCAGCACGGTGGCTCAAGTGGTTAGCACTGTAGCCTTTGCAGCACTGGGGTCCTGAAGGTCCTGGGTTCAATTCCCACCAAGGACACTAAGGACAACATCTGCAAGGAGTTTGTATGTTCTCCCCGTGTTTGCGTGGGTTTCCTCCGGGCACTCCGGTTTCCTCCCACATTGTAAAGACATACTGATAGGATGTTTAGATTGTGAGCTCCAAGAGAGACAGCATTACTGATGTATGTAAAGTGCTATGGAATTAATAGCGCTATATAAATGAATAAAATTATTATTATTATTATATATCTCTGAACTAATCTCCCAATATCATCCAACTCATACAGTTGTGGCCAAAAGTATTGACACCCCTGCAATTCTGTCAGTTTCTTCATGAAAATGATTGCAATCACAAATTCTTTGATATTATTATCTTCATTTAATTTGTCTTCAATGAAAAAACACTAAATTAATTGTCCTAAAGCCAAATTGGATCTAATTCCACACCAAACATAAAAAAAGGGGTGGACAAAAGTATTGGCACTGTTAGAAAAATCATGTGATGCTTCTCTAATTTGTGTAATTAACAGCACCTGTAACTTACCTGTGGCACCTAACAGGTGTTGGCAATAACTAAATCACACTTGCAGCGAGTTGGCATGGATTAAAGTTGACTCCACCTCTGTCCTGTGTCCTTGTGTGCACCACATTGAGCATGGAGAAAAGAAAGAAGACCAAAGAACTGTCTGAGGACTTGAGAAACCAAATTGTAAGGAAGCATGAGCAATCTCAAGGCTACAAGTCCATCTCCAAAGACCTGAATGTTCCTGTGTCTACCGTGCGCAGTGTCATCAAGAAGTTTAAATCCCATGGCACTGTGGCTAACCTCCCTAGATGTGGACGGAAAAGAAAAATTGACAAGAGATTTCAACACAAGATTGTGCGGATGGTGGATAAAGAACCTCGACTGACATCCAAACAAGTTCAAGCTGCCCTGCAGTCCGAGGGTACAACAGTGTCAACCAGTACTATTCGTCAGCGTCTGAATGAAAAGGGACTGTACGGTAGGATACCCAGGAAGACCCCACTTCTTACCCCAAGACATAAAAAAGCCAGGCAGGAGTTTCCCAAAACTTACCTGAGAAAGCCTAAAACGTTCTGGAAGAATGTTCTCTGGTCACATGAGACAAAAGTAGAGATTTATGGGCAAAGGCATCAACATAAAGTTTACAGGAGAAAAAAGAGGCATTCAAAGAAAAGAACACGGTCCCTACAGTCAAACATGGCGGAGGTTCCCTGATGTTTTGGGGTTGCTTTGCTGCCTCTGGCACTGGACTGCTTGACCGTGTGCATGGCATTATGAAGTCTGAAGACTACCAACACATTTTGCAGCATAATGTAGGGCCCAGTGTGAGAAAGCTGGGTCTCCCTCAGAGGTCATGGGTCTTCCAGCAGGACAATGGCCTAAAACACACTTCAAAAAGCCCTAGAAAATGGTTTGAGAGAAAGCACTGGAGACTTCTAAGGTGGCAGCAATGAGTCCAGACCTGAATCCCATAGAACACCTGTGGAGAGATCTAACAATGGCAGTTTGGAGAAGGCACCCTTCAAATATCAGGGACCTGGAGCAGTTTGCCAAAGAAGAATGGTCTAAAATTCCAGCAGAGCATTGTAAGAAACTCACTGATGGTTACCGGAAGCGGTTGATCGCAGATATTTTGGCTAAAGGTTGTGCAACCAAGTATTAGGCTGAAGGTGCCAATACTTTTGTCTGGCCTATTTTTGGAGTTTTGTGTGAAATGATCAATGTTTTGCCTTTTGCTTCATTCTCTTTTGTGTTTTTTCATTGAAGACAAATTAAATGAAGATAATAATACCAAAGAATTTGTGATTGTAATCATTTTCAGGAAGAAACTGAGTATTATCTGACAGAATTGCAGGGGTGTCAATACTTTTGGCCTCAACTGTAGTCTTCGATTCTCCCAAGACCTCCTTCTTTCCTCCACACTTGTACGCTCCTCATCTTACCGCCTGCAAGACTTCGCCTGAGCATCCCCCATCCTCTGGAATTCTGCACCTCAAAACGCCTGACTGTCCCCCACACTCGGAACCTTCAAATGGAATCTGAAAACTGATCTCTTCAGAACAGCCTACAGTCTGCAATGACCATGGTGCCATCTCACCACCACTGGACCTGCACTCCACCACCACCAGAGCATAGGATAGGACCCTGTGAGGAGAGAGGACCCTGTCCATGAGGGCTTATAATCTGCAATAGATGGGTGAGGATACAGTAGTTGAGGAGAGTGGACCCTGCCCACGAGGGCTCACAGTGTACAAGGGATGGGGGAGGATACAGTAGGTGAAGAGAGAGAACCCTGCCCACGAGGGCTTATACTTTACATGGGATGGGTGAGGATACAGTAGGTGAGGAGAGAGGACCCTGTCCGTGAGGGCTCACTGTCTACAAGGGATAGGTGAGGATACAGTAGGTGAGGAAACAGGACCCAGCCCATGAAGGCTCACAGTCTACAAGGGATGGGTGAGGATACAGTAGGTGAGGAGAGAGGACCCTGCCCATGAAGGCTTGCAGTCTACAAGGGATGGGTGAGGATACAGTAGGTGAGGCTAGGCCTGGTCGTTCGGCAGTTTAGTGAATTGAGGTTCACTGCAGGATGTAGCTTGTTGGGTCTTCAAGTTCCTTTTGAAGGTTTCCATGGTAGATGAGAGTTTGATGTGTTGAAGCAGAGAATTCCAGAGTATGGGGGAAGCACGGGAGAAATCTTGTATGTGGTTGTGTGAAGAGATAAGGGGAGTGGAGAAGGAGATCTTGAGAGGAGTGCAGGTTATGTTTAGGTGAGTAATGGGAGACTATGTCACAGATGTACAGAGGAGACAGGTTGTGGATGGCTTTGTATGTCGTGGTTAGGGGTTTGAACTGAAGCCTCTGGGCAATAGGAAGCCAGTGAAGGGATTGGCAGAGAGAAGAGACTGGGGAATAGCGGGAAGACAGGTGGATTAGTCATGCAGCAGAGTTCAGGATAGATTGGAGTGGTGCAAGAGGGGTGGTCAGAGAGTAGGAGGTTGCAGTAGTCAAGGCGGGAGGTGATGAGGGCATGCACGAGTGCTTTCGCAGTTTCTTTATCAAGGAATGTACGAATCCAGGAAATATTTTTGAGTTGGAGTCAGAAGGATGTGATGAGGGCTTGGAATTGTGGCTTCAAAGAGAATGGAGTCAAGGATTACCCCGAGGCAGCGAGCATGCAGGGCTGGGGAAAGTGAGCAGCCATTGACTTTGATGGATGGGTCTGGTGGGGTGGTGGAGCGAGATGGGGATAAGATTATAAATTCTGTTTTGTCCATGTTCAATTTTAGAAATCGACAGAAAAAAAAGATGAAATAGCGACAGACATTGTGGGATTGTGGTTAGTGAGAAGGTGATGTCAGGTCCAGAGAGGTAGATCTGTCATCAGTGTAGAGATGATAGTGAAAGCCGGGGGACTCTATGAGCTGACCCAGACTGTAGGTGGAGATGTACAAGAGTAGGAGTCCTAGAACTGAACCTTGGAGGACACCGACTGATAGGGGTGAGGTGAGGAGGTGGAGAGGGGGACACTGAATGTCCGGTCTGTGAGATATGAAGAGATCCAGGAGAGGCCAATAGGAATGTCATTTATTTTTGAAAATATCTAAAATTTCATTAAAAAAATTTAGAAGCATTTTCAATTGAAAAAAATCTTAATTTTCATGCACCTAAAGGGGTTGTCCTGGCTTTTGCTATATTTCATATATGTATCTAGGCTGCAAAATGTTGACAATCAGCAATATACATGTTGTCAACATTTTGCAGGGTTTCCTAGATAACACATATTTGTGGCTGGCAGGGAACTTCTAGGGGGTGTGATTGTGCATGTAAATGGAGAACTGGTCGTTTCCTCCCAGTCTCCTACAATCACACCCCCTCCCCTATTCCCAGTATGGCCAGTCCCCCCCCAGGACGTTACAGGCCCGCCCCCTCTCCCATTCTCACTATGGCTGGCCACAACCCAGGGCTCCTACTGGCCGCCACCTCCTTACTGTACACTATTGGATGCCACCCCCAGGGCTCCTACTGGCCGCCACCTCCCCACTGTACACTATTGGATGCCACCCCCAGGGCTCCTACTGGCCGCTCCAGCCCCTATTGTCACCACCCACACCCTCTGCAAAACAGTGGTCCCCAGTGCACTGATACAACGTGCCAAATCCTCTGCTGTGAAAGAGATTCCAGCACACTGTGTCAGTGCAGAAGGGGACCCGCTGCATGTGTGTGCCACTCACTCTCCCTGTTCTGTGCAGCCAGGGTCCGCAGCCCTGGTCTCTGTTCTGTGCAGTTGGGTCCTCCGCCCTGGTCCCTGTTCTATTATACTGGAGGTCTGGAGAGATTGGGAGCCGCTCCACACGGCAGAGATCCGGCTGCGGACCCTGGCTGTGACTCACCGTTGCCGGATGCTCACGTCTCAGGCAATTATTCCCTCGTCACGGTTCCGTGCCTGAGGCTGTGGGGCCCAGTGGTCAGATAAAAGGGGCATTAAAGGATGGTGATGTTTCTTGATTGTTGTGACGCCACCTGTGTGTATCCGGTGATGGCACCGGCGCTGCGTGGGCCTCCGGGGGATGTGCGGCAGCTGGATGGGATGCTCCCCACAGGATGAGCAGGGGTCCCCGGGGCCAGGAGCTACGCTGGATGGAATACGGCAGCTCGGTTGTTTTGGGTACTAGTCCAGGAAGAATGCACGGACACAAAGTCTTTTCTGTACCTTTTACTGGTGACAACAGGTACACTCAACCAGGTGATGAAGTAGACACTCCTGGAGTTTCCACAGCAAGCAGTGGTATAGGCTTCCATAAATACATGGTTCTACAGGGTCTGGTGGATATGAAATCCTGCCGGATCGGGGGTTGCACGTTCTGGTGTGACTTGATACACCTGGGTTCACTGCACTGAGGGCACTATAAAGCGAGGTCAAACGCGTCCGTCCTCTCCCGGGCTCTCGTCTGTTGGTGCTTCAGGTGTTCAGGGGAGCTAAACTCCCTTGTTGGGGTGCTGGTTTCTCTGCAGCCTGCGCTATGGCTCCTGCAGCTCGGACCCAGTGACCAGATTGTTAGGGCGAGTTGAAGTAACTCCTCTGTCCCTGTAAGGGCTTTGCCTCCGGTTCCTATGACCCCTGTTACGAGAGTCTCTCACTTTCCGGGTGTGCTGGTATGGGCCTAGTGTGGCTCCAGTACCAGGTCAGCTCTCCTAGCTGTTCACAGTTCTAAAGTGACTGCACACTCCACAGTTTCTCCCTCCAGGACCCGTATTTATAGGGGGAACTGGCTTAAAGTAACCAGTGGAGCTCCCCCTAGAGGCCTGGGGTGAAAAGGGGTGTAAAAGGTTGTGTTAGTGAGGTCTGCTTGCTGTGTACATTCCATTTGTGTCCTAAGAGTTCTGTGGTGCCCCAACCAGGGTGCCACAGCTGCACAGAACATGAACCCGGGCTGCGGACCCCGGCTGCACAGGATATGGACCAGGGCTGCAGATCCACGGCACACACATGCAGCGGGTCCCCTGCTGCACTGACACAGTGTGCCGGAATCGCTTTCACAGCAGAAGATTCGGCACATTGTATCAGTGCACTGGGGACTGCTGTTTTGCTGAGGGGGTGGGTGGTGACAATAGGGGCTGGGGCGGCCAGTAGAAGCCCTGGGGGTGGCATCCAATAGTGTACAGTGGGGAGGTGGCGGCCAGTAGTGAGAGTGGGGGAGGGGGCGGCCAGTAGTGAGAGTGGGGGAGGGGGCAGGCCTGCAACGTCCTGGGGGTGGCTGGTGTCAAGCCCCAGGCCCTGGGGTACTCGGGTATCAGGCTCGGTGGGTGCTTTCGCAGGGATGTCATGGGTGGCAACGCCTGAGCCCATGGCCTGGGTGACACTTCAATAAGGGTGTATTTACAGGGGATAAGAGTTTGTCATATGACGCCACCTGTAGTACCTTAGTTGACGAACCCATGTCCTTTCTACCCCTTCTAAGATAAGTCTATACCCAATGGCTCCGTGTAGGTAGTATTGGGGGTCCTCTCCCTTGGGGTGAGGAAGCAGGTAGACCGCTCAGTCTAGCAGGGTGCTGCAGCTGACAGACAAACCATAGCAGCCAGTTGCCGACTGTAAAGATAAACTTTGGCCGGATTCTGGGCCCGGCGTTCCCGTGGTGGACTGGAGGATCCCCTGGAGTATGGTCGCTCCATGCTGGGGTTCCCCCTTTCTCTCTAGGGCCCGGACTCCTCACGTCGGGCGCCCTCTTTCAGGATCTCCTCAAGACCCTCTTTCTCCTTCCCTCCGGATCAGCGTGGAGACGTCCGGGTAACCCTTCCGCCTCGTTCCACACTCTTTTCCAACCGTCCTAACTACTCTCCTCCTCCTCCAACTGGCCAGGCTACTCTTTCTCCTGACTGACCTCCTTTGTTCCCCCTGGAGGTGAATATATCTCCCTCCCGGGTAACCTCCCACCGCCCATCTAATGTGGGAGTCCTGGAATGGGGCCCACCCACCAACCTAGGGTCCACTTGCAGCTGGGGCAATTACACCTCTTTTACGGGTGCAATACCCCTCTGTGACGCCTGACTACGTGGGGCGCCACATTGGCCATACTGAGAATAGGGGAGGGGGCGTGATTGCCGGAGACTGGGAGGAAACGACTAGTTCTCCATTTCCATGCACAATCACACCCCCTAGACTTTCCCTGCCAGCCACAAATATGTGTTACCCAGAAAACCCTGCAAAATGTTGACAGCAAGTATATTGCAAACTGTCAACAATTTGCAGCCTAGATACACCTATTAAATTATTGCAAAAGCCTGGACAACCCCTTTAAGGGTGACCCGTGCTGAGCAGATCTAGACTCCAGGTAAGTCATACAGGGAAGAGGGCGCTCCTATATCTGCAGAATTGTATCCTAGCAACTACAGGATCATAGTGTTGTCATAGTCATGTGATCAGTCACTTCCTGTCATGTGTCCAGCAGGTCACATGACTGTGACATCACCACAGGTCCTGCGCCATCCAGACGGTCACATCTGCACAGTGATCGCTCGGTGAGTGTCTTTGTTGCTTAATCTCCTGAGTTTTTCTCTCATATCTCGGCTCTTATACCGTCATGGCTGATGGTGTTGGCTCCCTTGAAATTGTTCCAGAAAAAGGAGAATTTTGTGTACTCACCGTAAATTCCTTTTCTCTTAGCCTCTAATTGGGGGACACAGGACCGTGTTATGCTGCTGTCCACTAGGAGGCGACACTAAGTAGAATCTGCAAAAGAGTTAAAGTGGCTCCTCCTCTGTAGCATACACCCCTGGGGCAGACACTGCCTCACCAGTTTTGTGCTAAAGCAGTAGGAGCAAGTAACAGATTAACGATCTAATAAGGCCTGTAAAAAACCAGGCACCTATAGAACAAGTAACAGAATATTAAAATAACCGGACCTGTAAAAAACAGGCACGTATGTAATATCTCAGAAGCCACTGAGAGACCAGAAACTTGAAAAACCAGTAAGAAGGCCCGAACGGGCAACAGGGTGGGTGCTGTGTCCCCCAATTAGAGGCTAAGAGAAAAGGAATTTACGGTGAGTACACAAAATTCTCCTTTTCTCCTTCGCCTCATTGGGGGACACAGGACCGTGGGACGTCCCAAAGCAGTCCCTGGGCGGGAAAAGAATACATTAGAGACTCTTATACAAACTGCACCCTACCGGTGAGCTGCTGTCACCAGGGAGACGCATCAACTAGATCTGCATCTACTAAGGTAAGAAAATGAACACTGGGATGTTGAACAAGAGCGTAAGCGTACAAACACTGTGTTGTACCACAACAGTGTAAAATCTGAACTAGGTGACAGCCTCGGCCACCTACAGCGGAGAGGCCTGGGCCCAAAGGAGGTAGGATGGCCTCAGTTGTACGAGTGCATGCGCGACCTTATACCCGATGTAAACGGTAATATCTGCAACTGCTAAACTTCCTGCATAGGAAGTCTGTTCGTGTAACCAGTTTGGCTGAGGATGTCGGCATGCGCAGTCAGCGGCCCACCGAGAGGATGAAGAACAATTTGTCAGAGTTTCTTCGAAGGACGGAAGGAATTTCTGGAAGTTGCCGTACTAGCCTCATAGACACGTAGAGTTCAGGCGAATCTAACGTGTGCTGAGCCATGTTGATATGGTGCATCAGTGCTGAACGACTGAAAAAGGAGCCGGAACGGTGTGGTCTTTGTTTAGATGGAATGACCCTGCCATCTTATGAAGAAAGATGGTACAGGTCGCATCCCACCTATCTTGGCGACCACCGAAAAAAGGGGGCTTCGAGGAGAGCGCTAGGGTGAGAGACTCAACGAATAGAGGTAAAGTCCTCTTTTTATTTATTTATTTTTTTTTTTTGGTTGTTTGTTAACACCACCTCTGGTAACAAGGGTGAAAGAAAAATTTTTGTGAAGGTCTGAAGGAAGAATCCTGCAGCACATAGTAGACCGGAATGAAGCCCCATGTTACCAGTAGTTGTTGTAGGGAAGAAGGGGACAATGCGTGAAAATGTCCCGGATGGAAGGTGCGAACCTGAGCCTACAGCCACGCAATGGAGGCGGAATCGAGAAGGTAGCATGGGGATGTGCCCTCTGAGGCACTCGAGAGAGAGAGAGGGAGAGAATCGATGTGAACGGAAACAGGCGTTTACCCCCTGAGTCAAGGTTGTAGCGCCTGTTCGCGAAAGGAGGACTAGGTATCAGAGCTACAACCAGGTGTCAGGGCCACACTAAGAAGATTAGAGTTTCCAATTTTGTGAGAAAGGACCCTGGAAAGAGGGCCTGTGCGGACTGGAGGAAGCCAGGGAAAACCAGTGGTGAGTGAAAATAGGCCGGCATACTAAGTACGCCTGGACCAAAGCGGGGTCCTCTAGAGGACTGTAATGCCATTGGACCTGAACCTTGCCATGGTCATTTGGATGATTGCAAGGCCGTGAGATTAAATCCTCGCCTCAGACTAAGAAAGAGAGGCAGAGGGATATCCGCTCTCATAAGTTGTGAATTGTGAGCTACAGCCCGAACACAGGAACCTGCTGTGTATTAGCAACAGAGCTGAAGAAGAAGAAAGCCGGAGTGATCTGACTCGCTGTATACTGGGTCCTAATATGGACATTACATGAGTGGTGCGGATTACACCTGCGAGGTACCAAAGATGAGATACAAATCCCTAGGAGAATGATAAGCAGGGGCGACCCGAGGGTCGTCCGCTGCCCCGAGCCATGTGAGAACAGGACGTCACTATCCTTCATATAGGTGTGCGTCAGTACAGCTTGTGAGAGGAAGGACAGGTGCGGTCACCACTGAAGGAGAAACGGTTGAAAACCTGAGTCAGACTGAATAACCTGACTAGAAAAAAAGGAACCTGTCCCGGAACTTGAGGAGAATCGTGTGGAGAGTCCAGAGGAATGGTTGGTCAAGAGGTAACCAACCCGTATGCCCTAACTTCTCGGAGAGAGAAGTGATGGACTGAAGAGGGTCTGCATCTGTGACGATGTCACCCGGATTGGAACTGGAGAAAAATTTCTCGGTATGGAATAACTAGGTAAGAGGACTTAGGGAGTTCACTGTAGTGTAAACACCGCTGCGCAGTCCCAAAAGAAGGCGTCTTGATGAGAGTATCCTTGTTGAGCAACCAGGTTAAATGAGCTGGGAGGTCCACTGAGTGTGCAAACGCATCTGCGCAGCCTCCAAGTGAAAGAGCCTTGATAAGGAGACCCTCTAGGTAAGGGAGGACAACTTGTCCTCGTGATTGAGAAATGGATATGATCGCTGGTATCACACGGAGCCACCGAAGGGCTAGGTAGAGAGAACAAACCATGGAGCACCCGGGAATATGTAGACAAATGTGTCGACATTCATGAAGGGCAGGAATCTTTGTACTTCCATGGATGAAAGAAGTTCAGGTAGGTCGCATATCGTTTCCCTGTTTGGGGACTACAAGAGGACCTGAGGACAATCAGTGAAGATATTCATCCGCTTTAGCTGCGACCTCAATGCCATGAGGAAACGGATGGAAGCCTGAGGATTACGAAGGAAAGGCGTTGTTGCAACTCTGCATCCAGTTGTGGGAGCTGAGGAAGATGATTATCCGAAGTTGCTTGTAAAACGGTCCCATATTGGAGGCGGTACCGTGCACGTGCTGCAACCCAATGTCCAGAAGAGACGGATGGGGAGACTAAGGAGTACCAAATAGTGGTGCCATCCATTGCAAAGCAGACACCCATCTGTGGGAGCTGGAGAGGATATTCAGATCTGCGTGATAAGGAGTCTCATATTGAAGACGGTAATATAAAAGTGCTACAACCCAAGTGCCCTGAGGAAGGCTAATGGGGAGACTGAGAGCTACTAAATCATAGCGCCATGTACTGCAAACCCAGCTCCAACAGTGGGAACTGGGGAGGATGATTGTCCGGATCCACGTATCAAGCTGTTCTGTATTGAAGAGAAACCTTGGGGGGACGACTGTCCGGATCTGCGGGCCAAGCAGTTCTATATTGGAGATCGGAACACTTAGGAACCGTCGCCATAAATGATGTTTCTCAAATCAGGAGGGGGAACGTGGAGGTAACACCCCGCGTTGCCGCCTGTTGGTGTTGGGAGATCGGTACACACAGGTACCGTCGCCCTCCATCTTGCAGTACTCGTTCCACACGTGGCTAGATTGCTTGTCTAGTCTTAATGACGCTTGAAGCCACTACGGCTGCTCCATCGGTTGTCATCTGCATTGTATGCTTAACTGACGGTCTGATGCGTCCTCGCGAAGACTCTCTCCTGCAGAGGAGGGAAAGTGTCAGATGATTGTCTGAATCAGCCTTTAAAACAGGTCTTAGTTGAGGATCGGAACGCTGAGAAACCGTCGTCATAATGATGTCCCTCGGAGCAGGAGGGGGTACATGGAGGTAACACTCCGCGTTCCCGCCTGTTGTTGGTTTTGGGAAATCGGTACGCATAGGTACCGTCGCCCTTCATCTCCCGTGGGTGGTGAAGGTGGACTTCAGTCGGCACTGGGAGGAATTCGGTGTGAATGGGACATGTATATCTGACGGACCGCCTGTATTGCGCGATGACTTGTCAAACTTTAGTATGCCCGTCTTCTTTCTGTGAATGAGTCTGTGAGACATGGGACTGAACAAGGAGGATCAGGTACAAATAGTTTTTTTTGTTTTTTTTTTCTTTTTCCCTTCGTCTTCACCGCCTGAGTAGGGTAACAACCCCCGCAAATGTGCAACACGTCCAGCAGGGCGAGCGTGGAAAAAAATCAGGGCCCTAGTCTATGTAGATTTGACGGGCAATGTCTAAGCCAGTCGGCTTTTCCTGCGTCCCTTGTCGTAATATGCAAATAGAGACTGTGGAGTCTCGGTTAGGAGTCTCAAACACAGGACTAGCCAGATATCCCTCTAGGGAAGGACCCAGCCAAGGGGTAGCTCCTGCGGAGAACACCATAACCACCATGTTCAGTGGCCTGTTAGTTAATATCTAGCCTGTTTTAGAAGCTTAGAGGTATGACAAGGGAATACCAAGACCAGGTATCCATCCACAGACAGCTGTCGTAACATTTGCATTCCGCTGCAGGCAACGATAGTAGAGACGCCTGAGGAGGTGCGCTGTCTGTTCCGTGGTTCCCCACGTTGCGATTCGGACCTGGTGTGAGTCGCGCATTGGGCGACCCTGTAGGACCAGAGGTCTTGTCCCTGTATTGTGATGTAGAATGGACCCAAACTGCCCAGTAGGAGGGGGGAGAAATGGTAATCTTGTACTGGTAGGAGTACGATTCTGGCAGTGAGGCTAGAACCTGCCGGGGGCAGAAAAGATCTTCATAATTATATCCTGCATTGTCTCTACCTTGTGAAGTACAGGGAAGAAGGGGATCAGTCTAAATGAGAAGGCTCGATATCCCTATACATGACGCTTCCCTGAGACCTGTGGCCCTTGGAGGAGGTGTCCGAGCACCCAGCTAGAAACGCCAGGCTGGCTCTGATTTTTTGGGGCCATTAGGGGCTACTGATATCGAACCACAGCTGCCCCCTAAGCTATATCTGCCGCTATGACAGAGTGCTATAGACATGGCAAGCAGGGCTGTGCAAGCGGAAAAGCACTTACCCTGCTCGCCACAAGAAGTGCTCCACCGGGGTCCGGGTAAGCAGAGGCGCCAGCTAGCCACAAGACGTACTCCACCGAGGGTCGGGTATGTAGCGGCGGCAGCTCACCACCAGCTGTTGCCCTTCCAGGGTCCGGTATGCAGCGGCGCCCATGATGTATTCTGGGCGGAAGTGGCGACCCCTGACCTGGATGGAAGGGGCGGGCCAGGAGATGAGGCGCGCTGGAAACTCTCGCGATGCGCGAGAAGCGCGAAGAGAAGGCCGTTCCGCCCCCCTCTGACGCGGCCTGGGCGGGCTCCGCCTGTTTCGCGTCACGTAAGGGGCGGAGGGAGGCGGGGACCATCGCGGCTAGGCCAAAGCCGGGGCTTGGATTAGGACGCGGCCCCGGAAAAGAAGGGGGGCCGGCGCGGAGGACCCGCCGGACCCGGACAAAATTAATGTCCGATTGCTGCTGCGGGGCGGGGAGAGTCCCCGGGCTCAGAGAACTGTCAGTGTCCGGGTCCTGTCGGTCTGGAGACCGGAGGCATGCGGCCGCTGATGGCAACGCAGTGTCCGGGTCCTTGGAGGTGGAAGGGAGGGAAATCAGACTACCTGTCGTTGGCTCCTCTACCCGGAGTCCCCGTAAGGGGAGAATGGGGAGGGCAAGAGTCCGTCTGGCGTCTCTACCCGGAGAAGAGTGACCGGCCTGCAAGCTGCCATAATGGGATCCTGGAGACAGAGACTACACCTCCGTTCCTCCACCCAGGGCTCAGCTGCGAGGCCTGGGGAGGGTAGGATTCTGTCTGAACCTCGGCCCGGGTTCTAAGACGAAGCTGGGAAAAAATTAGGTTTCTTAAACTCAGAGCCCATGTGGGGAGCTGAGAAGAACTCTTCTTTTTCTTCAGAGTTGTAGAAAAAAAGGGAGAAAAGGAAAAACTCTAAAAAATCTATCTAAAAAGGAAAACAATAAAAGAGGTCTGCCTCCTGAGCGACACTAAGCAAAACTGGTGAGGCAGTGTCTGCCCCAGGGGTGTATGTTACAGAGGAGGAGCCACTTTAACTCTTTTGCAGATTCTACTTAGTGTCGCCTCCTAGTGGACAGCAGCATAACACGGTCCTGTGTCCCCCAATGAGGCGAAGGAGAAATGAAGTATAGGAAAATCAAGCAGAGATGGGCAAGGACCCAAAGTGTAGAGACATTAAACACGTGAATAAGTAGAAAAAGGTGAAATAACAACTGCAAGTAAAAATAGCCTCCTACAGGATAAAGGAGAAGGTTAGATAAGTGAGTCAGCAATGAGTAAATACCAAGCTGGTCTCTATCTGACAGACAAAAATCATAGCAGTGAGGTTTGAACTCCTTAGCAGGATCCACATAGGACTATTGACAGCAGAAAAGACCAGCATAAGGAGGTGTGAGGCACCGCCGGCATGGTCCACATGGCCGGGGCGCGTCACATGCAGGATCGAGGTATGATCCTGTGCACACTGGCCGGTTTGATCGATAATGCTGTGTGAGCCAACTTTGAGACACAGGGTTCATGAGCCTAATGAGCGGCAGTGAGAGTGGGATGAGATTGAAGCCCTAAGGAATGTAAGGGCTGAGTGCTGACAACCCAGAACACAGGGAGTTAACCTGAGCTGTGTGAAAGGCTGATTATCAGCAGCTAAGGGGGTGTGTCCATGTGGGAGTGGCTGGCACGATAAGAGCCGGCCACCTGAGTGATTGAGAGATTGATCCAGGTTGAGATCCATTTTCAGCCAGACATCAGCCTGAGATGGATGTGGGCTGATTAGCAGCCTGAGAGCTGAGCAGAGCCAGTCTGTGTGAGGGACTGGTGAATGCAAGTACATGCCGCCATGATTGAGATGGTGAAGGGAGCATGCTAGCTCCATGCCGGTGCCGAGGGCCGAGGTTGTGAGCACCTGGTGGGGAAGCCGTGGCTGAACCCGGTGGAGACTGGTCCGGGCGTGGTTCCCTACACGTCCGGGAAAGGAGCCTTGGGGGACGCTTGGTGGACCCGTTATACAGGTAGCGAGACCCGGATCCGTGCCCGGTAAGACAGCGGTTCCCGTGTAACGGAGTGAGCCGTGTGTGAGTAATGCCAGGCGGGCATAGACCGCCTTTAGGTCCGAGTCAGAGTGCTCAGTTAAAGGACCTGATGAAACAATGTGTTTAACTATGTGTATGAGGGCTTAGGTAATGGCCCTGAATGAGAGATGATGGCCTGTATGTAAGACCCATGTATAATCATGTGGAGAGACAGTGACCCAGCTGGTATGGATGATGTTTGGAGGCGTTCCGTCCTTGGGACGAGAGGGAGGCTTGCCCTGCTGCATGCAGAGGGTACCTGATCCCTCAACCACGACCTCTAATGGTGTGGGTGTACCTGTGGTGCCAGAGACAGGGGTAAATAGGGCTCCTAGTAGGTAACGGATGTAGAGGTTCCCGTGCACTATGGTTTGCCAATCCCTGTAATGGGCCATGGAGGGGCCACAGTCCATGGATGTGGGCTGTGAGCAGGTGTGTGATCCATGGACGTTTGAATGATGGATCACATACGGTGTGTAAGGTCCCAGTCAGGCAGGATTCCTGACTACGGGTGAATGTATATCATCATGCTGGGGTGACTAAAGCCAGGCGGCAGGTACCGCCATTGGGACCCACAGGGCCCGTTGAGGCGTATGTAACGAAGGTCAGAAGCAGGGGTTAGAAGGGCTCCCGTACTGGGTAACGCGTGGTTAGGCCGGAGGCCGCAGCCCCACGGGTTACTAGGGTTTGCCAATCCCTGTTATGAACCCGGAAGGGTCATCATCGTACTGTAACTTATGTATAGTGTAAGTAGGCCGGAGGCCGTAGCCACCATGGGAGCTGTTAGTAGAGCTCCAATGGGGACAGAAATGGTTACAGGTCCCGGGTTACTATAAAACGTTATGTGCAATATAAGTGTTATGTGATGTTAAATGTAAATGTATGGTGTATTTATGTAAAGTGTTGTTAATCAATGTGATATGTGTCAAACATGCTACCCGGGTTATGTGATTAATATGTGAAAATAAACGGGTAGACATTGGTTAGGGTAAGTGCACATCAGTCGTTTTGTGGGCTGCTTTTGGACGTTTTCCGTCGGCGTTTTCCGCTCAGTTTTATGTTAATTTATGTTAATCCTATCCTCCGGTTGGATTAACATGCTAGTCAATGGATTTTAGAAAACTCTGTCTTCACTAGAACGTTTTTCTTCTGGTCGTTTTCAGTCAAAACTGAGTTTTCTCAGTCAAAACTGAGTTTTTCCACCGGTTTTCCAAAAATAGAGCAAGTGACTTCTTTCCTCCGTTTTTCCACCGGTTTCAGCTGAACAAGTGCACTAAAAACTCAGTTTTCAAAAACGCCGAGAAAAACGCCGAGAAAACGCCGAGAAAAACGCTGTAAAAACGGACGCAAAACGAGCAAAAAACTAGCAAAAATCCAGGGACACTGCTGAGCACAGAAAACTCAGTTTCTGCCAGTGTCCACCGTTTTTTGGACGTTCTGCAGAGATGCACAAACGTCAGATGTGCATATAGCCTTAACCTTATAAACACGTGTTCTTGTCGTTTTGCAAGCGGGTTCCCCGGTTGCTGCCTCACAGAGGGTAGAAATAGCCAAAGCTGAAATGTGATAGGACAGAGTAAATGATCAAATGAAAACACCTCCTGATTGCAAACCAACCGGCTAAAAGCAAAGGTAAAAATCAATCAGCACTTGGACCGGAATTGACCATGCTGTGGCTCAGCGGTAAAGGAAACCGACTACACAGCACAAGGTCACCGGATTGAATCCTGAGGTTAAGAATCCTTCACCTTTCCCGTCATTTCCCTGCTTTATTCCTAGAGATCAGAGTGATGTGATGTGAAGCTCTCACCTCTCCAGTGATCCAGTAGATTATCTCCAGGGTGAGGTCTAATATCCGAGCAGCCATGTGGTCTTTGTCCTTCTCCATCCTCGAGGGGTCATTAATCGAATGGATCATACTCTTTCAAAAGGAAAACTTTACCTGTGAGATTTATGTATACAAAGAAATGGAGAAAACAAGGAAAACTGAAGAACTGACGCAAAATCACAATCTTAGGTTAGGTTCAGGGACTCACGAATTGGAAATGACACAGGAGTAAACACAATCAGTATACAATGGAGACAGTGGTGTAACTAGAGTCTGATGAGTCCTGGTGCAATATTTGGACCTGGGACACCCCTCCCCCCCCATCCTTGTTGGTCAGTTGTATGGGCCATGTGTAGTGAACTAAATCCTATAAAGACTTAAGGGTATGTGCACACTGGGCGGGTTTTCGGCGGTTTACCTGTGTAAACCGCCGTTTTGCATACATTAGTTTTATGTTAATTTATGTTAATCCAAACCGGCGTTTGGATTAACATTAAAACTAATGTAGCCCGCCCAAGGCTGTGCACATACCGGCGGTTCCCCAGCGTCATCCGTTGCTAACCCGCAGGTTTCCCAGCGGGTTAGCAAAGAATGAACATGTTGTAAAAACCGGCGGTTCTGCAGCGGCTGCAAGCAGAAACATGTGCTGCTTCCAGCCGCTGCAGAATCGCCGCCGAGAACCCGCTGGGCAGCCGCCGGTTACCGCCCGGCTCCCGCAGCTCATAACCGCCAGGAAGCCGGTGCACGGCGCCGGAGCTTCCTGGCGGGTCCCGCCCAGCCGCCGAGGCAAACACGCCGGGTAGTGTGCACTTACCCTTAGACTTCTCCTCCTCCATTATGTATTAGTATCCCTCATCCTGCTTTATATAGACCCATCCTTGTATATATATGGTCCACCACCTGGAATATGGCCCTTATCCCGGTATATATGGTACTCCTCCAAATATTATAATGCACCCACATTATCCTCCATATAGTATGATATATAGAGGATAATGTGGGTGCGTTATAATATTTGCAACCTACTATTCCTCCATATAGTATAATGCAGCCCCATAGCCCACCATATACTCTAACACATCCCCATAACCCTCCATATAGTATAATGCACCCCAATGTCCTCCATATATTATAATGCACCCCAATGTCCTCCATATAGTATGATGCACCCCATAGTCCTTCATATAGTATAATGCACCCCATAGCCCACCATATATCCTTTTTTAAACCAATTAGTTTTTATTGAATGATATCAGATGAACAAGTATAAAACAGTCATATTAAAAGGATTAAGCAAGAAACAGAGGGGACAAAGGGAAGGGGGGGGAGGGTAGGGGGTTACAGTGCGGCAAAACCACATAGTTACAATCTGTATGTACAGTTTGGGTGAGTTACATTTAAGGCAAGAGACAGTACAAATACCAATAAATTGATACAGATATATGGATGTTATTTTCGGTATTAACATAAGTGAACAGGAGCTATCTGATCTAAGAGATCTGAGGAGCATCTCTCCGCACAATATCACTTAGTTTGATTTAGGTCTGGACTGTATTATATGGAGAGGAGATCCACGGATCCCACCAATTTAATGTCTTCGTTCGACTTGGGAGGTCATGGGCCAGCATAAGCTCATGCGTACAGTGAGAATTGATTCGAGAAATGATCTCTGATAAGGGGGGTGGATTTGTTGATTTCCAGTGAGCCGCTATTGTCAGTCTAGAAGCCACCAGGACATTGGTAAGAGTAGGTCTCAGCAACGAAGGGAGATCTCTGATACCGAATCCCAGAAGAGCCAGGGGTGCAGTCAGAGCCACTGGGACCCTCAGTATATTGTTAAGTAGAGATTCTACTTGGTGCCACAAACGACGTATGTGAGGGCATGACCACCACACGTGGACTACAGTGCCCAAATCCGTACATCCCCTCCAACACCCGGAGGACAAGGAAGAGTCTATAGTTCCGAACTTGGCCACTCGATCAGGAGTAAGATACCAGTTAAGCATTAGTTTTTTTGATTGTTCTAAATGTGTAGTGCACCTAGAGAATTTAGCGGCGTGTGATGATGCCAAATGCCATTCCTCCAGGGATGTAGTGAAGCCAAGTCTGTCTTCCCATTTAAGCATGTAGGGTAGTTTCGTAGAGGAGAGTGCCCATTGGATTGCAGTGTATATAATAGAAACACCTCTGGTAATATAACCCGATTGTTTGAATAGCACTTGTAAAGCTGGGGAAATATGCGTGGTGTCCACATCTGGGATGTTAATGGAAAGTAGGAAATGTCGTAGTCTGATATAAGAGAACAAAGAGTTTTTAGGGAGGGTGAATTTATTGCAGAGAGTTTCAAAAGATGCAAGACGATTCCGTTCTAATATTGTCCACAAGTAAGGGGGATCTGAGGCATCCGGTGTACGCCATTTTGCAAGGGAAATGTCTCCCATAATAAGTTCTATAGCTCGAAGCGTAATGTATCGAAAGAGGAATGTGAGGTGAGTTCTAGACATAGCCCGCCAGGTCCGAAGGACTCCCTGCATGGCTGTAAGGGATGGTGTGGATGGGGTGGCACGTAGAAGATTCATTTCTAGTAGGAGCCGTGTGGAATGCGCTGGGGCAAAGTGAGACTCAATCTGAAGCCAATGGAAGAAGGAGACTGAACCCACCAGGATCTCGCAGCGTCCAAGGCTATAGCTGTATAGTATTGTGCAATATCAGGAACTCCGAAGCCACCTCTTTTAATGGGGAGGGATAATGTTTTTAATGCTACCCTGGGGGTCTTATTGTTCCATATAAATCTAGTGAGTATCGATTGGAGCGTCCACAAATATTTTTTAGGGAAGTGGAGGGGATACAACGGAGAATATATAAAATCTTGGGAAGGAGCATCATTTTAACTGTATTCATACGGGCTAGCCAGGAAAGTTGACAAGAAGAGAAGTCCGAACAGGCCGAGCGGAGTGACGTTATGAGGTTCTCACAGTTAATACGTGTAATGTGTTTTAATTCAGATATTTGAATGCCTAGGTATTTGAAGCCCTTTGATGACCAAAGTGCTGGGAAGAGAGAGGCCAGATGGCTCTGCGAGGTAGCGGGAAGGTTAATGGGAAAGACTGAGGATTTTGTAAGATTTAGCTTGTAGAATGAGGCAGCAGAGAAATCGGAGAGGACCGAGGTAGAGCAGGGAGGGAAATATGTGGGTTTGTGCACGTGAGGAGAACATCGTCGGCGTAAAGGGTAATTTTGTGTTCTATCATACCTATTCCAACCCCAGAGATTTCAGGATGCAAGCGGATGATTGCTGCTAGCGGTTCCATAACAAGGGCGAACACTAGAGGGGAGAGGGGGGCAGCCCTGTCTGGTCCCATTAGAAATCTCAAAGTCCAAAGAAGAAAATCCTCCAGCCTTCACAAATGCGTTGGGAGATGAATATAAGGCCAAAATAGCAGATCTAATACTGCCCGAGAAGGCAAATTTGTCTAAGACCGCTGCCAAGAACCCCCAGTGCACTCGGTCAAAAGCTTTTTCAGCGTCAAGGGAGACCAGTACACTGGGGGATCCTCTCCTCTCTAAGACCTCAATGAGATCAATGACTCGCCTTGTCGCATCTCTCGCCTGTCTGCCAGGTATGAAGCCTACCTGATCAATGGCGATCAAGGACGGGAGAACCCCCTTGAGACGTTCCGCCAGCAGCTTCGCATATATTTTTAGATCGCAATTTAATAATGCTATGGGGCGGTAATTGTTTGGATCTGTGGGAGTTTTCCCCGGTTTCAGGATTGTGGAGATAGAGGCTCGAAGGCCTTCCGGCTTGATGTTCCCCTCACGTTGCCAGTGGATAAAAAGTGCAAGTAGGCGAGGGGCCAAAAGAGGGGCAAAGGAAGTGTAATATTGGAAGGAGAAACCATCAGGTCCCGGGGCAGTTCTCTTTTGAGAAGTTCGTATAGTGTCAAGAACTTCTTGTAATGAGAGAGGGGCATTGAGAGTATCAAGTTGAGACCGTGTTAGTGAAGGAAGGTTAGCTTTGGCAAGAAAGGAAGAGATGGAAACTGAGGTAGGTTGCAGAGTCGAGGGGGAGGATTGTAAATTATAGAGATTTTCGTAAAACTTACGGAATTGGTCTGCAATCTGTAGAGGGTTCCGTATCATAGAACCTTGAGGCGTGATGAGGTGTGAAATACGGGCGCGTGCCTCGGATTTTTTGATCCTGCGTGCTAATAACGCACCCGCACGATCGCCCATGCTATAGAAAAGAGATTTGGTCTTTTTTAGTTGGAGTTCCACCTTCGAGAGAAGAAGAGCTCGAATCTTATTGCGGATATTCGTGAGGTCTGATAGTACGGTTGGGGAAGGAGTTGATTTATATAATGCTTCATGTTCTTTCAAGTCGCTTAACAGGGAAGACAGAGTCATGTTGTACTGCCTCTTTTTGTAGGCTGCAAGTTTGATTAAGTGTCCTCTCATTACTGCTTTGTGGGCAAACCAAAGTGTGTCCGGAGCGATGTCATCTACGTCATTGAGGTGAAAGAATTCTGTCAGTTGTGAGGTGAGGGTATCGCAGTTATCTTGAGCAGTCAATAGCTGTTCATTCAGTCTCCAGGAAGTAAGCGGATTGCGTGGAGTAGAGTCTGTGAAGGTCAGAGAAATAGGGGCGTGATCAGACCATGTAATCAGGTTAATCGTAGATTTTAAGCAGAGGGGGAGAAGAGAGTCATTAACTAGTATAAAATCAATGCGACTAAAAGAGCGGTGTCGAGAGGAAAAGAAAGAGTAGTCACGTTCCGTGCCGTGCTGGTATCTCCAGATGTCATGGAAATGGAAGGAGTCAAGGAGAGGGCCTAAGTCCGTTCTGTACGTTGATGGAGAGGAGCAGTCAAGTGAGCGTAGTAGGGGGGCATTTAGATCACCTGCAATTAGTTTATGTCCCATCATTGTAGGGGTGAGAGCGTCAAGGGTGGAGCGTAAGTATGTGGATTGTTTATGATTTGGAACGTAAAGAGCCAGTAAGGAGAAAAGAACATCATTTAGCTTACATATTAACAATAAGAAGCGTCCCTCAGGGTCAGGCATTACTTTGAGCAGTTCAAATGTTAACCTATGCGAGATTAGTATGGCTACTCCGGCTACTTTTTTCTTCGCGTTTGCAAAGTAACGATTAGGAAAGAGGTGCGTTTTTATGCGCGTATTATCCTCTTCCAGTAAGTGGGTTTCCTGTAGGATAACAATATCCGCTCGGGACTTTCTAAGGTGATTGTACAACAAGGATCGCTTCTGCGGTGAGTTTAAACCATTGACATTCAATGACAATACAGAGATAGCCATAGCATAATATGTGAGGGAGGATCAGAGATAGAGTACTTTATGAATAACAGTCGAACTATACAGTAAATGCGAGCATCTGCAAAAAGGGTGGGGGATTGGAATAGGCGACAAATGAAGGGTAATGCAAACATTAGATAATACATAAGATAACACATAAGAGACCACATCACAAGAGCTGCAAAAATAGATTGCTCGAGCAACATGGAAGCATGAGAAACAAAAATTTGAGAGAACATCAGAGCCCTGAAGGAGGGATCAGACAGAGGGACAGGAGGTCCGGGTATCCTGTCTTCCAAGGCTCAGAGTTAGAAAAAAACGGGTGGATTAGTCCAAGCCAAGTCGGCAGGACCAAGGGGAAAAGGAGGTGAGAGCGATTGGTGGTAAAAACAGTTCGCTCAACAGGGCAAAACCCTCCCAAAATGTTAAATCAAGCAGGAAAGGAGAGGGACACAAAGGGGAGAGCGTAGAGAAGGGGGGAAAAGGGCGATGAGGAAGGGAATAGAGGTTAAGTGAGGAGAGATGAATAGGATAGGAAGTGCAGGGTAGTGGGGGGAGACAAGGGGAGATAGATTGGGAAAGGTAATGTGAGAGAGGGGGGAGAGAGGCGATGAGCAGAGGAGAGGAGAGATTACTTGAGATAACCTGGGAGGTGTAGGTATCAGTCCAGGAAGGCGGATTTCCCAAGAGGCACGCCGGTGGATCCGGGACTAAAGCAAGAAATAGCCACATTGTCCAGAAATAAGGCTGAAGTCTTCACACGATTTTCCATTCAGGATCAATTCTGCGGGCTTTGGGGATCCGCTTGAGGGGTGGATCCTTCTTTGCACGGTGATCTGGCGCTAGATCGGCAGTAGGAAGAAAGTTCCAGGACCTCAAAAGATGCTCCGCACGCTGAGGGGTCAAGCAGACATACGATGTGTCATCCTTCCGGACAATCAGGCGGGTAGGGCGCCCCCAGCGATAGGGAACATCCTTTTCCCTCAGAATTGTGGTATAAGGCTTAAATTCCCTACGAAGGGCCAGAGTGGCTGGAGAGAGATCCGGATAAACTTGAATGTCCACAAATTTTTGGGGAAGGGAGGGCAACGCACGCAGGGCTCTTAAGAAGTCTTCCTTGGCTTCATAAAAGTGAATACGTCCCAATACATCCCTGGGTAGGTCCTCACGGATTCCCTTCGGTTTGGGGACCCTGTGAATGCGGTCAATCTTTATATCCCTAGGATCAGGGTCTGAAAGGACTTCTCTCATAAAGTCCTGGAGGAAGCCTCTGAGATCCTCCTGTGGAATCGACTCAGGGATGCCTCGTAGTCGAATGTTATTTTGTCTATTTCGATCTTCCAAGTCGGCTTGTTTAGAGGCTAGGGCTCCCATGGAACTTTGGAGCGATTCATGCTCATCCCATAGTCCATTATGAGAGTGGATCAATTCCGTCATCTTAGTTTCCACATCATCCGTTCTGTTCCCCAGATCTGTTACCTCTCTCTGCAGGTCCGCGATCATGGACCTCATGTCGTCTTGCAGAGACGACCGGAGGTCCGCCATCAAGATTCTCATATGAGAGAGGTTGACGGGAGTCTCCGGGGGCAGAGAGGAGAGGGAAGAGTCCTGTGTATGCTGGTCTCTGCGAGACGCCGCGCAGCACGAGGGGACTGCGGCGCCATGTTGGTATCAGGCGCGGGAGTCTGGGGACCCGGGGTGAAAAAGTCCGAAACCCTCTTAGGGAGAAGGGCTTGCTGACTCCTAACTTTCCCCATGTGCGGAGGGAGGGTCGCTGGATCAGGGAGCCGGGTTTAAGCTGGAAGTGCGCAGTGTGGCCGCTGAAATATCCACCTTTGTGCCTCCGGGACCGGGAGCTCCTGGATTAAGCGGCTTGTGCCATCGGCTGTCAAGCCACGCCCCGATGCCCACCATATATCCTAACACATCCCCATAACCCTCCATATAGTATAATGCACCCCAATGTCCTCCATATATTATAAGGCACTCCCATAGTCCTCCATATAGTATAATGCACCCCAATGTCCTCCATATATTATAACGCACCCCCATAGTCCTCCATATAGTATAATGCACCCCATAGTCCTCCATATATTATAATGCGCCCCCCCATAGTCCTCCATATAGTATAATGCAGCCTCATATCCCTCCATATAGTATGATGTGTAGCCTGATATCCCTCTATATAGTAAAATTCATGTTTTTCACTTGGAGTGAACACTCACTATACCATCTTCCATTGCTTGAATTTGTGCATTGATATAATTTGTTATACGGAATTACAAGAAGATAAACAAATCTTAGAATGTGAGAGTCCTCAGTGGTTGATACGTTTTAATGGCGAACTGAAAAGTTGGTAATGAATAGCAGCTCTCCAGCCTCTAAGGTGTCAGCCTGATGAAGAGACCTTACAGGCTGGAGAGCTGCTATTCATTACCATCTTTTCAGTTCGCCATTAAAACGTATCAACCACTGAGGACTCTCACATTCTCGGATTTTCTATCTACTCGCGGTACAAACATTCTTTATCTTGAGAAGACAGGAATCATACAAAGCGTGTTGTGTGGACATGTTTTCTATTTGAGGGTTTAAATAGGAGGACCCAGTGGACGCCCCTCTGTGGTGCCGAGTGAGCAGGGACACACAGATGTTTAAAGATCTGAAGCCTCCGTCTACCACATATTCTACTTTACATAATCCCGGATTAGATGATGGCGCATCAACCCTGCATGTGCTCATAAAGTCTCCCTCCTTCCGCCAGTATATTACACACACCGTCCCCCCTTCTCCTCCCAGTATATTATATACACCGTCCCCCCTCCTCCTCCCAGTATTATTATATACACCGTCCCCCCTCCTCCCTCCAGCATATTATATACACCGTCCCCCCTCCAGCATATTATATACACTGTCACCCCTCCTCCCTCCAGCATATTATATACACTGTCCCTCCTCCTCCCTCCAGCATATTATATACACTGTCCCCCTCCTCCCTCCAGCATATTATATACACTGTCACCCCTCCTCCCTCCAGCATTTTATATACACCGTCCCCCCTCCTCCCTCCAGCATATTATATACACTGCCCCCCTCCTCCCTCCAGCATATTATATACACTGCCCCCCTCCTCCCTCCAGCATATTATATACACTGTCCCCCCTTCCTCCCTCCAGCATATTATATACACTGCCCCCCTCCCCTCCAGCATATTTATATACACTGCCCCCTCCTCCCTCAGCATATTATATACACTGTCCCCCTTCCTCCCTCCAGCATATTATATACACTGTCCCCCCTTCCTCCCTCCAGCATATTATATACACTGTCCCCCCTCCTCCCTCCAGCATATTATATACACTGTCACCCCTCCTCCCTCCAGCATATTATATACACTGTCCCCCTCCTGCATATTATATACACTGTCCCCCTCCTCCTCCAGCATATTATATACACCGTCCCCCCTCCTCCCTCCAGCATATTCTATACACCTTCCCCCCCTCCAGCATATTCTATACACTGTCCCCCTCCAGCATATTCTATACACCGTCCCCCTCCTCTCTCTAGCATATTATATATCACCGTCCCCCCTCCAGCATATTATATACACCGTCCCCCCTCCAGCATATTATATACACCTCCCCCCTCCAGCATATTATATACACCGTCCCCCCTCCAGCATATTATATACACCGTCCCCCCTCTCCAGCATATTATATACACCGTCCCCCCTCCAGCATATTATATACACTGTCCCCCTCTCCTCCATCCAGCATATTATATACACTGTCCCCCCTCCTCCCTCCAGCATATTATATACACTGTCCCCCCTCCTCCTCCAGCATATTATATACACTGTCCCCCTCTCCTCCCTCCAGCATATTATATACACTGTCCCCCTCCTCCCTCCAGCATATTATATACACTGTCCCCCCTCCTCCCTCCAGCATATTATATACACCGTCCCCCTCCTCCCCCCCAGCATATTATATTACACCGTCCCCCTCCTCCCCCCATCATATTATATACACCATCCCCCTTCTCCCCCCTCAGTATATTATATACACCATCCCCCTCCTCCCCCCAGTATATTATATACACCGTCCCCCTCCTCCCCCAGTATATTATATACACGTCCCCCTCCTCCCCCCAGTATATTATAAACACAGTCCCCACTCCAGCATATTATATACACTGTCCCCTCCTCCCTCCAGCATATTATATACACCGTCCCCCTCTCCCTCTAGCATATTATATACACCGTCCCCCCTCCTCCCTCCAGCATATTATATACACTGTCCCCCCTCCTCCCTCCAGCATATTATATACACTGTCCCCCCTCCTCCCTCCAGCATATTATATACACTGTCCCCCTCCTGCATATTATATACACCGTACCCTCCTCCCTCCAGCATATTATATACACAGTTCCCCCTCTACCCTCCAGATTATATACACAGTACCCCTCCTCCCTCCAGCATATTATATACACTGTCCCCTCCAGCATATTATATACAGCGTCCCCCCTCCAGTATTATTATATACACTGTCCCCCTCCTCCCTCCAGCATATTATATACACTGTCCCCTCCTCCCTCCAGTATATTATATACCCTGTCCCCTTCTCCCTCTAGTATATAGCTATAAACACTGTCCCCCCCCTCCTCCCTCTAGTATATAGCTATAAACACTGTCCCCCCTCCTCCCTCCAGTATATAGCTATATACCCGTCCCCCCCCTCCCCCCAGTATATAGCTATAAACACTGTCCCCCCTCCATTATATAGCTATATACCCCGTCCCCTCCTCCCTCCAGTATATAGCTATAAACACTGTCCCCCTCCTCCTCTAGTATATAACTATATACCCGTCCCCCTCCTCCTCTAGTATATAGCTATAAACACTGTCCCTCCTCCTCTAGTATATAGCTATAAACACTGTCCCCCCTCCATTATAAGCTATAAACACTGTCCCCCCTCCTCCCTCCAGTATATAGCTATTACCCCGTCCCCTCCTCCCTCCAGTATATAGCTATATACCCCGTCCCCCCTCCCCCCAGTATATAGCTATAAACACTGTCCCCCCTCCATTATATAGCTATATACCCCGTCCCCTCCTCCCTCCAGTATATAGCTATAAACACTGTCCCCCTCCTCCCTCCAGTATATAGCTATATACCCCGTCCCCTCCTCCCTCCAGTATATAGCTATATACCCGTCCCCCCCTCCCCCAGTATATAGCTATAAACACTGTCCCCCCTCCATTATTTTAGCTATATACCCCGTCCCTCCTCCCTCCAGTATATAGCTATAAACACTGTCCCCCCTCTCCCTCCAGTATATAGCTATATACCCCGTCCCCTCCTCCCTCCAGTATATAGCTATAAACACTGTCCCCCTCCTCCCTCTAGTATATAACTATATACCCAGTCCCCTCCTCCCTCTAGTATATAGCTATAAACACTGTCCCCTCCTCCTTCTAGTATATAGCTATATACCCCGTCCCCCTCCCTCCCCAGTATATAGCTGCATACCCCGTCCCCTCCTCCCTCCAGTATATAGCTATAAACACTGTCCCCCTCCTCCCTCCAGTAAATAGCTGCATACCCCGTCCCCTCCTCCTCCAGTATATAGCTATATACCCCGTCCCCTCCTCCCCCAGTATATTGCTAAATACCCCGTCCCCTCCCTCCCCCCAGTATATAGCTGCATACCCCGTCCCCTCCTCCCCCAGTATATAGCTATATACCCCGTCCCCTCCTCCCCCCAGTATATAGCTATATACCCCGTCCCCTCCCAGTTTAGCCTACCTCCCTCTCCAGTATATAGCTGCATACCCCGTCCCCTCCTCCCCCAGTATATAGCTGCATAACCCCGTCCCCTCCTCCCCCAGTATATAGCTATATACCCCGTCCCCTCCTCCCCCCAGTATATAGCTATATACCCCGTCCCCTCCTCCCCCAGTACATAGCTATATACCCCGTCCCCTCCTCCCCCCAGTATATAGCTATATACCCCGTCCCCTCCTCCCCCAGTATATAGCTGCATACCCCGTCCCCTCCTCCCTCCAGTATATAGCTATAAACACTGTCCCCCCTCCTCCCTCCAGTAAATAGCTGCATACCCCGTCCCCTCCTCCCCCCAGTATATAGCTATATACCCCGTCCCCTCCTCCCTCCAGTATATAGCTGCATACCCCGTCCCCTCCTCCCCCAGTATATAGCTGCATACCCCGTCCCCTCCTCCCCCAGTATATAGCTGCATACCCCGTCCCCTCCTCCCCAGTATATAGCTATATACCCCGTCCCCTCCTCCCCCCAGTATATAGCTGCATACCCCGTCCCCTCCTCCCCCAGTATATAGCTATATACCCCGTCCCTCCTCCCCCCAGTATATAGCTGCATACCCCGTCCCCTCCTCCCCCAGTATATAGCTATATACCCCGTCCCCTCCTCCCCCCAGTATATAGCTGCATACACTCGCTATCCTTGGTTCTCCAGATTCGGGGTGGTGACATGTTGGAGCGCTCGGTCCATCCCGGAGGAAACAATGGAGCAGAGCGGAGGAGAAGGAACAAAGGACGCGGCCACGTACCGACCCAGGCAGATGTCACCTCCGGGCAGCAGGACCTGCCGTGACGTCACGGTCATGTGACCAGCGACGTACGGGGTCAGACGTAAGAGAACGTTAGACTAGAGGACCTGAGATGACGTCACAGGAAGCGCCTGCTTTACTCCTCCTATCACGTGATTGATCACATGATAATGGCGCCACAAGTGTAGCTAGGATACAAATGATACACCTGCCTACAGTCCCTATTATACACCTGTCCTACGGTCCCCGTCCCTATTATACACCTGTCCTCCAGTCCCGTCCCTATTACACACCTGTCCTCCAGTTCCCGTCCCTATTACACACCTGTCCTGCAGTCCCCTCCTACTGCCTCCGTCCCTCTATATACACCTGTCCTCCAGTCCCCCTCCCTATTATACACCTGTCCTCCAGTTCCCCCTTTACCTCCTCAGTGTTATACACCTGTCCTCCAGTCCCGTCCCTATTACACACCTGTCCTCCAGTCCCCGTCCTATTACACACCTGTCCTCCAGTCCCGTCCCTATTACACACCTGTCCTCCAGTCCCCGTCCCTATTACACACCTGTCCTCCAGTCCCCGTCCCTATTACACACCTGTCCTCCAGTCCCCGTCCCTATTACACACCTGTCCTCCAGTCCCCGTCCCTATTACACACCTGTCCTCCAGTCCCCGTCCCTATTACACACTGTCCTCCAGTCCCCGTCCCTATTACACCTGTCCTCCAGTCCCCGTCCCTATTACACACCTGTCCTCCAGTCCCCGTCCCTATTATACACCTGTCCTCCAGTCCCCGTCCCTATTAACACCTGTCCTCCAGTCCCCGTCCCTATTACACACCTGTCCTCCAGTCCCCGTCCCTATTATACACCTGTCCTCCAGTCCCCGTCCCTATTATACACCTGTCCTCCAGTTCCCGTCCCTATTACACACCTGTCCTCCAGTCCCCGTCCCTATTACACACCTGTCCTCCAGTCCCCGTCCCTATTACACACCGTCCTCCCAGTCCCCGTCCCTATTAACACCTGTCCTCAGTCCCCGTCCCTATTACACACCTGTCCTCCAGTCCCCGTCCCTATCATACACCTGTCCTCCAGTCCCCGTCCCTATCAACATCGTCCTGCAGTCCCCGTCCCTATTATACACCTGTCCTCCAGTCCCCCCCTATTATACACCTGTCCTCCAGTCCCCGTCCCTATATACACCTGTCCTACAGTCCCCGTCCCTATATACACTTGTCCTACAGTCCCCGTCCCTATTATACACCTGTCCTAGCAGTCCCCCCCTTAGTATACACCTGTCCTCAGTCCCCAGTCCCTATTATACACCTGTCCTACAGTCCCCATCCCTATTATACACCTGTCCTACAGTCCCCATCCTTATATACACCTGTCCTGACAGTCCCCATCCCTATTATACACCTGTCCTACAGTCCCCATCCCATTATACACCTGTCATACAGTCCCCATCCCTATTATACACCTGTCCTACAGTCCCCATCCCTATTATACACCTGTCCTACAGTCCCCATCCCTATTATACACCTGTCCTACAGTCCCTATCCCTATTATATGACACCTGTCCTACAGTCCCCAGTTCAGTATACATGTCGTAAGTCCTTCAGTTACTATATGTCACTGAGTCTCCGTATTATATGTCATGGTCGTACAGTCATGTGTCAGATGATGTCGGTATGATGTCTGGGGTCAGTACTATTATGGTAACACTGATGTGTCGGTATGATGTCTGGGGTCAGTACTATATGGTAACACTGAGGGTGTCGGTATGATGTCTGGGTCAGTACTATATGGTAACACTGAGGTGTCGGTATGATGTCTGGGGTCAGTACTATATGGTAACACTGAGTGTGTCGGTATGATGTCCTGGGTCAGTACTATATGGTAACACTGATGTGTCGGTATGATGTCTGGGGTCAGTACTATATGGTAACACTGAGGTGTCGGTATGATGTCTGGTCAGTACTATATGGTAACACTGAGTGTTGGTATGATGCTCGGGGTCAGTACTATATGGTAACACTGAGCGTGTCGGTATGATGCTCTGGGTCAGTACTATATGGTAACACTGATGTGTGGTATGATGCCTCTGGTCAGTACTATATGGTAACACTGACTGTCGGTATGATGCCTCAGGTCAGTACTATATGGTAACACTGACGTGTCGGTATGATGCTCTGGTCAGTACTATATGGTAACACTGAGTGTCGGTATGATGCCTCAGGTCAGTACTATATGGTAACACTGACGTGTCGGTATGATGTCTGGGGTCAGTACTATATGGTAACACTGAGGTGTCAGTATGATGCCTCTGGTCAGTACTATATGGTAACACTGAGGTGTCGGTATGATGTCTGGGGTCAGTACTATATGGTAACACTGAGGTGTCGGTATGATGCCTCGGGTCAGTACTATATGGTAACACTGAGGTGTCGGTATGATGCCTCGGGTCAGTACTATATGGTAACACTGAGGTGTCGGTATGATGTCTCGGGTCAGTACTATATGGTAACACTGAGGTGTCGGTATGATGCCTCGGGTCAGTACTATATGGTAACACTGAGGTGTCGGTATGATGTCTGGGGTCAGTACTATATGGTAACACTGACATGTCAGTATGATGTCTGGGGTCAGTACTATATGGTAACACTGAGGTGTTGGTATGATGTCTGGGGTCAGTACTATATGGTAACACTGAGGTGTCAGTATGATGTCTCAGGTCAGTACTATATGGTAACACTGACATATCAGTACGATGCCTCGGGTCAGTAAGAGTTTGTAGATACCACACATGTTACTTTTATCTAAGTGGTGAAAAAAATTCAGAAATTTTTAAAGAAAAAGAATTGCACTTTTGTGCCATGTTCTCCGAGCCTCATTTTTCGGGATCTGGGCTGTGTGATGTTACTGCTCTTGAGCTGATATCTCTAGTGATACCATTTCAGGGTGGATGCGATGTTTTGATCATCCATTATTGCATTTTATTGCAATGTTGCGGCAACCAAAAAAATATCATTTTGGCGTTTGGACTTTTCTTTCCCTTACGCAGTTTACAGATCTGATTAATTGATTTTATATCTTGATAAATCATAGTATTCCTAAATGTGGAGATACAAACGTGTGTATGATTTTCATCATTTTTAATAGTTTAATTTTCAATGGGATAAAAGGGGGGTGATTTGAACTTTAGAGTTTTGCTTTTTTTCAGATGTTTAAAAACTTTTTTTTTTTCTCTTTATGATGTGTGTCATAGGGAGTGAAGGGGTTAATTCTATGAGAAAAAGTATTGGTTATCACAATGCATTGTGTTGGCAGTGGATTATTCACAATCCTCTCCAAGTGTGCAACAATAATACACTGTGTTCCAAATTATTATGCAAACAATACTTCCTCATATTTTCACTAAGTTACCTATATGAATTGCAGTCATTGTTAGTTTCCAGTCATCTACTATTCTAGTATGACTGGAATTTTTAAAAAAAGAATTGCCTATGAAAACAGTATATTTTTAAAAATAATAAACACTCAAAATGCATGTTCCAAATTATTATGCACGGCAGAGTTTTCAACCTTTTTATTTCTATTTTGAACAAAAAAAATGGTGAATTGTGAAATGATCAGCATGATCAGCTTATTACAACATGACAGTTTTCAAGTCAAACCTTTATTCTAGGTGATGTTCCATTTGCACATAGGACCCCCTTGTTGGAAAGAAGCTTCTGAACTCTCTCATCCATTGAATTTGTCAGTTTTTGGACGGTTTGTGCTTCAATTGTTTTGCATGTGGACAGAATCCCCTCCCAGAGCTGTTGCTTAGATGTGAACTGCCTCCCGCCATCATAGACACTCCTTTTGATGATGCTCCAGAGGTTCTCAATGGGGTTGAGGTCAGGGGAAGATGGTGGCCACACCATAAGTAACATAGTAACATAGTTTTTAAGGTTGAAGGAAGACTTTAAGTCCATCTAGTTCACCCCATAGCCTAACATGTTGATCCAGAGGAAGGCAAAAAAAAACCATGTGGCAACACTAAGCTCCACATTGGGGGAAAAATTCCTTCCTGACTCCAGATACGGCAATCAGACTAATTCCCTGGATCAACGCCCTATCAAAGAATCTAGTATATATAACTGGTAATATTATAGTTTTCAAGAAAGGCATCCAGGCCCTTCTTAAATGTTAGTAGTGACTCCCTCATTACACCATCATGTGGCAGAGAGTTCCATAGTCTCACTGCTCTTACAGTAAAGAATCCGCGTCTGTGATTATGATTAAACCTTCTTTCCTTCAGACGTAGAGGACGCCCCCTTGTCCCCGTCTCTGTAGAGGACGCCCCCTGTCCCAGTCTCTGTAGAGGACGCCCCTTGTCCCAGTCTCTGTAGAGGACGCCCCCTTGTCCCCGTCTCTGTAGAGGAGCCCCCTTTTCCCCGTCTCTGTAGAGGACGCCCCCTTGTCCCCGTCTCTGTAGAGGAGCCCCCTTGTCCCAGTCTCTGTAGAGGACGCCCCCTTGTCCCAGTCTCAGGCCTAAGAGTAAAGAGATCATTAGAAAGGTCTCTGTACTGTCCCCTCATATATTTATACATTATTATAAGATCACCCCTAAGCCTTCGTTTTTCCAAGCTAAATAACCCCAAGTTTAATAACCTGTCTTGGTATTGCAGACCCCTTAGTCCTCTAATAACCTTGGTCACTCTTCTCTGGACCCGCTCTAGTTCAGCTATGTCTTTCTTATACACCGGAGACCAGAATTGTACACAGTATTCTAAGTGTGGTCGCACTAGTGACTTGTATAGAGGTAAAATTATGTTCTCCTCATGAGCATCTATGCCTCTTTTAATGCATCCCATTATTTTATTTGCCTTTGCAGCAGCTGCCTGACACTGGCCACTAAATGTGAGTTTGTCATCTACCCATACACCCAGGTCTTTTTCAGTGACAGTTTTGCCAGTGTTTTACAATTAAGCACATAATTATACCTTTTGTTTCCTCTGCCCAAGTGCATGACTTTACATTTATCCCCATTAAAGCTCATTTGCCATTTAGCAGCCCAAGCTTCTAGTTTACATAAATCCTCCTGTAATAAAAATTGTCCTCCTCTGTATTGATTACCCTGCAGAGTTTAGTGTCATCTGCAAATATTGAGATTCTACTCTGTATGCCCCCTACAAGGTCATTAATAAATATATTAAATAGAAGCGGGCCCAACACTGACCCCTGTGGTACTCCACTGTTAACTGTGACCCATTCTGAGTGTGTTCCATTAATAACCACCCTTTGTTTCCTATCACTAAGCCAGTTCTTAACCCACTTACACATATTTTCCCCTATCCCCATTGCCCTCATTTTATGTATCAACCTTTTGTGTTGCACCGTATCAAAAGCTTTTGAAAAGTCCATATACACCACATCCACTGCATTTCCTTGGTCCAGTCCAGAACTTACTTCTTCATAGAAGCTTATCAGATTAGTTTGACAGGAACGGTCCCTCGTAAAACCATGTTGATAATGGGTCATGAGGTTATTTTTCTTCAGATACTCCAGTATAGCATCTCTTAGAAAACCCTCTAGGATTTTACCCACAGTAGAGGTTAAGCTTACTGGCCTATAATTTCCAAGTTCAGTTTTTGTCCCCTTTTTGAATATTGGCACCACATTTGCTATACGCCAGTCCTGTGGTACAGACCCTGCTATTATGGAATCTTTAAATATTAAAAATAATGGTCTATCTATGACAGTACTTAATTCCTGCAGCACTCTGGGGTGTATCCCATCGGGGCCGGGGGATTTGTCAATTTTAGTGATTTGTAGACGATTCCGTAATTCCTCTTGGGTTAAGCTGGTGACATTTAATTGAGACTTTTTGTTATCACTGATCATATTGTCTGTCATGGGATTTTCTTGTGTAAATACTGTTGTCATTTAGCATATTGGCTTTTTCCTCATCCACCATTTCACCCAGACTATTTTTAAAGGGGCCAACACCATCATTTTTTAGTTTCTTACTATTTATGTAGTTAAAAAATATTTTGGGATTCTTTTTACTTTCTCTGGCAATGAGTCTCTCTGTCTCAATTTTTGCTGCCTTGATCTGCTTTTTACAAATGTTATTTAATTTTCTGTATTTATTTAATGCTTCATCACTACCTACTTGCTTTAATTCCCTAAATGCTTTCTTTTTGGCACATATTGCACTTCTTACTGCTTTATTTAGCCATAGTGGTTTCCTCCTATTTCTAGCATGCTTATTCCCATAGGGTATATATTGTGCACAGGTCCTATTCAGGATGCTAATAAACATCTCCCATTTGTGTTGTGTACTTTTATGTGTCAGGACATCGTCCCAGTTTATTGCACTAAGATCATCTCTCAACCGTTGGAAATTTGCCTTCCTGAAGTTTAGTGTCCTTGTAGCCCCTCTACTACACGTCTTAGTAAAGGATACTTGAAAGCTTATTAAGTTATGATCACTATTACCCAAGTGACCTCCAACCCGTATATTTGATATGCGTTCCGGCCTGTTGGTTAATATTAGGTCCAGCAGTGCCCCCCTTCTTGTTGGGTCCTGAACCAGTTGTGAAAGGTAATTGTCTCTCATAGTTTTCAAAAACTTATTACCTTTGCTGGAACTGCAGGTTTCTGATCCCCAATGTATTTCAGGGTAGTTGAAGTCCCCCACAATAATAACTTCTCCCTGAGTCGCTGCTTCATCTATTTGCTTTATGAGGATATTCTCCTCCACTTCCATTATTGTTGGGGACTTATAACAAACCCCTATCAGTAATTTATTATTTTTTCCCCCTCCCCTTATCTCCACCCACAGGGACTCTACATTTCCATTAGATTCACCTATATTATCACGCAGGATGGGTTTTAAGGATGATTTTACGTATAAACATACACCTCCTCCACGCCTATTTGTGCGGTCATTTCTGAACAGACAATAGCCCTGTAAATTAACAGCCCAGTCATGGCTCTCGTCCAGCCAAGTCTCTGAAATCCCCACCATGTCATAATTATTTTCCAACAAAAACAATTCTAATTCCTCCATTTTGTTGGTGAGGCTTCTGGCATTAGTGAACATGCACTTTATGCATCTCTCTTTACCTCTATTCCTTCCTACTAGATTGACTGTTCTAACCCCACCCCCCATGCCACCCCCAATTTTATTACTTGTGCCCAGGTTACTATTTACACTATCTTCCCCTCTTATACAATGAATACCCTCCCCCCCAATCCCTAGTTTAAACACTCCTCCAACCTTCTAGCCATTTTCTCCCCCAGCACAGCTGCACCCTCCCCATTGAGGTGCAGCCCGTCCCTAGCATAGAACCTGTAGCCAACAGAGAAGTCGGCCCAGTTCTCCAGGAACCCAAACCCCTCCTTCCTACACCAATTCCTGAGCCACTTATTTATCTCCCTAATCTCCCGGTGCCTCTCTGGTGTGGCACGTGGTACAGGCAGTATTTCAGAGAATACTACCTTGGAGGTCCTTGCCTTAAGCTTGCAGCCTAATTCCCTGAAATCATCTTTAAGGACCTTCCACCTACCTCTAACTTTGTCATTTGTGCCAATGTGCACCATGACCGCTGGGTCCTCACCAGCCCCTCCCAGTAATCTGTCAACCCGATCAGCGATGTGCCGGACTCGAGCGCCAGGTAGGCAGCACACTGTTCGACGATCCCTGTCTTTGTGACAGATTGCCCTATCTATTCCCCTAATAATTGAGTCCCCCACTACCAGCACCTGTCTGGCCTGTCCTTCTCTCCTGTTTTCCCCCTTACTGGAGCAGCCACTCCTCTGGCTTTCAGAGGTCATGCCCTGCTGCAGCAGTGCTATCCCTGAACTCACACACCCCTCATCTGCCAACATAGCAAATTTATTGGGGTGTGCCAGATCAGGGCTAGCCTCCCTGGCACTCTTCCCTCTACCCTGCCTTCTAACTGTCACCCAGCTAGCTACCTCACAGTCCTGCAGCTCCATACTACCATCCTCTCCCCACATCTATCCCATTGAGCAGCTGTTCAGTGAGCAGCAGACTCCTTTCCATATTGTCTATGGATCTCAGCGTTGTCAGTTGTTCATTTAGATCCAGTATCTGGGCTTCCAAATGCACAATGTACTCACATCTCACACAGCAGTATGCACCCTCGACCGGCTGGTCAAGGAATGCATACATGTGGCAAGATGTACACTGGATGGCATTGCCAATCATGGAGCTCATTTCCTAATGGGGATTGCACCAGACAGAAATGATAAGTAAAAAGAAATGCAAAGTATTAATAAAATACAACCAGCAATTCAGTAAGTCCTCCCTTCCAAACTCCCTGAATCCAAAGTCACTGAATCACAAGTCACACACTTCTGTCGCACTTGCGCTCTGTCACACTCAGCTCGCGGTCACACTCGCTAGAAAATCAGATATAAAGAGGTTTGTTTTTGTTTTTTTTTCCCTTAGCAGAAAATCAGCCTACAGCTCAGTGTACTTCCACTATATACACAGCCTTAGCCCAAATATATGCACTGGCAATAGTAGGACCATATAGTACATGCTATATACACAGCCCTAGCCCCAGTATATGCACTGGCAATAGTAGACCATATAGTACATGCTATATACACAGCCCTAGCCCCAGTATATGCACTGGCAATAGTAGAATCATATAGTACATGCTATATACACAGCCCTAGCCCCAGTATATGCACTGGCAATAGTAGGACCATATAGTACATGCTATATACACAGCTCTAGCCCCATATATGCACTGGAATAGTAGAATCATATAGTACATGCTATATACACAACCCTAGCCTCAGTATATGCACTGGCAATAGTAGGACCATATAGTACATGCTGTATACACATCCCTAGCCCTAGTATATGCACTGGCAATAGTAGGACCATATAGTACATGCTCAGCCTCGGACTGCTCTGGCGGGTAACCGGGTGAAAGTCATGGGAGGCCCTCAGGTGAAGAGGCCCCGCCCATCTAGCCCCGCCTCTCACTACCCCCTGCTGTGACTCGCTTGTGCACTCACAGCCGCGGTGCCGGGCGGCCACCGCTGTAGAAGCAGCGCCAGCCAGAGAGAGGAGAAAGAACAGTTAGATTTCACAGGCTGGCTGCTGCTGCCTGCAGCACAGCCTATGTGAGCCAGCGCCGCCACCGAGCGCTCTCTCTGACCCGGCGGCTGGTGGCCAGGCCTGAACTGATAGGCGGGAGGGGCAGGACTTATCCAGAGGGGCCGCCCGCTCCTCCAGCCGCAGATCTGCTACTGCCGCCGAGCGGCCGCGACATTAAAGGGGCGGAGCCACGGACGTGAAGGGGGCGGAGCCATTTTCCCAAAGCAGGGCCCCACATTCCAGATCCCTCCCTGAGCCGATCATGTGACCTCTGATGCCTCCCCTCTATGTGACATCATCACAGGTCCTGCAATATGTGAGTTACTCCATGTCTTTTCTTTTTCTTTCTTTCTTTCTTTCTTTCTTTCTTTCTTTCTTTCTTTTTTTCTTCTTTCTTTCTTTCTTCTTTCTTGTCTGTCTTTCTGTCTGTCTGTCTGTCTGTCTGTCTATGTCTGTGTGTCTGTCTCTAAAGAACACTAAACTTTATGTACAGGTCCACACTACATGCTGTATTAGTGTTCCTATATACTGTATGTAGTGTGGACCAGTATATACAGTATAGTGCTGTGTATACAGGATTTACACCAGCACTCTCAGATGTGCATAGAGTCCGCAGTCTGTACTGTCCACACAGTGCCAGTGTGCAGTGTGCACGCAGCGGCAGTCTGACTGTCCCATTGCACGGTGCACGCAGCGCAGTCTGCAGGTGCACGCAGCGGCCAGTCTGCAGGTGCACGCAGCGGCCAGTCTGCAGTGTGCACGCAGCGGCCAGTCTGCAGTGTTGCCGCAGCGGCCAGTCTGCAGTGTTGCCGCAGCGGCCAGTCTGCAGTGTTGCCGCAGCGGCCAGTCTGCAGTGTTGCCGCAGCGGCCACCAGTCGCGACCAGTGTGCACGCAGCGGCCAGTCTGCAGTGTGCACGCAGCGGCCAGTCTGCAGTGTGCACGCAGCGGCCAGTCTGCAGTGTGCACGCAGCGGCCAGTCTGCAGGGTGCACGCAGCGGCCAGTCTGCAGGGTGCACGCAGCGGCCAGTCTGCAGGGTGCACGCAGCGGCCAGTCTGCAGTGTGCACGCGGCGGCCAGTCTGCAGTGTGCACGCGGCGGCCAGTCTGCAGTGTGCACGCGGCGGCCAGTCTGCAGTGTGCACGCGGCGGCCAGTCTGCAGTGTGCACGCGGCGGCCAGTCTGCAGGTGCACGCGGCGGCCAGTCTGCAGTGTGCACGCGGCGGCCAGTCTGCAGTGTGCACGCGGCGGCCAGTCTGCAGTGTGCACGCGGCGGCCAGTCTGCAGGGTGCACGCAGCGGCCAGTCTGCAGTGTGCACGCGGCGGCCAGTCTGCAGGGTGCACGCAGCGGCCAGTCTGCAGTGTGCACGCGGCGGCCAGTCTGCAGTGTGCACGCAGCGGCCAGTCTGCAGTGTGCACGCAGCAGCCAGTCTGCAATGTGCATATAGCTGGCAGTTTGTAATGTTTACGGCCCACACTCTGTAATGTGTATACTGCCCTCAGTCTGTAATGTGTATACTACCCAGGAGCTGCAGAGGAAGAGGCTGCCTGGTGCCGGGTTCCAGGTGCCAGTGAGCGGGAGACTGGGAGCCGCAAAGGAAGAAGCTGCCTGGTGCCGGTGAGTGGGAGACCGAGAGTCACAGAGGAAGAAGCTGCCTGGTGCCAGAGACCGGGAGCCGCAGAGGAAGAAGCTGCCTGGTGCCGAAGATCGGGAGCTGCAGAGGAAGAAGCTGCCTGGTGCCGGGTTCCTGGTGCCGGTGACCGAGAGACCGAGCGCTGCAGAGGAAGAAGCTGCCGGGATCCGGGATCAGGAACGTGGAGTCAGGTAAGGCGCCGTTACAGCCGAAGATAGTAGCCTGGGGGGGACAGAGTGGGATAGATGGATGGATAGATGGATGGTGTGGCCTGGAAGAGGGGGCAGAATGGGATGGATGTGTGGGGGGCATTATGGAAAAGGGGAGAGAACGTGATGGATGGATAGGGGGGCGGCATAGAAAAGGGGGGAGAACGGGATGGATGAATGGATAGGGGCGACATAGAAAGGGGGGAGTAGCTGGATGGATGGATGGGGGCCGGCATGGAAGAAGGGGGAGAAAATGGATGGATGGGGGAGAAGGTACAAGGATGGAGGGGGGATGGGGAGAAGGTACATGGATTGTTTGGTGGATGGGGGAGAAGGTAGATGGATGGATGGGGGATGGGGGAGAAGCTACATGGAACGTGGGCTGGAGAAGCTACATGGAATGTAGGGAAGAAGCTACATGGAACATGGGAGAGGGGAGAAGCTACATGGATGAGGGATGGGGGAGAGGCCGCGTGGAACAAGGGAGGGGAGAGGCTGGGTGGTGCATAGGAGGGGAGAGGCTGCGTGGAACATTGGAGGTGAGAGGCTGCATATAACCTGGAAGGGGGATGGTGGGGAAGGATGTGCTACATGAGACATATTGGGGGAGGATAAGCAACATGGGATTCAGGAGAATGGGGGTGAGGATGAGCTGTATGCAACATATGGATGTAAGATGAGCTGCATGGGACATAGCGGGAGTGAGCAGTATGGGACGTGGAAGGAGTATGAACAGTATGGGACATTTAATCTGCATACACATTTATATAGGGAACGTACTGTTCTGGTGATGTAGTGACGGTGGTTCTGATTATGTATTATTTTATTGCTGATGGTTCTGGTTATGTACTGACAGGGGTTATAGTAGTGTATTGATGTATTGATTGTTTTTGGTGATGTATTACTGTATTACAGTGGTTCTGGTTATGTACTGACAGTGGTTCTGGTGAGGTATTATTGTATTGACAGTGGTTCTAGTGATATGTAATTGTATTGACGGTGGTTCTGGTGATGTAGTCATGTGGATGCTGTAATCTTTAAAGGGAACCTGACCCCTAAAAATCACCCCCATCCTATTAATACCTGTCCCTGCACCATCTTTATGCTATTCTACCTATCCCTTTGTGTAAAAATTGTGTAGTTTGAAACTTTCAAAAAGTGATTTTGATACCTCTACAACTACGGCTTCTTGTCTCCTGAGAAGTCGCACAGGGCGTTCCCTGTGACTTCTTTTTGCGGCCTGTAGTGCTTTTACTTATGCCCCGATGGGCATGATAAACCATTTGAATCCTCCTCGCCCTCCTCCATGGGCGGATCAGCCGATATGATGCTAATCGCGTCATTTCAGGCGCTGCTGACGTCGATACACCCTTTTGGTGCATCGACAGACCTCAAGCTGCGCATTGCGCATGCGTGAGGTATACTTTACGGCAGCTCATGTGATGAGCTGGGGTAAAGTACACCTCACGCATGCGCAATACTTACATCTTTACCAGCCGCTGCATTTTAAAGACCTTTCCCACGAACAAGGTTAATTTAAAGTTCATCTTAATAATAAGTAGACCCTGTAATGATAATAATTTCCACAATTGGATGTGTTTAAAAGAAAATGTTCCTGGGCTGAGATAAACTTATATATGTGTCCCTGCTGTGTACTGTGTAATGGATGTGTCTGACCGTACAGGGATTCTCTCGACACAGGAACATTATTTTTAAACACCTCAAATTATGGAAATTATTATTCCAAAATCTATTGATTAAAATGAACTTTAAAATTAATTTTGTTCATGTGAAAACCCTTTAATAATTGGGATATAAGTCCCACATTTGTCTGATGATACGGTTTCCACAGGTCGGATTCCACCAATAAATAAGTGATCACCTATTGAACCTGTGGATCACTGGTAACTTGTTTTCACCAAAGAATCTCTTTAAAGTACAATAATTGTACATCGCAGTTCTGCTGAGCGCAGAGTGATGTGCAGGAGCCGCCAATATAATGGGTATAATAACAGCTACCAGGTATTTACATATAGCTGAAGGGTGGGTGGGCCCCTAAAATCAATTTCCCTGGTGGGCCCCAGACACCCCAGTCCGACCCTGTACATGCTATGTACACAGCCCTAGTCCCAGTATATGCACTGGCAATAGTAGGACCATATAGTACATGCTATATACACAGCCCAGCCCCAGTATATGCACTGGCAATAGTAGGACCATATAGTACATGCTGTATACACAGCCCTAGCCCAAATATATGCACTGGCAATAGTAGGACCATATAGTACATGCTATATACACAGCCCTAGCCCAAATATATGCACTGGCAATAGTAGGACCATATAGTATATGCTATATACACAGCCCTAGCCCAAATATATGCACTGGCAATAGTAGGACCATATAGTATATGCTATATACACAGCTCTAGCCCCAGTATATAAACTGGCAATAGTAGGACCATATAGTACATGCTATATACACAGCCCTAGCCCCAGTATATGCACTGGCAATAGTAGGACCATATAGTACATGCTATATACACAGCTCTAGCCCCAGTATATGCACTGGCAATAGTAGGACCATATAATACATGCTATACACACATCCCTAGCCCTAGTATATGCACTGGCAATAGTAGGACCATATAGTACATGCTATATACACAGCCCTAGCCCAAATATATGCACTGGCAATAGTAGGACCATATAGTATGTGCTATATACACAGCCCTAGCCCAAATATATGCACTGGCAATAGTAGTACCATATAGTACATGCTATATACACAGCTCTAGCCCTAGTATATGCACTGGCAAAAGTAGGACTATATAGTACATGCTATATACACAGCCCTAGCCCTAGTATATGCACTAGCAATAAAAAAGGTGACTCTATATTGCTTCCTCATATGGGAAAAAATTACAAAATTAAAGGTTATTTCACAAACATCTGGTGTTGTGTATGTTGTTAAGTGTATGTGCAGGCTCCTATATGTTGGGATGATTCTCCAGCATGTGGGGGCCCATATAAATAGACATTAATCTAATATTAGATGCAGTTCCCCATCATCCCATTGCAGTACCCCCATCATCCCTATGCAGTACCCCCATCATCCCCATGCAGTACCCCCATTATTCCCATACAGCACCCCATCATGCCCATGCAGTACGCTCATCAACCCCATGCAGTATTCAATTATCTCCTTGCAGTACCCCCATCATGTCCTTACAGTACCCTCATCATACCCTTGCAGTATACCCATCATGTCCTTGCAGTACCCCCATCATGTCCTTGCAGTACCCTCATCATACCCTTGCAGTACCCCCATCATGTCCTTGCAGTACCCCCATCATGTCCTTGCAGTACCCCCATCATCCCCTTGCAGTACCCCCATCATCCCCTTGCAGTATACCCAGCATCCCGATGCTGTGCCCCCATCATCTCCTTGCATCCCCCATCACGGTGTCGGTACATGCAAAAAAAAAATATCCACACAAACACACACACACACACCCGCCGATCCTCCGCGGTCCGCGCTGTAAAGTGTTTCGGATGCTGCCACTCTGTCTCTGCTGTCTGCAGCCAATCAGATGCCATTAGCTGCGATCCAATCAGAGGCCGGCAACGGCTGGCCAATCAGATCCCGCTGGTGATGTCAGGCGCCTCAGATTGGACTGCTGCTGGCCCTCTGATTGGCTGCAGGCAGCAGAGACAGAGTGGCAGCACCCGAAACACAGTACAGCTGCGGCGGGCACCGGATTTGGCTGCGAGCCAGGGGCAGCCATCAAGAGAGCCAGATCTGACGCGCGATCCATAGGTTCCCGACCCTGCGCCAGATCATCGCTCGCTCGCCAATGCAAAAGATGTTGGAAAAAGGAAAAAGGAGGAGAAAAAAAAAGAAAAACTAATTTCTCCATTTCCTCACGTTTTTGAGATGTATTGTTAGCATTGGGCCAAGCCTGATGGTGTCTGTACAGCTCCCGGCTCTATGCAGGATTACAATTACATTTAAGGTTGCCATTAGTGATGGGCGAATCCTAAATTACTCGGAATCGCTTGACTCTAGCGAGTCCGAGCCCAGGACTCGCTACTCGTTGCGAGTCTAGCGAGTCCAATGTTAATGAATGGGGAAGCGAGTAATAGCGAGTAGTGTGAGATTTACAACTCGCAGATGTGTCTCGGAAGCTTCAGCCTGAAGCAATCCTAGTTTTGTCATTTATTTGCATTGCTCATTTACTTTGTAAGTAATCGCTGACTCGCACAGATAAGAGTCCTGTCTCCTCTGTGTTGGCTGCCAGCTCCAGGGTCCTAGAGCCCGCCTGCTGCCTGATGTAGCAGAGCTGAAATTGTTCTCAGTCTGCTCATTCCCTGTGTACAGACATGAATGTCTGTGCACAGAGATGATGTAGCAGAGCTGAGATTGTTCTCAGTCTGCTCATTCCCTGTGCATAGAGATCTATATCTATACACAGGGGATGTAGCAGAGAGGACATCGCGTTTTGGACTGCGTCGGACGGAAGAGGATTTTTTTAATTAAAGATGGAGTCCCTAATGGCTTTTTTTTTTATTTCTAATAAAAAATTTTCTTTGTGTTGTGTTTTTTTTTAAAACAATTTAATAGAAATTCATGGCGGTCATGTCTAATATTGGCGTGACCACCATAAATTTCGGGCTTAGGGCCAGCTGATAATACAAAGCTGGCCCTAACCTCTTTATTACCCAGCGTGCCACCGCTACCAGGGCCGCTGGAAGAGCGGGGTTCAGCGTCAGAGGATGGCACTTCAATGAACGCGCCATCTTCTGGGGCGGCTGCGGGCTGCAATTTGCAGCGGGGGGTGCCCAGAAAGCTTGGGCATCCCTGCGCTGCGGATTCCAGCCCCCAGCTGCTTAGCTGTACCTGGCTAGACATAGAAATTGCGCGGAGCCCCACGCATTTTTTTTAAATTATTTCATGAAATTCTGAGATTCTGACTCTGAGACTCTGACTCTGAAATTCATTAAATAATTTTAAAAAAATGCGTGGGGCTCCGCGCAATTTCTATGTCTAGCCAGGTACAGCTAAGCAGCTGAGGGCTGGAATCCGCAGCGCAGGGATGCCCAAGCTTTCTGGGCACCCCCGCTGCAAATTGCAGCCCGCAGCCGCCCCAGAAGATGGCGCGTTCATTGAAGCGCCATCCTCTGGCGCTGAACCCCGCTCTTCCAGCGGCCCTGGTGGCGGTAGCACGCTGGGTAATAAAGGGGTTAATACCAGCTTTGTTATACAAGCTGGTATTAAGCCCGAGATTCTTAATGTCAGGCCACGTTTGACCCAGCCACTAAGAATCTCCAATAAAGGGTATAAAAAAACACAGAGAAAATTTTTTATTTGAAATAAAAAAAAAAGCCATTAGGGACTCCATCTTTAATTAAAAAAATCCTCTTCCGTCCGACGTAGTCCAAAACGCGATGTCCTCTCTGCTACATGCACAGGGAATGAGCAGACTGAGAATAATCTCAGCACTGCTACATCATCTCTGTGAGCAGGCAGGTTCTAGGACCCTGGAGCTGCACAGAGAAGACAGCTGGACTCGGCTCGCAAAGAAACAGCAGTTACATTGCGAGTTTCCCTGCTATCACTGGCACAGTAGCCAGTGATGACTCGCACGAGTCCAATGCAAACAATGGCAATCCTAGTTTTGTCAGCGTTTCTGACAAAACTAGGATTGATATTGATTTGCATTGGACTCGTGCGAGTCATCACTGGGAAACTCGCCGAGTACCGAGTCCTGCGAGTCCCTTACTACTCGCCGAGTAACGAGTCCTAGCGAGTAGATTCGCCCATCCCTAGTTGCCATATTTTCTTTCTATAATCTGAAGGATGGAACATGCTCTTACTGTCACCTGCTGGTGTTAGGTTTGTAAGTTGTTAATAAAGTTTGGAGAAAAAAAAATATGAACTGAACACTGCTAGACTGGAATGGAATGTTGTGATGTCATAATAGGAAGGCTATAAATAGGGCTCTCCTGCTCAGATCACTTCATTCTCAGCAGAGCTCAGGAAGGATCTGCCCAGCTGTGACTGTGATCAGTTTATCTGGGGGATCTCCCTGTGTTCCTGTGGAATATTCTTCATATAAGCTATTATTTCTTATTATTGTAATTCTCCCCATTCTGTCGCCCAGGAATGATTCCCTGTATTTTATTAATATCTATATTTTTAGTGAATGTCCCCAGTAACACTGACATCACCAATGACTATTCATCACTGAATTATACCCATCACATTCAGTAATTATTCACAATGATAAATCATATCCGGACTCACATTTATACCTGGAGGGAATCGTGTCCTCAGTATATATAGGGGAATATCAATGAATTAGAATCCATCAACAAGTTTATATAGTGACTACTGCAATATATGAAGTGAATCCATATATTATACAGAGTCATTACACACAGGGATCTATTTCATGTGTTTATTTCTGTTAATGTTGATGATTTGTGAAAACCCAAAGGTTATTATCTCAGAAAATGAAAGTAGGGGGATGTGGTTTAAGGTAAATATCAACCCAACTGCTGAATCATTCTGATCTCAATCCTATTGAAATGTATGGGTAATTCTGAAAAGACAGGTGCGAGCAAGGCGACCTCCACACATGGCTCGGTCACTCCAGATCTGTCAGGAGGAACGGGCCCAAATTCCTACCATCTATTGTGAGAAGCCGGTGGAAGGCGATGCAAAACTTTTCACCCAAGTCATTCAGTGTAAGGGCACCAAATACTAAGGAAATGTATGGAAACTGAGACTTTGCAGAAAGTAATAAAAATGCCTTAAATCATTCTGTCTCTCTCATTTTTTTGGCATTTGGCAAATATTAATAATTCTGGTTCATCCTAATTGTCCTAAAACAGGAAAGGTTTATTGTGAGAAGAACATGCAGATGTGTCTTCAGATAGCGGATGAAGCCTCTGGTGTCCACTATATGCAGATACAGGGCCGCTCCAGACACAAGCAAAAGAGTCTCAGTGGCCCCATGTACACACAGATACAGTGAAGGAAATAAGTATTGGATCCCTTGCTGATTTTGTAACTTTGCCAACTGACAAAGACATGAACAGTCGATAATTTTAAGGATCGGTTAATTTTCACAGTGAGAGATAGAAAATCAAAGATAAAATCCAGAAAGTCACATGGTCTAAATGATATAAATGTATTTGCATTTTGTAGAGGGAAATAAGTATTTGATCCCCTCCCAGCCATTAGGAGTTCTGGCTCCTACAGAGCAGTCAGACGCTCCTGATCACCTTGTTACCGGCATTACAGACAGCAAGGGGTTAAGTAATTATTTTCTTCACTGTACAGGGTGGCCCACTTATATGGATGCACCTAAATAAAATGGGAATGGTTGGGGATATCAACTCCCTGTTTGTGGCACATTAGTATATGGAGGGGGAAAACTCTGCCATTTTGGATCCAACTTTAATTTTTTCAACGGGAAGAGGGTCATGTGACACATCAAACGTATTGAGAATTTCATAAGAAAAACAATGGTGTGCTTGGTTTTAACGTAACTTTATTCCTTCATGAGTTATTTACAAGTTTATGACCAGTTATAAAATGTGTTCAGAGTGCTGCCCATTGTGTTGGATTGTCAGTACAACCCTCTTTTCCCACTCCTGACACTGATAGTAACACCGCAGAAGAAATGCTGCACAGGCCTCCAGGATCCGCTGTGTCAGATACTGCACATCTCATATCTTCACAGCATAGACAATTACCTTCAGATGAGGGATGAGGCAAACTATTCTGTGAATGGTGAAGTTACCAAACAAAACCGAGCGCTATTGGTCTGACACTAACCCATAGTGGATAGATCCCTCCAAGACTGCTGGGACACAGACATTGATGGTATGGTGTGGTGTATGGGGTACAAAGATAGTGGGGCCATTCTTCATCAATGGAAACCTCAATGCCCCTGGATATCTATAATTGCTCCATGATTCACATATCCAGTGACATTGAGGTTTCCATTGATGAAGAATGGCCCCACTATCTTTGTACCCCATACACCACACCATACCGTCAATGTGTCCAGCAGTCTTGGAGGGATCTATCCACTGTGGTTAGTGTCAGACCAATAGCGGGGGTTTTGTTTGGTAATTTCACCATGCACTAGCTATAGTAGGATTAGACAAAACCACAGTAACACCTTCCCTCCCATCCTGTATGTTAATACAAGCACTTCAGTTTCTTATACAGGTTAGGAATAAATCTGGACTTCATTATATAGGGACTAATCGTACTGTAACAAATCTTACTGTTCCCCTAAGGGAAGAGAACAAAAAAACGATTCTATAGTCCACAAGTTATACCAACATAGTGCAAAATGTATTAATAATGAAGTGCGGTACAAGGGGTGGGAGGCAAGTGATATTCCCGTAGCACAATATATTAACAGGTTTACATGAGGATTTTGGTATCTCAATTCACTATATAACTAACACCTGTAATCACTCCCTAATCAAGATCCATATGAGGATCAGAAAAACAACCAGATCTCCATTAGGGGCTATGTATATCGCGGTATCACCCACTTCATAATGCATTGTCACACCACCTACAGATAGAGCTATACTGTTAGCAAAAGCTTAGTAGCTCATAGTGCAAATGCCCTTTGCATTAAATACAGCAGGACTGAGGAAACAGGTATGAGCTACTAAGCTTTGCTAACAGTATAGATCTATTTTTAATAGAACAGACCTGAATAGCACAGACACTAGATGGATCAGTGCTGATCATAACGCTACAGGGGCAGCTCAATGAATTACAAGATCATCAAAAAGTGACTTTATCACTTTAGCTCCTGACATGAGGACCTGCGTTTGCACTGTACGCTAAGTGCGTACGCAAAAATGGTAGAATGCCAAGATCATCAAAAAGTGACTTTATTCCAATAATTCAATACATAAAGTGAAACGGATATGCTATATAGAGTCATTACACACAGAGGGATCTATTTCATGTGTTTATTTATGTTAATGTTGATGATTAATGAAAACCCAAAGGTCATTATCTCAGAAAATTAAAGTAGGGAGCATGAAGGGTCTGAGAGATAAAATATGACCTAAATAGATATCAGAGGCTTCACCTTGTGTGGTTGTGAGAGTCACAACCACTATAAAAGCAGATCACAGCTGCTGCAGTCCCCAGCGTGGTGCATATAGAAGAGGGAGGATGAAGAGTTAAACACCGCGCTGCCGTATTCCACCAGACATCAAAGGGCGAATATAATATTGATTTATTAGTCAACGCGTTTCAGGGCTCCTTGGCCCTTCCTCAACAAAAATCAATATCATATTGCCATGTATCTGGGAGACCTGAAATGCATTGACTAATAAATCAATATTATATTTATCCTTTGATGTCTGGTGGAATACGGCAGCGCAGTTTTTAACCCTTCATCCTCCCTACTTTAATTGTCTCACAAAATGACCTTTGGGTTTTCATTGGCTTTAAGCCATAATCATCAACATTAACATAAATAAACACATGAAATAGACCCTTCTGTGTGTAATGACTCTATATAATATATGTGTCTCACTTTATGTATTAAATCACTGAAATAAATGACCTTTATGATGATCTTCTAATTCACTGAGATGCAGCTGTAATCACTAGTGTTCATGAAGTCATATACTAGCTCTCAGGAGATGGTAACAAGTTTCCATACATTTAATTAGTATTTGGTGCCATTGCCCTTACTCTGTATGAGTTGGGTGAGATGTTTTGGATCCTTCCACCGGCTTCTCACAATAGTTGTAGGAATTTGGGCCCATTCCTCCTGGCAGATCTGGTGTAGCTGAGCCATGGTTGGAGGTCTCGTTGCTCATAGCCTTTTCAGCTTTGCACATCATATAATAGGATTGAGATCAGGGCTTTGTGATGGCCGCTCCAGAACATTGACTTTGTTATCCATAAACCAGTTTGTCAGATCAAGCAAAACCACTTTAAACACAAATTTCCATTTTCTGTTTACAAACAGGAAAAGAGAACAATAACATAAGGTACTGACATAGTTACAAACTAGTTATAGACAATGATAACATTTGTAAATATAGAAGTTGTCATGCCCTCGGCCGCAGGCTCGGTCTCCTATGGCCATCCCGCGGTTCTATGCGCCTCACCCGCTCTGTCCCTGCTGCAGGGCCGGTCTCTGCTAAGCAGGGAGATCGGTGCCCATCACGCGGCTCCGCTAGTTCTGCTCACCCTGCCCGTGATTCCATGTGGCCATCTGCTTCCTTCTCGTCCAGGAATCTGCGTCCTCTTGGCAGGTCTCCTGGGAATGTTCTTACATTGCACGTGTTGCATCCTGGACTGTACACCTGTTCTCTATTAGGTCTCTCAGCCTAAGTGCTGAGCTACTCTGTGTATAAAAGACATCCTCCCCCTAAGGGAGGTGCTGAGCAACGTGTTCATGCTCTAAGAACGTTGTCTCTGTCCAGGTCGCACTCCTGCAGTGCTCTGCACGAGGAAGATTGTTGCCTTGCTTTCAGCATTATTCTTACATCTCTGTCTCCACAGAATCCGTTGCTGGTAATTTGTTATTCTGGATCTCTCTGGATACTCCGGATCCCACCCCGGGCTGGCCAAGCCACTCCTGAAGTGCATGGGACCATCCAGATTCCTATACCGGCTGGATCAGCCTTTCCGGGATTGTACGGAGCTCCCAGAGCCAGTGTCCCACAGTCTTCTCCTCTCTTCTGTTCACTCTGTACAGGTCGCCCCTCTGGTCTGAGATTCGTGGCATTTAGACCTCCTGGTGCTGTGCAGGGTGTATCCCTGTACAGGGGTTCCCTCGCTGGTACTCCGCCAGGAGAGTACGGTCTCGTGGTCTAGAGGGTCCTCCCCTCAGACACCTTTCCCTTTACTATCCTTCCTTTAATAAATTTCCTTCGTTTTACTGAAGTCGCTCTCCAGTCTCTTGCTGTATCGGGTATTCAGGTACCACTGCTCCACCAGTGGTCCTGTGAGTCCAATTAACATCTTCTTGCCCTTTGGGCATAACAGATATCAACTAATCAAGAACAACAGTGGAATAGCAGGAATTGGTATTAGGCTGGGGGCACACTGTCCTGCATCAAATACGGAGCGTGTTTGATGCACGACAGTGATGCAAGTGTCATGCTTGATTTTTGTGTGTGTGGTGCGAGTGGTGAGTGTGCATGGCTGTATGCATGTGAGTGTGATGCGAGTGTGCTGCGTGAATGCGTGTGCGGTGCGTGTGAGTGTGATGCTGTCCGTGGTCCTGAAGCAAATTTCAGGTCCGCGGACAGCATTTGCCGGTGAATTTAAACTGGGCGGCTGTCAAAGCCACAGAGTTTGAATTTGCCGGTTTCCCGGTACAGTAACAATAATGTTGTACTAATGTAGCGCTGAAACATCGTTGTTGAAAACACAGCCGCTGACAAAATATTAAAGTAATAGGGGAGTAATAGGGATTAATCAGCATGTTAACCCCCTCTGCAGGCTCTATGCAACATGTCAGCGCAGAGGCGGTTAATAACCCGGTGTCAGAAGGGTTAAATTGATGTCGGTGTGATGACAACATGCGTTCAGAGAGTGCCCACACTCTTTAGACACGTGTTGTCATCACACCCTGGCTGTGCAGGGGTTAATATCTGTGTAAGACAGAGGCATTCTACCATTTTTGCGTACGCACTTAGCGTACAGTGCAGACACAGGTCCTCATGTCAGGAGCTCTCAGCTGCTGGACAGCTCCGGCACGCAGGAAAGTATATAAAACTGTCCCAATTAGCGTCTGTCAAATTAACAAGATATTAACCCCTGCTCTGCCTGGGTGTGATGACAACGTGTGCCCAAAGGGTGTGGGCACTCTCTGAACGCATGTTGTCATCACACAACATCGATTTAACCCTTCTGACATCAGGTTATTAATCCCCTCTGCAGCTTTCTCGCACCCATAGACTTGCCTTGACCGCTCGCACGTTAGAATCGCATGCTTTGATTGCACTCACTTCTGACTCGCAATGCGAGTTTAGTGCGGGGGACTCACACCAGTGTGCCCTGCCTGATAGGGCAACACTGGTCTGAGTGCAATGCGAGTCCCTCGCACAGTGTGCCCTGCCTGATAGGGCAACACTGGTCTGAGTGCAATGCGAGTTTAGTGCGGGGGACTCACACCAGCGTGTCCTGCCTGATAGGGCAAGACTGGTCTGAGTGCAATGCGAGTTTAGTGCGGGGGACTAGCACCAGTGTACCCTGCCTGATAGGGCAACACTGGTCTGAGTGCAATGCGAGTCCCTCGCACAGTGTGCCCTGCCTGATAGGGCAACACTGGTCCGAGTGCAATGCGAGTCCCTCGCACAGTGTGTCCTGCCTGATAGGGCAACACTGGTCCGAGTGCAATGCGAGTCCCTCGCACAGTGTGTCTTCAGCCTTAACAAGACTTTTGAGTAGAGACAATATTTCACGAGACTCAGCTCTTGGTGAGATAGTTAACTGCCTCGTCATAGGGTTCTTATTCCAATTATTATGTTATATCTTTCTCTCTATCATCATTTATCGCATGTGCAGTGTAGTTTAACAGATCTGTTAACTGATAGCATAATGGAGTCTTTACTAACAGATCCATTGCCCATAGACTCCCATTACAGCCTTAACAGATCTATTGGCAATCATTTGTTGGATCCACACAAGAAAAGACCTGCATGTAGGACTTTGTCCACTAGGAAACAGATGTCTGATGGATTTACACATAATGGATGTCAAATGTGGACAGATCCGTTAGCATTATAGTCAATGGATCTGTTGGATCCGTTTTTACATTTCCCAAATTTAAATGATTACAGGACATTTAGTGAACTTAGTCTTCAAAGGTTTGTCCACTATGTGACCACCCCTTCTCAATCCTTATGTTTCCTCTCAGTAAACTAATAACACTTATACTCCCCTCCGCTGCTGTAGGCACCGATTCTCCCCGGGATCGCATGACATTGTTATGTCATGTGATTCCTGCGGCCAATCAGCCTTGGCCTTCACTTCCTTCGGATGTCTTGGTTTGTCTGCAGGTAAGGAGCGTGAACCCAGCGCTGATTTCTGGGTAAGCCAGTGCTGACACTGCAGGAATGGTGCTGGCATCAGAGGGGGGTACTATTTTACTAGGGAGAAACATAGGGATTGAGAAGGGGTTGTCCAGGTATTGGACTCCCCCTTTAAACCAGGATAGTACACGGGCTGTACACTGATGCCATCCGTGTGCTGTACAGGGTTTTCACGGACCCATACACTTGTATTGCCAATTTTCATCCATGCTGCAGGAGAAAAAAAAATCACATAGATTGCACAGACATGTGGACCATGGAAAAAATGGACATGTAAACAGTCCCACATACTATATTGGGTGCTTGTTGTATCCATGAAAAACCCTGAACATGTAACACGGACATCTGAATGAATGCCTTACATTGGGGCACAGATGCACATATACATAGCTATACAGCCCAGTGTCAGGCTGGTACTAATAAGCCGCCCTGGCATACAAACCCACCACAGTTCACTGGGAGGTAGCGCACACAGAGGGCACACAGAGGGTTACACCTGCCCGGCACTATTTACATCTGTACAACACATACATGGCAGTATACAGGATAACTCACCTATCAACAGAACATTATACACATCCCAGTCTGTTCTAATAGCAGTTATGCCCGCCCGGCATTATCTACATAATTCATGATCAATGGTACATATTTACATAAATTATTATACACAGAACCCAACATCTTTACAGAGTTCATGATACATAGAACATATGAGACATTTATAGACCCACAAGGATCCGGGACACCGCCGGTACACCCCTGTTCACACAGTCTTACACAGTCTCTGCCCTACAGCCAGGCTCCTTCCCTGGAAGGGTCAAGTCCATGATAACAGGCCGTGTCAACCCGCACACAGCCACTACACAGAGCTCCTGCTGCTCTATACTGTCCCCGAATATCTTCTGGGGGATACATACTGGATTATGCATAGAACACCAGTTAATTCCAGGCCCTGACCAGAGTGTGGCTTCCTGAGCTCCAGGGCGAGCCAGGCGTCCCCTAGGACTACTCACCATGTGTCTTACCAGGTCGCCAGCCATTTCCAAGTCTGCCATACCAGGTAGACCTCCAGGACAGCGACTGCACCAAACATGCCAGAGCGAGACCCTCCAGGTTCAGCCAGTCTTCCCAACTTCAGGAGCTGCAAACCCCCAGCCGTCTGGTCACAAGGCTCCTCTCAATCCAGAGGGCCGGGTTTCTCTTCCTCTGACATCACAGCACTAGGCAGGTTATATCCCACCTGACACACCCACACCTGGGAAACTGTGAACAAACACACCCTCAGGCCTCATTCACACATCCGTACCTCCGGCACGTGTGCGGTCCGTGCCACCATGACACCACATATTACCACCACAGTGACCGAATAATACCACATACAAGGGACAAATATCATCATGTCATGACCAAAGCACATAATGCCACCATATAATGACAAATAATAAAAACGGAAAAAAGCTCTGTATATTGGGTCAGTGTACAGGTTATACAGTGATCACCAGTGACATTATACACAGGAGCTCTGTATATAGTGTACAGGTTATACAGTGATCACCAGTGACATTATACACAGGAGCTCTGTATATAGTGTACAGGTTATACAGTGATCACCAGTGACATTATACACAGGAGTTCTGTATATAGTGTACAGGTTATACAGTGATCACCAGTGACATTATACACAGGAGCTCTGTATATAGAGTACAGGTTATACAGTTATCACCAGTGACATTATACACAGGAGTTCTGTATATAGTGTACAGGTTATACAGTTATCACCAGTGACATTATACACAGGAGTTCTGTATATAGTGTACAGGTTATACCGTGATCACCAGTGACATTATACACAGGAGCTCTGTGTATAGTGTCAGTTTGTGTGTGTATAGGTAATACACATACTCACTAGTGATGTCTCTAGGTGAAGTTCTGTGGCAGACTGATATCACGTCTTCTATGCAGGACTTATCTCTGCAGAAAATAACATAGTTAGCTATAACCGATCACTTTCAAAGCACAATCCACACTTTTCCCAAGATTTGTACACTACATGAAATAACAAAAAAGCAACATATCGCCGCACTACACATTAACAGTGCTCCAGTATCATCCTGTGCCTGCTCATCTGTCAGCAGAAGACCCGTGGATTACGTCGGAGCGAGGATTTTTTTTAAATTAAAGATGGAGTCCCTAAATGTGTGTTGTTTTTAATTAAAAAAAAAATTTCTGTGTTTTTTTTTCCTGTTTACTAGAAATTAATGGTGGCCATGTCTAATTTGGTGCGACACCATGAATTTCGGGCTTAGTACCAGCTGATAATACAAAGCTGGCCTGGTACTAACCCTATTATTACCCAAGGTGTCACTCACCAGCAGGGCCGCTGGAAGAGCTGAGTAAAGTGCCTGGAAATGGTGCTATGATGAATGGGCCTTGGGCCTTACCATGCCGAGAATCCCAGCCCCCAGCTGCCTTGTTTTTGCTGGCTGGCGATCAACATATGGCGGGAGCCCATGCATTTAAAAAAAAATAAATAAAATATTTAAAACAAATGTTAGGCTTCTCTGTCTTTTGATCGCCAACCAAGGTAAAGCTAGGCAGCTGGGGGTGGCAGACTGTAGCTGTCCGCTTTATCTGCGGTTAGAATCAAAAATTCTGTAGAGCGCTAGGTCATGTTTTTTAAAAATATTTCTTTTCACGCTTCTATATGTAACAGACCAACAACCATCACAGATGCGGTCAAAGAGGATGGGCATCTGTAATTGGCTGTTTGCGTAATCTACAATCAGCCCATACATTCTATGGTGCTATGTATGCGCTGCTTTCAGGTTACTCAAGCAGCCAATCACAGACGTCCATTCTCTGTGTCAGCAACTGTGATTAGCTGTTGGGCCTGTCACACATATAGAAGTGTGGAAAAAAAATTATCAAAAAAAAAAAAAATGACATAGCGCTCCGCAGAATTTTTGATTCTCAGTGCAGATAAAGCAGACAGCTACGGGCTGTCACCCCAGCTGCCTGGCTTTATCATGGCTGGTGATCAAAAGTCAGGAAAACACAATTTTTTTTCTTTTAATTAATTAAAAAAAAAAGCGTGGGCTCCCGCCATATTTTGATCACCAGCCAGGTAAAACCAGGCAGCTGGGGGCTGGGATTCTCAGCATGGTAAGGCCCAAGCATTCTGGGCCCCCCATGCTGAAAATGGCAGCCCGCAGCCACCCCTGGAATTGGTGCATTCATCGTAGCGCCATTTCCAGGCGCTTTATCCGGCTCTTCCAGCGTCCCTGGTGGGGGGTGGCATGCTGGGTAATAATGGGGTTAGTACCAGCTTTGTATTGTTAGCTGGTATTAAGCCTGAAATTAATGGCGTCACGCCAAACTAGACATGGCCACCATGAATTTCTAGTAAACAGAAGAAAAAACACAACACAGAAGAAAAAAATGTTTAATAAAAATCAACACACAAAAGACATTTAGGGGCTCCATCTTTAAAAAAAAAAAAAAAAATCCTCACTCCAACGTAATCCACAGGTTTTCTGTCTTCAGCTCTGCTACATCTTTGCCATCAGACAAATATGTCTGCTGACAGAGATGAGCAGGCACAGAATGACACTAGAACACAGCTGTGAGAGAAGCGGTCAGCAGGCCTCCACCCGCCGACCATGTTTTCCTGTGCGTTGCAAATAACACATGCTTTAAACGCATGCCTATTTTTGCAAGCGTTAGTATGCATTTTTGCAATGCAATTGCGTTTGTGCTGATTTACAACGGATCTGTTGTAACGCACAGCATAAATACAATGTTAACCTAGCCTAACAGCAGCGAGGAGGGGAGACGGAGCCCTGGAGACCGCCTAGTGAGTCTATTGGTGGTACTATCATGCCCATTGCCCAGTATGTCCTCCCAGCCTTTGTGGCACTATTATACCCATTGCCCAGTATGTACTGCCAGCCTCTGTGGTACTATCATGCTAGTACTACCACCAGTGGCTGTCAGGACATGCTGGGTGGGCATGATAGTACCACAGATGCTGGCAGGACATACTGGGCAATGGGCATGCATGATAGTACCACCAGAGGCTGGCATGACATGATGGCCAATGGGCATGATAATCATGCCCATTGCCCAGTAGTATGTCTTGCCAGCCTCAGCCAACGGACCCAGACAGTTACCTCTTCATCCGTCCTGCTGCTGGCTGGGAACCCTGTACAGTGCAGCATGTAGTGTGAATGCCACACTATGGAGATGCTGCTTCTACTACTGCCAAGTGGAGGCGAGGGCCACATAGAGATTAAAGGGGCCACATCAGGAGCGGACATAGGTCCCTATAAGGGGCATACATAAAGATCATGGGGCCCCATCAGAGGTGTACATAAAGATCATGGGGCCCCATCAGAGGCGTACATAGAGATCATGGGGCCCCATCAGGAACGTGTATAAAAATCATGGGGTCCAGTCAGGGATCATACATAGAAATCACGGGGCCCCGTGAAGTGAGGATCTCACCGCCCCAGTATGGTGACCTCTGGGAGCTCCCACAGTGTTTGCTACATACTAAGGCAGGGGTCTCAAACTCGGCTGGGTTGGTGGGCCACACATAGAAAAAAATTGATATCGGGGGCTGCATTACTAAGTGAAATGTTTAGTAATTCCAGAACTTTTCACTCAATGTAGTAATGTTCAAATCCTGATCTTCTTGTAGTAATGTCCCCACCGTGGTTTCCTTCTTGTAGTAATGTCCCCATCCTGGTCCTCATCTTGTGTAATATCCTCATCCTGATCTTCTCTTGTAGTAATGTCCCCTTCTTGTAATAATGTCCTCATACTGGTCCCCATCCTATATTAATGTCCCCCCTCCTGATCCCCTTCTTGTAGTAATGTCCCCACCCTGGTTCCCTTCTTGTAGTAATGTCCCAATCCTGGTCTTCCCTTGTAGTAATGTCCCCATCCTGGTCCCCTTCTTGTAATAATGTCCTCATTCTGATCCCCATCCTATATTAATGTCCCCCATTATGATTCTTGTAGCAATGTCCCATCCCAATTTTGTAGTAATGTCACCATCCTGGTCTTCATCTTGTAGTAATGCCCCCATTCTGACCCTCTTCTTGTAGTAATGTCCCCATCCTGATCCCCTTCTTGTAGTAATGTCCTCATCCTGATCCTCTTCTTGTAGTAATATCCCCCATCCTGATCCCCTTCTTGTAGTAATATCCCCATCCTGGTCTTCTTCTTGTAGTAATATCCCCATCCTGGTCTTCTTCTTGTAGTAATGTCCCCATCCTGGTCCTCTTCATGTAGGAATGTCCCCATCCTGATCCCCTTCTTGTAGTAATGTCCCCATCCTGGCCTTCTTCTTGTAGTAATGTCCCCATCCTGGTTTTCTTCTTGTAGTAATGTCCCCATCCTGGTCCTCTTCTTGTAGTAATGTCCCCATCCTGGTCCTCTTCTTGTAGTAATGTCCCCATCCTGGTCCTCTTCTTGTAGTAATGTCCCCATCCTGATCCTCTTCTTGTAGTAATGTCCCCATCCTGATCCTCTTCTTGTAGTAATGTCCCCATCCTGATCCTCTTCTTGTAGTAATGTCCCCATCCTGATCCTCTTCTTGTAGTAATGTCCCCATCCTGATCCTCTTCTTGTAGTAATGTCCCCATCCTGATCCTCTTCTTGTAGTAATATCCCCATCCTGATCCTCTTCTTGTAGTAATGTCCCCATCCTGATCCTCTTCTTGTAGTAATGTCCCCATCCTGGTCTTCTTCTTGTAGTAATGTCCCCATCCTGATCCTCTTCTTGTAGTAATGTCCCCATCCTGGTCCTCTTCTTGTAGTAATGTCCCCATCCTGGTCTTCTTCTTGTAGTAATGTCCCCATCCTGATCCTCATCTTGTAGTAATGTCCCCATCCTGATCCTCATCTTGTAGTAATGTCCCCATCCTGGCCTTCTTCTTGTAGTAATGTCCCCATCCTGGTCCTCTTCTTGTAGTAATGTCCCCATCCTGGTATTCTTCTTGTAGTAATGTCCCCATCCTAGTCCTCATCTTGTAGTAATATCCCCATCCTGATCCTCTTCTTGTAGTAATGTCCCCATCCTGGTTTTCTTCTTGTAGTAATGTCCCCATCCTGATCCCTTGCTTGTAGTAATGTCCCCATCCTGGTCCTCTTCTTGTAGTAATGTCCCATCCTGGTCCTCTTCTTGCAGTAATGTCCCCATTCTGACCCTCTTCTTGTAGTAATGTCCCCATCCTGATCCTCTTCTTGTAGTAATGTCCCCATCCTGATCCTCTTCTTGTAGTAATGTCCCCATCCTGGTCTTCTTCTTGTAGTAATGTCCCCATCCTGGTCCTCTTCTTGTAGTAATGTCCCCATCCTGATCCTCTTCTTGTAGTAATGTCCCCATCCTGGTTTTCTTCTTGTAGTAATGTCCCCATCCTGATCCTCTTCTTGTAGTAATGTCCCCATCCTGATCCTCTTCTTGTAGTAATGTCCCCATCCTGGTTTTCTTCTTGTAGTAATGTCCCCCATCCTGATGCCACTTTGTAGTGATGTCCCAACCTGGTCTCTCTTCTTTTTGCATACACACACACAAGTCTCTCATACACACACTCTCATACACACTGACACACACACACACACACTCTCTCGTACGCACACTCTTACATACTCTCATACACACACATGCACATACACACACTCTCACACATTCTGATACACACCCTCTCTCATACACATGCACACTCATATACACACACTCATACACACTCACATACTCTTACACACTCACATACACACACTTTTATAAACACTCTCATACACAGACTCTCATACATACACACTCATATACACACATTTTGTCATACATACTCACATACACAGGGGAGTCCGTTTACCAGTCGTCTGTACTTGGTCGTTCCCCTTCCCTTGACTCCCAGGTCATTGAGCAGGATTTCTCTCCATGGAATGGTGTCTCTGTGGATTCTGCGCCTCCGGGCAACCCAGGACCGTCAGGGAAGTGTCACTCCCGCATACTTGGTCTTTCCATCTCAGCCTACACCGGCCTACACTTGGTCTTTTCAGTTCAGCTCACTATGGCCTACTGCCTAACTCCTCCTAGTTCCCCCCTTTTGTACCCCCTACGTCACCTGACCTACATTCCACCCACTTCCCTCCAAACCCTACCACCCCTTGCCTGCCTAGAGTCCAGGGCTCCGGGTTGGGTGTCATGTTTTGTGGGTGTGTGTGTTGAAGGTGTTTGATGTACAAACTGTCTCCTATCTGCCTGGCTGCAGTTCCTACCTGTGGCCACCCTGGTCGCAGGGGCGCCACACACACTCATACATACACACATATACACACACACTCATATACACACTTTCTCATACTCACACTCATATACACTCACACACACCTTAACGATGTCGGGATCCACTGTGCAGGGGGCTGCCACGTTCACTGTGTAAGGGGCAGTCACGGTGCATAGTACTGGGGACAGCGGCTTTATTATCACGTCCTGCGGCCGCTACGACAAGCTCCGAGCCTCCTTCCCTCAGCTACATCAATGGAAGCTGGCGGGCCAATCAGATCACAGACCTGCAAGTGACGTCGGCGTGTGACGTCACTTGAGATTTCTGCGAGTCTGTGATCTGATTGGCCCGCCAGCTTCTATTGATGTAGCTGAGGGAAGGAGGCTCGGAGCTTGTCATAGTGGCCGCAGGAAGTGTTAATAAAGCCGCAGTCCCCAGCACACTGCACCGCGGCGGCCCTTTACACAGTGAACGTGGCGGCCCCTGCACAGTGGATCCCGGTGTAACAGGCCAGATTAACCCCCCGACCAGAATATACCCGGGGTTAAAGTGGCCTAGCCCAGTTTATACCCCGGGTATATTCTGGCCTAGTCCAGTTTATACCCCGGGGTATACACTGGGCTAGCCCAGAATATACCCCCCTGGGCCAGAATATACCCCGGGTATATTCTGGCCTAGCCCAAACTATACCCCGGGGTATAAACAGGCCTAGGCCAGATTATACCCCTCTGTATACCACAGCAGCTGTAGATCAGGGGCCCAAGCCATGCACAGGGCCCCAAGCAACGCATGGGGGCCCGAGGCTGCACAAAGTGGCCCTAGGCAGCAGAAAGTGGCCCCAGGCAACATACAGGGGCCTCAGGCAGTGCAAGGGGCCCGAGGCAGCACACAGGGGCCCCAGGCTACACACAGGATCCCAGGCTACACACAGGGGCCCCAGCCAGCATACAAGGGCCCCAGGCAGTGCACGGGGCCCCAGGTGGTGCACAAGGCCCCAGGCAGCACAAAGTGGCCCCAGGCAGCACAAAGTGGCCCCACGGTACACACAGAATCCCAGGCTACACACAGGGGCCCCAGGCAGCACAAAGGGGCCCCAGGCAACATACAGGGGCCCCAGGCAGTGCTAGGGGCCCTACGCTACACACAGGAACCCAGGCTACACACAGGGGCCCCATGCAGCACAATGTGGCCCCAGGCAACATACAGGGGCCCAGGCAGTACTAGGGGCCCCAGGCTACACACAGGGGCCCCATGCAGCATACAAAGGGGCCCCAGGCAACATACAGGGGCCCCAGACAGTACTGGGGGCCCCAGGCTACACACAGGATCCCAGGCTACACACAGGGGCCCCATGCAGCATACAAGGGCCCCAGGCAGCACAAAGTGGCCCCAGGCAGCACAAAGTGGCCCCAGACAACATACAGGGGCCCCAGGCAGTGCTAGGGGCCCCATACTACACACCGGATCCCAGGCTACACACAGGGGCCCCATGCAGCATACAAGGGCCCCAGGCAGCAGAAAGTGGCCCCAGGCAGCACACAGTGGCCCCAGGCAACATACAGGGGCCCCAGGCAGTGCTAGGGGCCCCATGCTACACGCAGGATTCCAGGCTACACACAGGGGCCCCATGCAGCATACAAGGTCCCCAGACAGTGCATGGGGGCCCCAGGCAGCACACAGGGGCCCCAGGCAGCACACAGGATCCCAGGCTACACACAGGATCCCAGGCTACACACAGGGGCCCCAGGCTACACACAGGGGCCCCAAGCAACATACAGGGGCCCCAGGCAGTGCTAGGGGCCCCACACTACACACAGGATCCCAGGCTACACACAGGGGCCCCATGCAGCACAATGTGGCCCCAGGCAACATACAGGGGCCCTAGGCAGTACTAGGGGCCCCAGGCTACACACAGGAGCCCCATGCAGCATACAAGAGCCCCAGGCAGTACAAAGGGGCCCAAGGCAACATACAGGGGCCCCAGACAGTACTAGGGGCCCCAGGCTACACACAGGATCCCAGGCTACACACAGGGGCCCCAGCCAGCATACAAGGGCCCCAGGCAGCACAAAGGGGCCCCAAGCAGCACAAAGTGGCCCCAGGCAACATACAGGGGCCCCAGGCAGTGCTAGGGGCCCCACGCTACACACAGGATCCCAGGCTACACACAGGGGCCCCATGCAGCATACAAGGGCCCCAGGCAGCACAAAGGGGCCCCAGGCAACATACAGGGGCCCCAGGCACTGCTAGGGGCCCTACGCTACACACAGGAACCCAGGCTACACACAGGGGCCCCATGCAGCACAACGTGGCCCCAGGCAACATACAGGGGCCCCAGGCAGTACTAGGGGCTCCAGGCTACACACAGGGGCCCCATGCAGCATACACACAGGGGCCCCAGGCAGCACAAAGGGGCCCCAGGCAGCACAATGTTGGCCCCAGGCAACATACAGGGCCCCAGTCTACACACAGGATCCCATGCTACACACAGGGGCCCCAGCCAGCATACAAGGGCCCCAGGCAGCACAAAGGGGCCCCAGGCAGCACAATGTGGCCCCAGGCAACATACAGGGGCCCCAGGCTACACACAGGATCCCATGCTACACACAGGGGCCCCAGCCAGCATACAAGGGCCCCAGGCAGCACAAAGGGGCCCCAGGCAGCACAAAGTGGCCCCAGGCAACATACAGGGGCCCCAGGCAGTACTAGGGGCCTCACGCTACACACAGGATCCCAGGCTACACACAGGGGCCCCATGCAGCATACAAGGGCCCCAGGCAGCACAAAGTGGCCCCACGCTACACACAGGATCCCAGGCTACACACAGGGGCCCGATGCAGCATACAAGGGCCCCAGGCAGCACAAAGGGGCCCCAGGCAACATACAGGGGCCCCAGGCAGTGCTAGGGGCCCCACGCTACACACAGGATCCCAGGCTACACACAGGGGCCCCATGCTGCATACAAGGGCCCCAGGCAGCACAATGTGGCCTCAGGCAACATACAGGGGCCCCAGGCAGTACTAGGGGCCCCAGGCAGCACAAAGGTGCCCCAGGCAGCACACAGGGGCCCCAAGCTACACACAGGATCACAGGCAGCATAAAGTGGCCCTTAACGCTGTCTCTTGCCCCCTTGCGCGCTGTCTCTCCCCCACCCCTGTGCTGTCTCTGACCCCGTCTGCTTCCTGGGGCCCCTATGTGCAGTCTGGGGCCCCTGTATGTTGCCTGGGGACACTTTGTACTGCCTAGGGCCCCGTGCACTGCCTGGGCCCCTTGTATGCTGCCTGGGGCCCCTGTGTGTAGCCTGGGATCCTGTGTGTAGCCTGGGATCCTGTGTGTATTCTGGGGCCCCTGTGTGCTGCCTGAGGTCCCTGTGAGCTGCCTCGGGCCCCCATGCACTGCCTGGGGCCCCTGTGTGTAGCCTGGGGCCCCTGTGTGTAGCCTGGGGCCCCTGTGTGTAGCCTGGATCCTGTGTGTAGCCTGGGATCCTGTGTGTAGCCTAGGGCCCCTGTGTGCTACCTGGGGCCCCAGAGTGCTGCCTGGGGCCCCCATGCACTGCCTGGGGCCCTTGTATGCTGCATGGGGCCCCTGTGTGTAGCCTGGAATCCTGTGTGTAGCATGGGGCCCATAGCACTGCCTGGGGCCCCTGTATGTTGCCTGGGGCCCCTGTGTGTAGCCAGGGGCCCCTGTGTGTACCCTGGATCCTGTGTGTAGCCTGGGATCCTGTGTGCTGCCTGGGGCCCCTGTGTGCTGCCTGGGGCCCCCATGCACTGCCTGGGGACCTTGTATGCTGCATGGGGCCCCTGTGTGTAGCCTGGAATCCTGTGTGTAGCATGGGGCCCCTAGCACAGCCTGGGGCCCCTGTATGTTGCCTGGGGCCACTGTGTGCTGCCTGGGGCCACTTTGTGCTGCCTGGGGCCCTTGTATGCTGCATGGGGCCCCTGTGTGTAGCCTGGGATCCGGTGTGTAGCATGGGGCCCCTAGCACTGCCTGTGGCCCCTGTATGTTGCCTGGGGCCACTTTATGCTGCCTGGGGCCACTTTGTGCTGCCTGGGGCCCTTGTATGCTGCATGGGGCCCCTGTGTGCAGCCTGGGATCCTGTGTGTAGCCTGGGGCCCCTAGTACTGTCTGGGGCCCCTGTATGTTGCCTGGGGCCCCTTTGTACTGCCTGGGGCTCTTGTATGCTGCATGGGGCCCCTGTGTTTAGCCTGGGGCCCCTAGTACTGCCTGGGGCCCCTGTATGTTGCCTGGGGCCACATTGTGCTGCATGGGGCCCCTGTGTGTAGCCTGGGTTCCTGTTTGTAGCGTAGGGCCCCTAGCACTGCCTGGGGCCCCTGTATGTTTCCTGGGACCCCTTTGTGCTGCCTGGGGCCCTTGTATGCCGCATGGGGCCCCTGTGTGAAGCCTGGGATTCTGTGTGTACCGTGGGGCCACTTTGTGCTGCCTGGGGCCTTGTGCACCACCTGGGGCCCCGTGCACTGCCTGGGGCCCTTGTATGCTGGCTGGGGCCCCTGTGTGTAGCCTGGGATCCTGTGTGTAGCCTGGGGACCCTGCTGCCTGGGGCCCTAGCACTGCCTGAGGCCCCTTTGTGCAGCCTCGGGCCCCCATGCGTTGCTTGGTGCCCTGTGCATGGCTTGGGCCCCTGATCTACAGCTGCTGTGGTATACAGAGGGGTATAATCTGGCCTAGGCCTGTTTATACCCCAGGGTATAGTTTGGGCTAGGCCAGAATATACCCGGGGTATATTCTGGCCCAGGGGGGTATATTCTGGGCTAGCCCAGTTTATACCCCGGGGTATAAACTGGACTAGGCCAGAATATACCCGGGGTATAAACTGGGCTAGGCCACTTTAACCCCGGGTATATTCTGGTCGGGGGGTTAATCTGGCCTGTTACACCGGCGTCCTTACGTTGTCCATGGTGCCGCAGGCCGCACTTTGAAGCCCTGGGGGCCGCATGTGGCCCCCGGGCCGCGTGTTTGAGACCCCTGTACTAAGGCCTGTAATACCCTGTGGGAGCTCCCTGAGGGCCCCATACTGGGGGCAGTAGTAGGAGCAGCATTACCAGTGTGGCATTCACCTCACACTACATGCTGCACTATAGGACCCCCAGCCAGCAGCAGGACAGATGGGATGGTGGAGCACTGTGTGGGACCCTTGGCCCCAGGCTGGTGAATGAGGAGCCCATCTTTTTTGGCTCCTCAGTCACAAGCGCCCCCTGCTCACTCCCCGGGCCCCCCCCTTCCATACTCACACAGCGGTGCTGAGCTGCTGCAGCCTGGTCTGAGGCGACTCCGGGTCCGTCCTCCGCAGCGCGACACTGCCGGAAACCGCACAGGAAGGAAGCAGTCTGAGGGCGATGACGTCATCACCCTGAGACTATCTGACCTCCTGCGCATGCGCCGGCAGTGTTACGCTGACCGCAGGGGCGCCACACAGGCACAAAGGGGAGGTACAGGTGTGGGGCAGGCACAGGGGGATTACAGGCACAAACGGGAGGTACAGGTGTGGGGCAGGCACAGGGGGATTACAGGCACAAACGGGAGGTACAGGTGTGGGGCAGGCACAGGGGGATTACAGGCACAAAGAGGAGGTACAGGTGGAGGACAGGCACAGGTGGATAACAGGCACAAAGAGGAGGTACAGGTGTGGGGAAGCACATGGGGATAACAGGCACAAAGAGGAGGTACAGGTGTGGGGCAGGCACAGGTGGATAACAGGCACAAAGAGGAGGTACAGGTGTGGGGCAGGCACAGGGGGATTGCAGGCACAAAGGGGAGGTACAGGTGTGGGGCAGGCACAGGGGGATTACAGGCACAAAGGGGAGGTACAGGTGTGGGGCAGGCACAGGGGGATAACAGGCACAAAGGGGAGGTACAGGTGTGGGGCAGGCACAGGGGGATAACAGGCACAAAGGGGAGGTACAGGTGTGGGGCAGGCACAGGGGGATTACAGGCACAAAGGGGAGGTACAGGTGTGGGGCAGGCACAGGGGGATAACAGGCACAAAGGGGAGGTACAGGTGTGGGGCAGGCACAGGGGAATTACACACAAGAGGGACAGGCAGAGGTGTATTACAGGCATGAGGGTCACGGCACAGAGGGGAGGCACAGGTGGCGGACAGTCAAAGGGGGAGGCACAGCATACAGAAGGGGTATAGGCACAAGGAGACAGGCTCAGAGCGGAGGCACAGCGTACAGAGGGGGAATAGGCACAGGGGGACAGGCTCATAGGGGAGGCACAGAGTACAGGGGAGACAGGCACAGAGAAGAGGCACAGCGTATAGGGGGGACAGGCACGGGGTGGACAGTCAAAGGGAAGAGGCACAGCGTACAGGAGGGACAGGCACAGAGGGGAGGCACAGCGTACAGAAGGGGTATAGGCACAGGGGGACAGGCTCATAGGGGAGGCACAGCGTATAGGGGGGACAGGCACAGCAAGGAGGCACAGCAGATAAGGGGGGACAGGCACAGAGAGGAGACAGTGCACAGGGGGGATGTCGCACCCCGGGGACGAGGGTACTCGAGACTGGGCCCTGCCATCTTCTAGGGCTGCTGGGGTCGACACGGTGATGTGACCCGGTCCCATGGTCCCAGGAGCGGCAATAAAAAGGGGAAAAAGAGTTTGTAATTATTTGTGAAGCCACCCATGGTTTGTGGCTAGTAAATCCACCGCTGCCGTCCAGACCTCTGGGGAACGATGAAGGAGGCGGCAGGCGGGATGGTGAGCCCTCCACGGGTAGGGCTGATGTTGCCCAGACCATATGCAGGGATGCGTCGCCTGGCCTCTGTGCTTATCCTCCTTTGGCAGTGTCTCCTGCCAGTGCGTAATAGGCAGTGTGCTGCTCTGCAGGCGGGAGCTTGTCACTGTCGCGCAAAGAGAGTCTCTCACACAGTTCTGAGTCTGTCCGGGTACTTTTACTCTTATTGGTACAGTTCCAGCAATACACAGTACACAATCGGCTCCGGTCACTGGTCCAGAAGCTAGGGCAGTTCGCTAGGGGCACCTAGTCCTTTCAGGCCTCTCAGTTCTTTCCCGTGCATCTACTCCGGGTCAGCTGTCGCAAACTTTCTGTGGACATTCCCGACCGGTAATCCTAGTCCTATGTGACGGCCTTTCCTTCGTGTCTTGGGGGTTTGGTTCCGGCCATAAAACCCCTTCACCCCGCCAGTTAATTCTTGGTCGGGACACGCAGCTGTCAACCACATCTACAGGGCCTGCACCCGATCCTTTTGGTGTCCTGACTTATCTGGACCCACCGTGGCCCCCTTCTACTTTCCCTCAGTACTTGGCTCTTGTATGCGGTATTATTCAGTCACTATGTAGTAATGTGCATACTGATCATGGTGTGGCAGTATTTCTCCTTTGTATGTGGTATTATTCAGTCACTATGTGGTAATGTGCACACTGATCATGGTGTGGCAGTATTTCTCCCTTGTATGCGGTATTATTCGGTCACTGTGGTAATGTGCACACTGATCATGGTGTGGCAGTATTTCTCCCTTGTATGTGGTATTATTCGGTCACTATGTGGTGGTAATGTGCACACTGATCATGGTGTGGCAGTATTTCTCCCTTGTATGTGGTATTATTCAGGTCACTATGTGGTGGTAATGTGCACACTGATCATGGTGTGGCAGTATTTCTCCCTTGTATGTGGTATTATTCGGTCACTATGTGGTGGTAATGTGCACACTGATCATGGTGTGGCAGTATTTCTCCCTTGTATGTGGTATTATTCGGTCACTATGTGGTGGTAATGTGCACACTGATCATGGTGTGGCAGTATTTCTCCCTTGTATGTGGTATTATTCGGTCACTGTGGTGGTAATGTGCACACTGATCATGGTGTGGCAGTATTTCTCCCTTGTATGTGGTATTATTCGGTCACTATGTGGTGGTAATGTGCACACTGATCATGGTGTGGCAGTATTTCTCCTTTGTATGTGGTATTATTCGGTCACTATGTGGTGGTAATGGGCACACTGATCATGGTGTGGCAGTATTTTTCCCTTGTATGTGGTATTATTTGGTCACTATGGTGTGGCAGTACTTCTCCCTTGTATGTGGTAATATTCGGTCACTGCGTATATTATTGTATAGTAGAGGTGGTGAACTCCAGGCCTCGAGGGCCACCAGCAGGTCATGTTTTCAGGATTTCCTTAGCATTGCACAAGGGTGGGAATAATCACCAGTGCAGGGATTGCACCTGTGCAATACTAAGGGAATCATGAAAACATGACCTGCTGATGGCCCTCTAGGCCTGGAGTTCCCCATCTGAGTTGTGTAGGACAGAAGCCATAAGTTTTATCTTTATATCTTTTTTATTTTCAGATGTGTGGAAAACTGTGCCAATGGCTGAGACGTCCCTTTCACCGGACGCCTCCCGCTGCTTCCGTCCCTCAGAGTGACAAGAGAGTGCCATATCATATGACCGTAGAGATTAAAGAACAAGACGACAAGGATAACTTCAGGTAAGATCTCCGGTGTTGGTGTTTGTGCTCGCAGGCAGCATTATAGAGGTTAATGGGGGTTTACCTAATCTGTATATATAATTGCGACTTGGCTCCTCCACTTCCGTCTGGATGTCGCCTATGTCACTTCTGCCAGCGCCATATTTCTACACCCAAGTGATGGGTATGGAAATATGGCGCTTGCTGCTCCCCCACCCCTGCATTTACTGATAGTGAGTATGCACCCTTATTTACCAGGTTCACTATATGGTAAATCTGACCTGTCAGTATTATTCTCCAGGTCGGTACGAGTTCGTAGACACCAAACATTTATAGATTTTTTATTATTTAAATAGAGAACAAAATCAGAAATTTGGTCCCCACAAATTGTGCATTAGTCACCTTCGGTCCTGTAACGTTCTCATTTTCGGGATCTGGGCTGTGTGACGGCTTATGTTTTGTGCCCTGAGCTGACGTTTTTGATTATGGCATTCTGCTGTTTATTCAATGTTTTAATTGCCTGTTATTGCCTTTTATTGCAATGTTGGCGACCAAAAAACCCCAGAATTCTGGTGTTTTTAAGTTTTTTCTGTCAAGTACTTTACTGATTGGATTCATTTATGTTATATTTTGATAGATCGGGCATTTCTGAATACGGCGATACCAAATATGTGTATTTTTTATTTTTAATGGGGAATAGGGGGGTGATTTTGACTTTTGTGTTTTTTGTGTGTGTGGTATTTCCATATATGAATTTTTTTTTAACTTTTTATTGTCTTTACTAGTTCCTTTGGGGGACTTGAAGCCTGCACAGTCCGATCGCTTGTGCTGTATAGAGCTGAGCATCAGCATCCTCCGCACGTCTCTGCACAGCACAATGATCATCTCCTGTGAACACCGGCGGACAGCCAACATCCACAGGAAATACATCATGACAGGAACAGGAGTCATCCCTGACCCCTCATTGTCATGACACAGATCAGCGCCCCGCAATCAGGATGGGATTGGGGAATAATGCCCTCCACAATGGTGCGAGTTAAAGGGCACCTGTCACTTAGTTTAGCCCCCCAAACCTATCACTACCTGACCCTGCAGCTTCCTACATTACTAACCATCCCTCTCTGATCTAATAGTCAATTATAAATGTGGAATAAAGCAATCTATAAACTTACATGTTCACAGACATGTGGGCGTTCCTAGATGTCATGCTATTTGTAATGTTTGTTTATGTTGATAAAACAATAAATACTACCTGGTTAAAAAAAAAGAAACTTCATATGTCACAGTACGACCTTACACAAAATATCCCTCGATTGAGGGTATAATACAGTATAAACAATATACCAAATTAGATGCTTTTCCTTTAAAGGAGATGAATCAGAGGAATTTCTACAGCTTATGTAGAGAATGATATTTCCTAGTGAAGACAAAAAATCAATAATGACAACAGAAAGAAAAAGAAAGAGAAAGGGCTGTTCAGGGTAGAGATAGAGGAGAAAAGGTGAAAGTGTTCTTTTACCTGAAGTAAGTGCTATTTAGTGCTTTAGGGTACTTACGACCCTGTGTCAGGAAATGTCCCTTAACAGGAGGATACAGTTGTAGTCCTAACAGGAAAAGGCGAAAATCCACTATCAATGGCAGGGAGTGCATAAAACTACTACAATTATTAGATGTGTCGTCCTTGAGATTAGCTACTTCTGATGAGTTGCAAAATTACTGTATATGGACAGAAGGAAGAGAAACAGGACCGAATCATGCAAAAAATGTATATCAAACTATGAATCAGCATACCTCATATGGAAAATCTAGTCACTAATGCTGCCCTTCATGTGTATTAACCTGTGGGCATAGGTAAACGCACATATGAATGAACTAGAAGCGGACATATTACTTATACAGTCACAAAGACTGCTTCAGGGTCTCAGATTTTACCTGATAGTTCAGTTGTGGCGTCCTGAGGGCAGGAGGATGGATGATAATGTGAGCCCTTATAAAGCCCTCTGTGCAGCCTGCACGTGTATGCGGTAATTAACCGCTACTTTCGGTCCGGAGGCACTAGCCGGAAGCATGCGGTCACATGATCAGCGTCACTGAGCGTGCGCGCCGACGTCAGAACGCTGCGAGCCGCAAGTGACACGCAAGCGACTGAATTGCCTTGCGGTCACTATGGAGACGGCGGGCGCATGCGTAATAGGGAAACTAGAGTCTGGCCAGCTAGGCTCGCATTAGGGGCATCTAGAACGTGAAAATAGAAAGCGCAACAAGCGCTGTATACAGCATAAACTTACCCAGTGCTTAAAAAGCAATGTGTTATAAAGTTTGTGCTAGAATCAGGTGGATTTATGACAATAGTAAGTATATACTGAAGCATTTAGGTAACTCTGGGCCGAGATACATAGTCAAAACAGATAAATCAATGAAGTGAATATTAGTATTCATAATTCCTCTGAAAAGAGAAAAAGGGAAAAAAGGGAAAAAAAGAAAAGAAGATTAGTAAATCATGTGCGCAATCTAGTATAATGAGATAAGATGAAAACATGCATTTACAAGCTTCATGTTGTCCAATTGATGATCTAGATGACTAAAGACATTAGTAACAGGTGGCGACGCAATATTACAGGGCGCCCCGTCGGCGAAGCCATTCAATGGATATTAGAGTCAATAGTAAATTTCGTATTCTCTATTGAGACCAAATGGTTCAAGTGTTTGGAGTGTATGTATCCAAAAGGCTTCACGCAACTTGAGCATCCTGATCCTATTGCCTCCCCTCCTTGGCTGAGGAACGTGTTCCAACACCTGGAAACGCAACTGGCTGACACTATGGCCCCTCTCAACAAAGTGAGCTGGGACCGGTAGCATTATGTTTTTACAGCGTATAGTTGATTTGTGCTTACTTATGCGGTCCCGGACATGCTGGGTGGTTTCCCCAACATATCCGAGACCGCACGGGCACTTTAGAAGATATACAACAAAGCTTGTATCACATGTATGGAAACCCTCAATCCTATATCTCCTTCCTGTCCTAGGGTGAAAACATGCATCACCTTTAATGACATGTGAACACTGTAAACAGTGTAAACAGGGATAAGTCCCTTTTCTGGTTGTAGACAACGTTAGTTGTCGCATAGTGCTTTTTGGTGACCCCACGTCAGCCCTAACTAGGTGATCCCGTAAGTTGCGAGCCCTCTTGTTACAAAAAAGTGGTAAATGTTTAAATTCTGCTACTTCAGGGTAGGCAGTAGACAGTAAAGGCCAATGTTTTAACACCTTTTCTCTAATTGCATTGAAGTAAGGATGATAAGTAGTTACATATGTGAGTCTCGCAGACGGCGAGGTGTTGGTCGTATCGACGTTACTTTGTCGCTAATTGTTCTGGATAACCTCTCTGTATGAATTTAGCAGACATCTCTCTATGTCGGATTCACGTATCATGGGGTCTGAGACAATACGCCTAACCCTCCAATGTTGAGAGTTAGGTAGTGCTTTTTTGACATGTTTGGGGTGACTACTGGTATAATGAAGCAGAGTATTACGGTCGGTGGGCTTAGTATATAAATCAGTACTAAGACCACTTCCTGGGATATAAGATATTAATGTATCCAAAAAATTGATTTGGGAAGGGTCATGATGTAAATGTAAGTCCTGAAACCGCCGAATTCAAATAGTCAAAAAAAGCCGTAAGGTCATTCAGATTACCTGTCCATATTAGAAATATATCATCTATATATCTTTTCCATGTTAAAACATGTTGTTGGAACAAAGTATTCCCATACACATAGTTGTCCTCAAAATGCGTCATGTAAATGTTCGCATACGGGGGCGCCACGTTAGATCCCATGGCCGTCCCTCTGCGTTGTAGGTAAAACTGATCCTCGAAGAGGAAAAAATTCTCCTCGAGGACCACTTTAAGGAAATCCACACATAGGTTCTTCACCTCATCCGTTAACTCACTATGTTTATCCAAAAACCATCGCACTGCCAATAAACCTTTTGTGTGCTCAATACTTGTATACAAAGAGTTTACATCCATCGTAACTAATATGCAACCCTCAGGGATCACACCCAGGCTATATATGTGGGATAAGAATGACGATGTATCTTTGAGATACGATTTGGACGCAGGGATTAAAGGCGTAAGGATCTTCTCCAAGAAGATAGCCACCGGAGATAGAATGGATTCAGTGGAGGCTACTATAGGCCGTCCTGGTGGTCTTTGTAAGTTTTTATGAATTTTTGGGAGAGTGTAGAAAACAGGGGTAATAGGAAGTGACTTTATCAGAAATTCCCTGCTACTCTTATCAATCACCCCCTTGTCGTAATAGTGGTCCACCCTTTCCTTGACTACCTGTAGTACTTTGTTTGAGGGATCCCTTGATAAAGGAGTATATGTATTTAAATCCGATAATTGTTGTCTGATCTCGGACACATAATATTCTTTATCCATAATAACTATAGCTCCCCCCTTATCTGCGAGTTTCACTATGATTCTTTTGTTATCTTTTAGAGATCTTAAAGCTACATGCTCTTCAGTGGTAAGATTATTACGTGATCGAAATTTGCCACCCTCTATCATGTTTAGTACAGTTGATACATCCCTTTTCACCAAGCCAATATACGTCTCTATTGGGTGTGCATTTTTAGGAGGCATAAACGTACTTAAATTTCTAAGGCCAAGAGTCCTCAGATGCAGAACATGTGATTCATCAGTGATATTAGATTGATCTTGACTATCAGGTCCACTGAAGTGGGCCTTCAGTCTAATAGTTCTAAAAAAGCGATTCAGCTCCTGATCTACTTGGAAAGAGCTGAATCTAGGTGTAGGACAGAACGAAAGTCCTTTTTGTAGGAGATTAAACTCGGCTGGGGAAAAGTTCTGTGTGGAAATGTTGAAAACGATGTTCCTACCTGGAAACGTGTTTGAATCTGGTACTCACCCCGTCCGCTGTTTGGTCTGGCTCCTCCTGGTCTTCCTCTGTGAGGACGACGTCCACCTAAAAAAGGATTCCTGTCCTTATCGCTGTCTGAACCTGAGGGTGATGATGGTGTATACGGACGTCTGGGTCTTCTGTCAGGAAATGGCTCAAAATTTCTCCAATTGTTCAGGTAAAAGAATACTTTCACCTTTTCTCCTCTATCTCTACCCTGAACAGCCCTTTCTCTTTCTTTTTCTTTCTGTTGTCATTATTGATTTTTTGTCTTCACTAGGAAATATCATTCTCTACATAAGCTGTAGAAATTTCTCTGATTCATCTCCTTTAAAGGAAAAGCATCTAATTTGGTATATTGTTTCATTGTTTATACTGTATTATACCCTCAATCGAGGGATATTTTGTGTAAGGTCGTACTGTGACATATGAAGTTTCTTAATGTGTCTCTGTTTATGCCTAGTGGATGACCTATAGAGAATCAATTTACGCATATCAAAATCTGAGATTCATTTATTTTGTGAATCACGGTTCCAGAACGTTTTGTTTCTGATCTAACTCAACTAGGTGTTTTGTGGTTCCTAGGTATGTTCTTTTGAGTGTCTTTTCTTTTGTGAATTTATCCTCTGACATATGTACTGTACATGTATCTCTAATGTATTTCTTTTGTTGTGACAAAAATTTGTAGATCTCTGTTTATTCCCCCTGAAGAAGACTTTCCATAAAGTCGAAACGTTGGGGTTGCTGTAATCAATTTATGCAAAAAAGCAGAAACAAATAAAGAATTTTCCTGCTACAAAACGGATTCAATTTTTTCTTAAAGTGTGTGCCAACTATACTATAAACTATAGTGTACTCCAAGACCTATGAAGATCACCTGCAACACCTGAGTGAAGTGTTTGAATCATTGTCCAAGTATGGTATGAAGTTGAAACCTTCAAAGTGTCACTTGTTAAAACACAAAGTCCAGTACCTGGGACATGTGGTCAGTGCAGAAGGAGTAGCACCCGACCCGGACAAGGTTACAGTCATCAAGAACTGGCCAGCGCCAACCACCTTTAAAGAGGTACGTCAATTCTTGGCACTGGTCGGGTACTACAGGAGGTTTATCAAGGGCTACACGAAGATGGCAGCGCCCATGCAAAATCTCCTGGTAGGCCAATCCAAGAAAGGCAAGATCAGAGGCCCTCCATTCCGGTGGGGAGCAGAACAAGAACAGTCTTTCCAGCAGCTGAAAGATGCCTTAACTGGAGAAGAGATCCTGACCTACCCTGATTACAACTTGCCATTCCTGTTATACACCGATGCAAGCAACGAAGGCTTAGGAGCTGTCTTGGCACAGAAACAGCAAGGCAAAGAGAAGGTAATAGCCTACGCCAGCAGAAAACTCCGTCCAACAGAGAGGAACCCGGAGAATTACAGCTCTTTCAAGTTGGAGTTTCTAGCCTTAGTCTGGGCGATCACAGAACGTTTCAAGCACTACCTGGCGTCCCCCCCGTTCACGGCTTTTGTGGCGCCCCGCAACGAGTGCGTCACAGGAGGGTATTGCAGCCATAAATGCAGCCGCAATATTCTCTGACACAGCAGTGATCTCGTTAACTTTGAGATCCAACCCTGCATGCATCACCTAGAACAGAGGGCCAACCCAGGGTCCTGGTGGGCGGAGTGCTAGGGAAGTGTGTAGGAAGTACAGACACTTAGTCGATAGAGAAGGAGTCTAGAACTTGAACTGAGAAGTCTAGAACTTGGAGTAGGAGCGGGGGCTCCGCACCCCGTGCAGCCCCCGGGCCATCACCGGTCGGGTGTCAGCACCTGAGGCCTCAACAACCGTGATCGGGCATCACTAACCACGGGTTCCCAAAATACCCCGTGCCCAACCTCACAGCCGGATCACTGGTACCGAAGCTGGCAGCAGTTCACCTCTGCTACGCGAACCAGAAGCGTGGAGGAGCAGCTTCACAGGAGCACCCCACCACCAGCCATCTTCCAGTCGTCTAACCAGCGGTGTACCCACTGAGGGATCCAAGGCTCCCGAAAACATCCACAACGTACATCTTGGATAGGGCATTGAAGCAGCCTCCCCGTACCCGATCTGGTATTCCTGGGCGACAATGGCAAAACACTTAGCTAGAATGGAGGAACACTGCGGATCTCTGAGGGACACCATCACTGCTGAGTCCACCCCTCCACTACCCGTGAACTGTATACCATGTACTGCCTGCTGGTTACAGTAAAGACCCGTTGCAGAGACTTTCTGTGTCCGTGCTTCCTTATGAACTGTCCATTCGCATTACAAGGTAACTGCAGCTGCCGCACAACATCTTAAGCAGCTCCAGCCTCCGGGGATCACCGCTCAGCCTGTGGGGAGCGTTCCATCTTGCTGCTGTCCATCCCCCGGAGGTTTCGCAGCGTCGGTAACGATTACCGAAACTACTCATAGGTGGCGTCACGAATAAATTAAACCCCTTAATCTGTTCCTACAAGACGTCTTCACTTTTGATCTGCACTCAACCGGGCCCCACTACCGGCAGGCGCGGCCCACTCGTGACAAGGAGGAAGGAGCTACAGCCTGTCTAAACCGGAGTCCACGGGCTGACGGTGAGTCACTTTCACTGACAACAACCCTCTAACTCATTTAGAGACTGCAAAGTTGGAAGCCATGGAGCAACGTTGGATGGCAAGATTGTCAAACTACGACTTCACTATCAAGCACCGGGCAGGTCATAAGAATGGCAATGCTGATGCCCTATCCAGAATGCCTAATCTACCAGATGAAGGAGAAGACGTAGATGAACTGGAAGAAGTAGAATTACCAGCTTTCCACCGTCCAAGTACAGCCTCATGTCATCAGGCAAGTCAAGGACGTCAAGAGAGAACAGTGAATCCGTTATCTCACCATAATTGGAAGGAGACTCAGGACAGTGATCCAACTGTCAGTTTGATCAAAGAACTAATCTCCAAAGAACACTCCTGTCTGAGGCCAGATGCTCCGCAGGATGCCAAGTGCCTATGGAAGGAGAAGGGACAATTGTTCGTCTACCAAGGGAAACTATGCAGACGTCACCTTAACCCCAGAACCCATGAACTTATCTGGCAAATAGTGGTTCCAAAAAGAGAAATCCAAATGATACTAGAAGCTTATCACAATGATGCAGGACACTTTGGTTGGAAGAAACTGGAGATGCTGTTAAAAGAACGTTGCTATTGGGTCGGCATGAGAGGTTCCATTGGAAAATGGTGTAAGAACTGTGGACCGTGTCACCTTAGAAGGAAAGACCAGCAAAGTCAGAAAGCTCCGTTACAGCCAATCATTACGAAGAAACCTCTTGAAATTGTGGATCATGTAAAGCTAACACCTAGCAGAACAGGGTATACCTATGCTCTTACAATGGTTGATCACTACTCAAGATTCCTAGTTGTCGCACCAGTTAAAGATTTAACTGCAGAAGTAGCAGCCAAAACCTTCCAGAGTTATTTCTGTCGACCACACGGATATCCAGATCAAGTATTAATAGATCAAGGTCCAGCATTTGAGTCAGAACTATTCCACGCGTTCCTAGGATTGTATGGATGTAAGAAAATAAGAGCCACACCCTATCATACGCAAACAAATGGTCTGTGCGAGAAAATGAACAACATTGTCATCGACATGTTAAAGACTTTACCACTTGAAGACAGGAATCAGTGGCCAGAAAAGCTACCTGACTTAGTGGATATCTACAATCACATCCCTGTCAGTTCTACCAGCTACGCACGAGCATACCTAATGCGAGCAAGACCTGGAAAACTCCCAATTGACTTGGAGATGCAAACATTAGAACCAACCCAAGACACCTCAGTTGAAGATTGGAATTATCACCGTCAAGAACAGTACAAGAAGATTCAGGAATGTGTTGAAAAGAACTTAGACCAAAGGAGAAGTAAGCAAGAACATGACTTCTGTTGGCCTAATGCATATTGATCTGCATGTATTGCAACAACTATTGTTTGTTTAATATGATGTGATTTTATGTCTGCATGCATATTGTTCAGATGTCAACAAAGTTAAAAAAAAAGAGTCAGGATGTCCCTCCCCCTGCTCCCTGCATGCACATTCTAGTGTGGAGCTGAAAGCTGAAAGTCACAGCAGATTTCTCTCTCCCTCTCCAGAAACAAGATTGATCCTATTCTTATGTTATAAGCTGGATGTTGTTAATTCTGAATAAATGAACATTCTCTGTTGCTCGCTGTGGACATCACGCTGATTAACGCGCTGCTAACAGGTTATGGGCCCAGGAATCACGGAAGTCCCAAACCTCCAGAGCACAGAGATAGAAAGACAACAGCAAACTGAGAAGAAGTAAAGATGGCCACTACCAGCAGCTCAGCAAAGTTTACAGTGCCAAGCTTGAATAACCAGAACTACCAATTCTGGAAATTCAAGGTGAAGATGCTGCTAATAAGAGAAGGTACGTGGAAATATACTCAGGAGCCCCAGCCTGACCCAGTACCACAGGACTGGCTGGAGATGGATCAGAAAGCACAGAGCACCATATCACTCAGCATAGAGGATGATCAGATTGTGCATGTGTGCAAGTGTGAATCTGCAAAGGAGATGTGGGAGCAGCTGCAGAAAGTACATGAGAGGATAAATCTAAGTAACAAACTCTATCTAATGAGAAAGCTATATCAGTCTAAGCTACACAGTGACCAGGACATGCAGGACTACATTAGAAGCACTCTAGAGACTGTAGAGCGCCTGCGGGGCATTGGGGAAGATATGAAGGACTTCCATGTAGCAGCACTACTACTTAGTGGTCTCCCAGAAAGCTATGACACGCTTGTAACCGCACTAGATGCACGTCCAGATGATGAGCTTACATTGGAGTACGTCAGAGGAAAGTTTGTAGATGAATATAAGAGAAAGGCAGAAAGTGTGAGCAGCAAAGTATGCAACAAGGAAACTGCTTTACAAACACAGGATGTGCCCACCAGCAGAAACCATCCTAAAGAAACACGTGAATGTTTTGTATGCAAGAAGCCAGGTCATTTAAAAGCTGAATGCAGAGTCTGGAAAGCTAAAATGAATCAGCTGAAGAAGCAAAATAGTAAACAAAGAGTTAAGAGTGCTGTATTTGAAAATAATGATTCTGTAAATACTGAGGCTGCATTCACATTAGTCAACGCATTTAAATCAAAGCATGTGTGGTATATAGATTCTGGTGCAACCAGTCACATGACCAATGACAGAGACTTCTTTACTAAGCTTAACCAAAGCAAGTCAGAGAAAGTGATAATGGCGAATGGTCAGTGTATGAATTCAGAAGGCACAGGAGATGGTTATATTGATTGTAACATCTCTGCAACGCAAAGCAGAAGGATTCCTGTGAAGGATGTGCTATATGTGCCTAGTCTTGAAAGTAATCTATTATCCATGAAAAAGCTTACAAAACAAGGGAATGAAGTTACGTTTAAGCATGATAGCTGCATCATCTCAAAAGAGGGTCACACACTAGCAAAAGGAGAAATCAAAGATGAACTGTATCAGTTGAAATGCGAAGAGTGTGTATGCACAGCTAAGCAAGAAATGCACAAGAACTGTATTCATGTATGGCACAGACGTCTTGTGTTGAGCCCACTGGGACGAGGGTACTCGGTACCGGACCCAGTCTCTACTGGGGAAGTCACGGGTGGTCCTGGTCCGGACCGTGTCCCGGGCCCTGGCAAATAAAGGGGGATATTTACAGGGGTTGTCAGTCGTGACGCCACCCACTTGATGCGGCCAGTGATGGGGGCCGCCGCTGCTGCAGAACCTCCGGGGACGATGGGACAGCAGCTTAGATGGTGTAGTTCCAGTGGGTAGAACTGTGTTCCCCGGGGTAGTAAGGGTTAAGTCTATTGTGAAGTTGGTAGCACACTTACTTTACAGACGCTGCAGGGGTTTATGCTCAGCGTTGGTGCTGACAGGCTGTGCTGCGCTGTGGCTCTGCAGGTGGAGGTCTTTCTAATGCAATCCTGGTAGGAGAGAATCACTTTCATGCAGAAACACAAGGGAAGCTGTTCCATGGTTTTCCAAAGCTTTACTCTCAGCTCTTCAAGTTACTTTACAGCACAGTTACAGTTCTTACACAGTTCAAGTTCAGTTCTTAGTACACGGGCACATTCTCCCTCTCCGGGTTCCCTTTGCTCCCTGCAGCCAGGCTTCTCTCTCTGTGACCCCTCACACAGTCTGTCGTGTCCTTTCCGGGCTATTACGTTCTCTTTACTTCGTGTTGTGCGACACTGGACAGTATGGCGGTGACTCGGGCTCCTGTGAGTCCTAAGTTTGTCACTGAGCTGCCTGTTCTTTGGGTAGGGATCTCAATCTGAAACTCAGACCCCCCGTCGTGTTGTTTGGGGATGCCGGGTAAACTACGGTCCCCTCTAGAGCCGACACTCTACTTCAGCCCAGCCTCCAGCAGTCCTCCAGCACGAGGCTCTACCAGGCTCCTTTTCTTCTGTGTCTCTTAGTATCATAGGAGGGCTACTCCGCCTGCAGTAGGTTGCTTTAGCTGTCTTTCTAGGGCCCGGGTTACACTGTCCCTCTCTGCTCTCTCACACTCCGGATAGGATGCGGCTCCGGATAGGCTTTCTCTCTCCTCTGGCTCGCACTGGCTCAGTACAGATTCTGCGTTCCTTATGCCCTCACTCTTCCAGGACGTGTGGCTCTCTGTCTGCTCAGCTTCAGCTCCACCTGCTGCTGTTCTCTGGCCTTTGCATCTCAGCTTCTCTGCTGCTCTTGGTCTTTTCTGTTCAGCTTACTACGGCCTACTGAACACCTTCACTCCTCCCCCTTCCTATATACTGTCAAGTCACCTGACTACGGGTGTGCCCAACCCACTCCTCTGAATCCACCACCCCTCAATCTCATAGAGTCTCTAATCTCAGGGCTGGATGCTACCTTCTGCACGTGGGTTGTGTGGGCTGTGAGGGTGTTGGTGTGCAACAATGTCCTACCTGCCTGGCTGCAGTTCCCTTTGTGGCCTCCTGGACGCAGGGGCGCCACACTTGCACATAGAGACCCAGAAGCAATAAGAAAGTTATTCCAAGAACACTTAGCTGATGATATTACAATTGATCCATGTAACCAGACAATGAGGTATACCAGCTGTATCAAAGGGCAAATGTCCAGAAAGGCCTTTCCTAAGAAAAGTACTACAAGAACAGAACAACCACTAGATTTAATACACACAGATATCTGTGGTCCAATGCGTATTCAGACCCCTGGAATGAAGAGATATTATCTTACATTCATTGATGACAATTCAAGATACACAGTTGTCTATCTACATCACAGCAAAAATGAAGTTCCAGAGAAACTTGAAATATATCTAGCTGAAGTATATAACAAGTTTGGGAGAATGCCAAAAATTCTACGTGCAGATAATGGGACTGAATATACAAGTAATGAGACACAGAGCATTTTAAAGAGAAATGGAATCATATTTCAGACTACTGTACCATACACCCCTGAGCAAAATGGGGTGGCAGAAAGAAGGAATCGAACACTCTGTGAAAGCGGAAGGAGTATGTTATTTGATGCAAATCTGCCTACAGTATATTGGGGCGAAGGTATTATGACGGCTTGCTATCTTCAGAACAGACTACCAGGTAAAGCGACAGAGAAAACTCCATTTGAGCAATGGAATAGTGCAAAGCCAAAACTACAGCACATAAGGATTTTCGGAAGCAAAGCATTTGCACACATTCCCAAAGAAAAACGAACTAAGTGGGAATCTTACGCTAAGGAAGGAATTCTGGTAGGTTACAGTGAAACCCAGAAAGGTTATAGAATTCTACACCCAGAGACAAACAAGGTCACAATAAGCAAAGATGTAGTGATTGATGAAAATTTTGTGTCACCCAAGTTTTGTGATAATATGCCAATAGTCCAGATGAAGCAACAACAACAATCTCAGTCACAATCACAAGACAACGAAAGGGAGAATGTAGAAGTCTGGCTAGATTCTACAACCACTAAAGGAACAACAGAAAGCCTAAGTGAACCTGAAATCAGACGATCGTCAAGATCAAAGGGATACCAGCTAAACGTCTATCCTACATTGTCAAGACACTACCTGAGTCAGTTTGGAATGACAGAAGCCATAGGTGTATCAACGCCAATGGAATCATCCTACCTGAAACTGGAAGAAGATAACCTGTTGCCTAACAATGAGAAATATCGACAGGCAGTGGGGGAACTTCTATACATATCGACTATGACTCGACCAGATATTACAACAGCAGTTGGAATATTGTGCAGATATGTGAAGAAACCGCGCCAAAAGGACTGGAACGCCGTTAAAAGAGTTCTTCGATATTTAAAAGAGACACAAGGGGTAAATTTAAAATTGTCTGCAGCAGAAAATCTGAAACTCACCGGCTATGCTGACGCAGATTGGGCTGGTGATTTGCATGATCGTAAATCCACAAGCGGATACGTATTTAAACTTGGAGAAAGTTCAATCTCCTGGTCTAGTAGAAAACAAGTATCTGTTGCTTTGTCATCCACAGAAGCTGAGTATGTGTCCGCAGCCTATGCAAGTCAGGAGATCATTTGGCTAAGACAACTGATGGATGATCTTGTTAAACCGTTAACTCAGCCAACGGTAATATATGAGGACAACCAAGGATGCATTAAACTTGCATGCAGTGAGAAGATCAGTGCTAGAACCAAGCACATCAATGTCAGATATCATCATCTACGTGATTTGATAGATCGTGGCATAATTCAGTTTGTTTATTGTGAGACTGATAAGATGGTAGCTGACATTTTGACCAAGCCATTGCCACTGTTGTACCGGAACCAGAGATTCCTGCAATCGGTGAACCTGTCAGTCCATTAGAAAGACTACATGAATACTATGGTATCCCAGAAACACGTAGATCCAATGGACTAAGAGATAGTGCATGCACAACATCAGAAATAGACACCAGTGACACACCAATACTGCGCAGATCAACCTGTAGTACCTTTGGTCAGTTACCACTCAGATTCAGAGAATAAACTGTAGAGTGTCAAAATGAAGAAATGTAAATAGTAACTTTAGTCCGCAAATGTGAATAGTAGTGTATAGAAGGGTGGAGGAACTGGGCTCAGCCCCAAGCATATCAAGTTGGGAATAGAAAGTGCCAGGGGTAGAGAATGAAGGTAAGACCCGGCCTCCTAAGCAGAGACACCCATAGGGAAATTGTGTAAAGTATGAAGTGTGTTAACCCGTAAATGTGTCTAAAGCCATCAGAGACTTTACTGCTGGACTTTACCTTTTTTCCTTTTGTTTGAACCCGGACTACAGTGACTGGACTAGCGTGACTAAAAACTACTTTTTCTGACTTTTTCCAGCCTGCGGCAGATGGACTAGTGCCGTAAGGACTGTTTTCTATATTTTTCTCTTTATATTTGCAGTGATTTTTGTATGTTTTGAATCTAAGACTCTGTAAATACCGTTATTAAATATGTGTGTGTTGTAACAAAAACTTTTTGCTCAGTCCGGGAGAACTGAGGTTAACTAGGGGGTAATGTGGCACCCTGTGCGGGTCTACCACTTCCCCTCCAGACCGTGCCTGAGTGATCCGAGTACCCCAAGGGCCTGGGCAGGACACACACATGTTGGTCAGATGTATGAGCTCCGTGTAGCGTTCTAAATCCCATAAAGACTTACAAATCGACCTGTCTTCCCTTTAATTTGGTATTAAAGTGATCCTAAACCCAGAAACTGACCCCCCCTTATCTTTAGACCTGTCCCTGCTACCCCTCTTATCATTTCTAGCCATCCCTTTTGCAGAAAAAATCGCTTTTGTAAAGTAAGAGAAAAGGTTATAATACTTTGACCTGTGTGAGTTCTCTCTTTCTGTGGAAGCCGAGATGGGACGGGCCTGTCTGCTGCTGCCTGGTAAATATGCACGCCACTCTCTGCTTGAAAGAGCCTGGCCGCGTCATGAAAGGGGGCGGGGCTCCGGTATGACGCGATTTAGCCGAGCCCCTTTCATGACGCGGCCAGGTTCTTACCCTCACCCCCATCACCAGCCTCCACCAGCAGCCTCTCTCCCTCCTCCATCACCAGCCTCAACCAGCAGCCTATCTCCCTACTCCATCAACAGCCTCCACCAGCAGCCTCTCTCCAGTGGCGTAACTTGAAGCTCATGGGCCCCGATTTGAAACCTCCAACGGGGCCTCCAATTATTACAAATCTTTAACAGCAATAGTCTTTTTCTATAGGCCGAAGGGACTTTTGGGGCCCCTTAGGCTCCGGGGCCCTGGTGCGATCGCAACCCCTGCTCCTGTTGTAGTTACGCCCCTGCCTCTCTCCCTCCTCCATCACCAGCCTCCACCAGCAGCCTCTCTTCCTCACCCCCATCCCCAGTCACCACCAGCAGCCTCTCTCCCTCCCTTCATCACCAGCCTCCACCAGCAGCCTCTCTCCCTCCCCCATCACCAGCTTCCACCAGCAGCCTCTCCCCCCATCACAAGCCTCCAACAGCAGCCTCTCTCTCTCCCCACATCGCCAACCTCTACCAGCAGCCTCTCTCTCTCCTCCATCACCAGCCTCCACCAGCAGCCTCTCTCAACTCCCCATCACCAGCCTCCACCAGCAGCCTCTCTCCCTCCTCCATCACCAGCCTCCACAGCAGCCTCTCTTCCTCCTCCATCACCAGCCTCCACCAGCAGCCTCTCTCCCTCCTCCATCACCAGTCTCCAACATCAGCCTCTCTCCCCCCTCCAGCACCAGCCTCCACTAGCAGCCTCTCTCCTTCCTCAATCACCAGCCTCCACCAGCAGCCTGTCTCCCTCCTCCATCACCAGCCTCCACCAGCAGCCTCTCTCCCTCCTCAATCACCAGCCTCCACCAGCAGCCTCTCTCCCTCTTCAATCACCAGCCTCCACCAGCAGCCTCTCTCCCTCCTCAATCACCAGCCTCCACCAGCAGCCTCTCTCCCTCCCCATCACCAGCCTCCACCAGCAGTCTCTTTCCCCATCACCAGCAGCCTCTCTCCCTCCTCCATCACCAGCCTTCACCAGCAGCCTCTTGCCCTCCTCCATCACCAGCCTCCACCAGCAGCCTCTCTCCCCCTCCAACCCCAGCCTCCACCAGCAGCCTCTCTCCCCCTCCATCCCCAGCCTCCACCATCAGCCTCTCTCCCTCCTCCATCACCAGCCTCCACCAGCAGTCTTGCTCAACCCCCCATCACCAGCCTCCACCAGCAGCCTCTCTCCCTCATCCACCACCAGCCACCACCAGCAGCCTCTCTCCATCCCCCCATTACCAGTCTCCACCAGCAGACTCTCAAATCCCACATCTTTAGCTCTATGAGCCCCCACCTGCTCTCCTCCTCCTTGCTTCCATGTTCTCCTCTGTGGCACTCGGCTGAGATGAGCCATCTGCTGAAGTGTGGGATGACCTCAGACACGCTGCAGCATCGAAGAACAGGGGGCAGATTGGAGCTGTTGGACCCCGGAATGCTGGCCCAGGTACTTCCAGGGTCAGACAGTGACGTGTGAATAGAGGTGCGTGTGTGAAGCCCAGTGGGACGGGGTACTCGGTACCAGACCGGGGTACTGCTGAGGATATCACGGCGGTCGTGGTCCGGACCGTGTCCCGGGTTCCGCAAGTAAATGAGGGAATATTTACTGGGGAGTTTGTCGTGACGCCACCCACGGGTTGTGGTCAGGGTGACCACTGCTGCTGCAGAACCTCCGGGGATGATGTTTGGTAGCTGGGGATGTAATGGGTCTCTGCATGTAGAGCTTAGTTCCCCGGGGCAGAGATAGTAACAGTCTATAGATGGTGCTATGGATATTGCAGGATAGGGGTAGTAGTAGAGATAATAGCTAATTGTGAGGGAATGCAGGATTTGAGCACAAGGATCACACACACTCACGGTTTTGAAGTTTTCCAAGGCTTTACTGGTGATGATATTCAATAGAGTACTGTCCACGGAGTCTGTACCGGGGCCAGCTTGCTACCACCCTGTCCGGGTCCTGAGCTTCCTACTCCTTCGCCTTGTGTGTGGCCCTGCTGCTGCGTTAGCTGAGCTGCTGGCCCTGTTTCTCCTCACAGGTACCCCCTTTGCTAGGCAACTTGAATCTTTCCGTGTGCTTCTGACCTCACCGTGTTGCTTCGCTGAGGTACGGTGTAGGTATGTAACCCCACTATCCCGGTGTTTTCTGTGCTGCGTGTTTCAGTCACAGATTCGGATCCGGTATCTGGCTTCTGCGCTCCTCTGGGGCGAGTTATGAGGTAACTCAGTCTCCCAGATATGTTCCTCTGTTTCTTGTACTCCTCTCCTCAGACCCTGGCTTCAGGCCTGAAAGTAGTCAGTGATCCCTGTCAGGAGCTCAGCACTGCTCCCATTTACAGGTTCTCCTCCTAGTGCTCCCTGCACTAAATTGAACTGTCAACTGTCAACTATCAACTCTCAACTACTTCCTCCTCAGATCTGAATGTATAAGGGAGCTGCTTTAGCTCCCCCTTCTGGTCTAGAGGTGCTAGTGCAGTGTCAGTTGTTGTGTGGGGAGTTAACCCAGGTTGACGTTACTGTGGCACTTAACCCCTGGGGTGCCACACGTGCCCGCCCCATCCCGAAACCCCCCTCCTCTGTAAAGGCAGCGGATATGCTATCTAACAGAGGAGGAGGGAGGTATAAAAAAAGAAATAAAACATTTCTTTTCATCCAGGCCTGACTTGGCCCCTCCCCCTGCCAGGCCCAGTTACAATTACGACCCCTGCGACCGTGGTAGTTACGCCACTGTCCGGGGCCCCCCTCACCTGCTGATCACACAGCCAGTCACAGTGGCACTGCCTGTCAGCATGCTGCTCCGGGCCCCCCTCACCTGCTGGTCACACAACCTGGCACAGTGGCACTACGTACCAGCATGCTGCTCCAGGGCTCCCACTCACTTGCTGGTCACACAGCCTGGCACAGTGGCACTACATGCCAGAATGCTGCTTAAGGGCCCCCCCTCACCTGTTAGTCACACAGCCTGGCACAGTGGCACTGCCTGCCAGCATGCTGCTCCGGGGCTCCACTCACCTGCAGGTTACACAGCCTGGCACAGTGGCACTACATGCCAGCATGCTGGTCCGGGCCCCCCACCTGCTGGCTACTGCGATACCACATATAACTTCAGAACACTTCACTTTCACTTCTCTCTCCTGCAAAGGCCAGTAACCTCATAGTGCAGAGACGACATCATCACACACTGTCTGAAGGAGGCGGAGCACAGCAGCATTGTTACTTGTGGCGAAACTGAGAAGCAGCTCGCTCTTGCCTAACATTGACAGGTAGTTGTCTGTTGCTTCTTTGCTAGACTGGGTGGACGGTGGGCCCCTAAGCACTCAGGGCCCCGTCGCACCTGTGACCTCAGTAGTTACACCCCTGATAGAGCCGCAGCCAGTCTATCTGCCATAATCTTAGAAATCAGTTTCTGTATAAATACAAGAGGGGTGGGGGACAAGAGGCGCAATAGTGCCCTATCACTAGAGCACTCCATGATATTAAGGTGGTGATATGGACCCACTCACCTTATACAGCTGTGATTCCCACAACTGGTTTAAAGAGCAATAGTACTCCAAGCTGCCGCAGGACCTCCACCGACCACTCACATGTGGTAAATCCAAAAAGATGATGGGAAAAAAGGTGTGTCACGGTCCGCGCTGCTCCAGTCCAAAAATACTGACAAGAGAGTCAGAGTTGCATCAAACAGGTTCTCATTCTTTATTCTCCTACTCCAACGCGTTTCGGCGCCCCACCTGGCACCTTCCTCAGGGATATATCATAGAGATATATCCCTGAGGAAGGTGCCAGGTGGGGCGCCGAAACGCGTTGGAGTAGGAGAATAAAGAATGACAACCTGTTTGATGCAACTCTGACTCGTGTGAGTATTTTTGGACTGGAGCAGCGCGTACCGTGATACACCTTTTTTCCCATCATCTTTCTAGAAATCAGTTTCAGGTCTTGGTAGATAAGTGAGATTGGTCGGTAGCTGGAAGGGTCCTTCAGATTTTATCCCCCATTGTCAGCAGTTTTATATATGCTGTATTGGTGTGATTGGAGATTCCCACCCCCTCAATTAATTGAACATGGCCGTTAGCTTAGGAGAGATCTGATCTTTTGAAACCTTATAAAAATTGCCACTGATTCTGTCGGGACCCGGTGCCTTGCCATTTCCAGGTCCCTTGATGGCCGTTTTCAGCTCATCTTCTGAGATCTCAGCATTCAGGAGCTCTAACTCCAGGTCTAAGAAGCAAGGCCTATTTGCCTTGCGTAACCATTCCTTGCCACCGCCTCCAGCGTTCCGTGTCACCCGATAGAGCTCTATATAAAAGTCCCCTAAAATCTTGTTTATCTCCCTGTCAGGCCCCCACCCTTCTTGTTTAAACTCGGAATTAAAGTCCCATAGCGAGATTGACCAGCATCTTCCCTACCTTATTCCCAAATCTATGAAGAGCAACTTCCTGTTGTGATCAAAATAATTGTTCCTTTTTGTCCACCCACGAGTCAAAACTACTCTTTGCCTCTAGTCACTTCCTTTTTGCTGAAGTGGAGTGGTCAGCCAGAAACGCTGTGTAAGTTACTCTCAGAAGTTCACTGGCTTTCGTGTATTGTTCATTCGTTCACTTTTTGAGTGTTGCAGTATACCCCAACAGAAGACCCCGCAAGACTGCCTTAGCCGTTTCCCAGTGCAAGAATGAATTTTGCTCATTATCGCCATTCGTTCCTCCCACCATTCTCTCAGTATTCTATGAAAGTTTTCATCCCTAGTCAGGAATGTCGGAAACCTCCACAGGATGTCCATTGAATGTGATCTTGTAGCCACATCCTCACTGGGCTATGGTCAGAAATCACCATATCTTCTATCGTACTCTCATACTTTCTGGGCAGTAAGTTCTCACTCATCCAAATCTGGTCTATATGCGACCAGCTATCATGTGGGTGGGAGTAATGGGTAAACTCTCTATCATTAGGGTGTTGCAGACACCAATCATCTCTGAGCCCTAGGCCTTCATCTGACATACACCTATGTCCGCCCTCCCCTCTGACATCTTGGTACCTCCTCCTTTCTGTGTCCTATCTTCTGCATGACAAGGAACCTCATTGAAGTCTCCTCCTCCTGTGAGGATCATTATCTTTCGGAATGGTGGTTTTCAATTCCTTAAGGAAGGGATCTTGATTTCAGTTGGGAGTGTACACATTATGGATACTCAACCTTCCCGAGCGACCCGTGATCACCAGATGCTGCCACCTCCCTTCAGAATCATGTTCCTCTAACATAACCTTGTGATTAAAGCACTTGTTTATCAGGATCATGGTGCCTAGTTTCCTACCCAGAGCAGGTGAACCAAATACTGTTCCCACCCAATACTTGCTCATTCTAAAATAATCCTCTTTTAGTAAGAGTGTTTCCTGCAAAGGGCCACATCTGCCTCCAATCTCTTTAAATGTTGTAAAACCATGGATCTTTTTCCCAGCAACCTAAGGTCCTTTATTTTCCAAGAAATAATTTTAACCATTATCAAACATAAAATTGATCCCCCTAGGAAACCCCAATGAATCTTCATTAACTTTCATGGATGCTATCCGATTCACAGTATAACTGCTTCCCCTCTCCCCTCACCTCAACTCCCCCTAACATCAATTTAAGTTGAGTAGCTTCACTTCCTTTTTTCTAGCTGCCACTTACTCCCCTCGCCGTCCTTCAAGCAGCTTTGAATACGTCACCTAAGCTCCACTATTCCCCCGCACCAATATGTCATAACCTCCCCATGTCCGCCCTCCACCACTAGATTCGGTAAATAAAAATCCTTCTGGGAAAGCGACTTTGTGGACAGATGACACCAAGAAAGAGGTTTTTTTTGTAAATTCTGTTTACTGAAAACAGAATGAGGCCTTTAAAAAAAAGAACCATACTTATAGTCAAATATGGTGGAGGTTCAAAGATGCTTTTGGGCTGTTTTGAAGCCTCTGGCACTAGGTGCCTTTATTGTGTGCAATACATCATGAAATCTGAAAATTACCAAAAGATTTTGGGTTGCAATGTAGTGCTCAGTGTCAAAGCTGGGTTTGCATCCTAGATCATGAGTCTTCAAGCAGGATAACTACCCCAAATGTAATTCAAGAAACCCCCAGACATAGATGCAAACACAGCACTGAAGAATCCTGAAGTGGGAGCAATGAGTCTGGATCCAAATTTCATTTAACACATGTGGAGAGATCTTAAAATTGCTATTGGAGAAGAATCCTTCAAATATGAGAGAACTGGAACAGTTTGCGAAGGAAGAGTGGTCCAAAATTCCAGTTGAGAGGTGTAAGAAGCTTGTTGATGGTTATAGGAAGCTATTGATTGCAGTTATATATTCTAAAGGGTGTGCAAACATATACTAAATTGAGATGCCAACAATTTTGTCCGGCTCATTTTTTGAGTTCTCTGTGAAATTATGTCCAATTAGCCTTTCTTTTGTGTTGTTCCAAGACACACACAAGAAATAAACAAGTGTAACTGCAATAATTTGCTGGGAGGAATACTTCATTATCTTGAACAATTTCAAGGGTGCCAACACTTTTGGCCATGACTGTATAGGCCTCACAGCCTGCTTAATCAGATACCTAAAAAAAATTTGATTTAATTATAAAATGTAGGTATTTGATGATCGACCAGCATATATATACCAGTGTTATCAGCTAAAGGTGAAAAGGTCGTTATGAGCGAATTACATACTACTTTTTCATATTACTATGTTTTTGTAAGAACATTTAAATAAAAATGTCAGATTATTAGGTCATTTTGGTTTACAGTGGCTCTGTTCGAATAAGTGTCACAAACGATTATGACAGGGAGACTATAATTCAAACCAGACCAGCATGTAGTAAATCCGCCCCCTGCAGACTCTAACAAAGGCCTGTTTGTATGAGCAGGGTCCCAGAGGGGCCGTTTTCTCCAGTACTGACATTGTATACAAAACCCGCCTGTGTGTATGGAAACAGATGATATGAGTGACTTAACGATCCCTTGGTATCTTTTAAAAATGAATGGTTTATTGAGTGAGTCATGGCCCTGCAGGCCTGGGTCTAGGGCTAGGCGTCAGCTCAGGCAGAATCTATTACTGAGGCTAATATGCAGACACAGAGGGGACACAGCTAGGAAAGGAAATAGTTTCATTTACAGCTAGTGTGACTTTATAGTCTTCCAAATAGCCACTTCACAGAAATAAAACTTTGTCTTTACTGACATCTAATGGATGTAGCAATCATTGTTGACTCCTTAAGAATAGTTTTGCCATTGGACCTAGGATATAATAATAATAATATTTATTCACTTATAAAACTCCATTAATTCCGCAGCACTTTACAGACATCATCATTACTGTTCCCATTGGGGTTCAGAATCTAAATCCCTCTTATAAGTATGTCTTTGGAGTGTGGGAGGAAACCAAATAAGCCAGAGGAAACCCACACAATCACGTCGAGAACATACAAATTCTTGCAGATGATATCATTGGTGAAATTTGAACCCATGACCCCAGCCAGGGCTGCCTCCAGGTTTTTGTGGGCCCTGGCCCCTGGGCAACAGAGTCGCAGTGGGCCCCTTTAACACATACTGCCAGTATGTAGTATAATACAGTCCGCAAGCTTTATATTATAATCTCTATATCTAATCCCCATATATATAATCCCTTTCTGTGCCTGTCACCCCCTTTATGCTGTCTCTCTCCTCTCTGTGCATGTCTCTCCCGTGCGCTGTCTCTCCCACCTTGTGCGCTGTCTCTCTCCTCTCTGAGCCTGTCTCCCCATGTGCTGTCTCTTCCACCCTGTGCATGGTCTCTCTCCCCGTGTGCAGTCTTTCTCCCACCCTGTGCACTGTCTCTCAGCCTTGTACATTGCCTCTCCCCTGCACCTGTCTCTCCCCTGTATACTGTCTCTCCCTGTGCGCTGTATCTCCCCTCTCTGTTCCTGTCTTTTCCCTGTGCATTGTGTCTCTCCCAGGGCCGGCTCCAGGTTTTTGTGGGCCCCAGCCGAAAAAGTCTCAGTGGGCCCCTTTAACACATACTAGCTGTATGTATATAATATAAAGGCTGTGAACTGTACTATATATCTATATATATAATCCCCATAAATATAATCCTTTCTGTGCCTGTCCCCTCCTGTGCGCTGTGTCTTCCCTCTCTGTGCCTGTGATTCCCTGTGCATGTGTCGAGCCCCAGGCTCCGGGGTACTCGGGTATCAGGCGGCAAGGGTTAACTGTGTCACGGGGAATGGTGGCCGCGCCTGATCCCGTGTCCTGGGGGACTATTCTTTTAAAAAGGAGAATATTTACAGGGGATTATATACAGTTTGTTGTCAAGATGCCACCTGCAGTTTCTGGTGATTTGCACCAGCGCAGCCACAGTTCGCCGGAGGTCGGTGGTATCGCGGCTGGGATGATGTAGTCCTCCGCAGGCAGGACTGGGACCTCCAGGGCAGCGTAGTGAGAAGGGTCAGCTTGGAGTGGAGCTGGGATCGTATAGAGCAGAGGTTCCCAACTCCAGTCCTCAAGGCACACCAACAGTGCAGGTTTTTAGGGTTTCCTTAGTATTGCACAGGTGATAATTGAATCACCTGCACTGGGGATTATTCCAATTTCTAAGGAAATCCTGAAAACCTGCACTGTTGGTGTGCCTTGAGGACTGGAGTTGGGAACCTCTGGTATAGAGAGTACGGGGACAGTCTATGTAGGATACTGGGAGTGGAGAATAAGGATACATGCACACATCAAAGTCTCTTTTACTTTTTACTGATGGTTGGCAGGTAAAATGATCCAGGGCATTGACGGATGGACAGGTTGCACAGTGGGTCCCCACAGCAAGTGGGTATAAGGCCTCCTCTGCTCTGTAGTATTGTCTGAAGCACAGCCTGCTTGCAGCCTGACTTGCCTCCTCTCTCTTCCTGTCTGTAGTGTCTGTCTCTCCTCGTGTGCGGTCTCCGAGTTACCTTCTCTGAACACTGCGGCTTTGCCCTGCTGTGTCTGGCTCCCTCTCTTGACCCGCATAGGATACCAGGTAGCCGAAGCCTCCACGGTGCAACAGGGTTTTTTGTGGTCCTATAGTCTCCCACAGGTGCGGATCCCCAATATTCGGTGGTTCTCTTTGGACGAACTCCCTCAAGTTCCTCGCTCCTTTTCTGTCCTAAGTTCCTTGCCTTCAGTTCCACTTAGGCTTGCGGGACATAGAAGGCCACTCCGGGTCACTGGTTCGGGCCTAATCGCAGCACCGACCACCAGGACGTCTTCGCAGCTCTCCTAGCGTCTGCACACTCTGACTAACTCCTCCCCCAGCAGCAGTATTTATAGAGGATCTTGCCTAAGGGCAGCATGTTGGGCTCCCCCTACTGTGTGGGGGTGGAAGGTGTTGTATGTATTAGGTACCTGTGGGAAACCCAGCTGTGCATTAGAGAAGTCTGTGGCTACCTGCGTGAGCAGGGTGCCACATACCCCCCTAGGTAACATCAGTACTCCTGAACTGAGCATTTTTGTATTTTAACAAAAGAATAACAATAATAACAATAAAACAAGTAACATATTTACATAGTCTTAAAATATAAAAATTTACAAAAAGACACTGAAAAATATTTTGAAAAATGGAAAAAACAGGTAAGTCCGTACGGTGCTAGTCCATCCACCGCAGACTTTGAAAGAGTTTGTGGCTACATTAGTCCATTAACTGTAATCCTTTTTAAATTTTAATAGTTCAAGGGAAAATGTTCAAAATTTAAAAGGGGAAAAGTTCAATAAGTACATACAGGTAAAGTCTCTGTAGGCTCAACAGTTCAACATACACAACAACGGGTGTTTTCGGCGTAGGAGTCCTAGGTATTACGGGGCCTTTAACAGTCATAAGTGCTGTAGACCTCTTGGCCCTGGGGTCACCTTTTGGCCAAGTTTTTACTCTCCCTAGACAGCTGCTTATGCCAACTCCCTTCTTTTGGTGTTGTGTACCTGGCTTTTGCCTACTCTTCACCTTTGGAAACACTTATTTACATTTCTTTCGTACAGTTTACTATTTACACGTTTTCTTAGTGTGCTCTACCTTACTTTTACTATACCCACTCTCCAAACCTAGAAGGGGATTGACCTCGTGTGCTTCTGTGTGATTTCTGCACTACAGGTGTCACTGTCTCAGGTGAGGTGTCTAGTGTTGAGCTTGGTGCAGGTGTTTCAGGTAAGCTTCTGCCTTACCAAAGTCTCACTACTGGGCTAGCAGTGTGTACCGATTGCAGCATCCTCAGATTCTCTAGCAATGGGTATTTCTTCCTGATTCCTTTGTACCTTTTCATTGGGCTGGTAGAAGTTCAGTATTGGCACTATGATGGCTCCATCTTGTTGAGGCCAATCTTTTGGAAATTCTCCTAAGATGGTAGTAATTACTTTCTTCTTTTGTTCTGGATATGGACTTAGTTGTTGTACAGGTTTATACTCTTGAATGGGCTAATTAGAGAGATCTTGATTTTCCCAATCTACAGTACACTTTTTAATGTGATCTCTGGATACAGTCTGTTTGGTTCTTCCACCCTGTTTGCTGATAATGCAGACTTTATCAATATCATTTCCAGAGTCTAGTAGGACATAGTGGTCTCGTTCCCATCGATCGTCTAACTTATGGCGAGTTCTTCATTTTAGGACCATACTTCCAGGTGGTATTGGTTCTGCTGGAGCATGTTTGTTATAATCCCTTTCTTGTTTTTCACGGGATTTCTCCAGGTTGTCTTCGACGCTGGCTTGAACCTTTTTGTATTGCTCTAGGCCAGTGATGGCGAACCTATGACACGCGTGTCAGCACTGACACGCGTAGCCATTTTCAGTGACACGCGGCCGCCGGAGAAACAGCGCTTGTAAATCACACATTACCTTGCTATTACTCGCTTCCCCATTCATTAACATTGGACTCGCTAGACAACGAGTAGCGAGTCCCGGGCTCGGACTCGCTAGACTAGAGTCAAGCGATTCCGACTAATTTAGGACTCGCCCATCACTAACTACTACAGGGCCAGGTGCAGTAGCTGAGGAAAAAAAAATGTGCTGGAGGTCTGTAGGCCAGAAGAGCGAGCTCCGGCACAGAGCGTCTAGTCCTGGGACTTCCGTAGGGCAGGCGGAACTTGCTGGTTAGCTGGCGCAGCAGGGAGCAGCGGAACGCTGTGGGGGACGCATATCTGAGGCCCTGTGATCGCTGTCTGGAGGTCTGTCTGGAGGTCCAGTGATTACTACAGCAACCATCCTCCAGTGAAAGGTTCTGTGCAGAATCTGGGTGTCATGAATGTGTGATTGGCCATTACTGAGATAAGTGAGGGGGAGGCTGGAAGATGCCTGTGCTATGGGTGCCGTTTCCCGCCATTAATTTACATAAGGAACGCCATCTTGCAGCATAGTACAGACTCCATTTCACCACTATATTATTGTTGCGCACCCTATTAATCCCTATTTCTGACCTTTCCTAAAAGACAGTTAACCCCTAATTGCCTGCAGGGCTATCTATAAATCTTCTGTCACTGCCCCTCTGATGGAGAAGCCAAAAAAACCAAGGTTAAGTAAAGGAAGTGGTAGTAGCAGTAGCCGACCCTTTCAAGAGACATGGACTGAGATGTATGGCATTATAGAAAAAAATGGCAGATCATTTTGCGTTCTATGTAGTGAAACGGTAGTAAGCAGAACGTGGAATATAAATAGACATTTTGAAACTACTCATTCCCAGCTCTTGAAAAAAAGTGAGGATGAAAGGAAGGAATACATTTCCAGGCAGCTACAACTTCATAAGAGCCAATCTAATTCCATCCTTAAATTTGTAAAAAGCTCTACAAATTTAACATCTGCAAGTCTGAGCATTGCTCACTCCATAGCTCAGCATGGAAAAGCCCTCAGTGAGGGAGAATTTATTAAAGAAACTCTCTTAAGATGTGCACCAGTTCTATTTCACGATATGCAGAATAAAGATGCAATTAGTAAGAGAATAGCTGAGTTACCACTCAGTAGAAATATCATAAAAGACCGAATAATGAGACTCAACACAAACGTACAACATCAATTAAAGGAAGACATAAGTAATTGTAAATATTTTTCGATCTCTCTTGATGAAACTACTGATGTCACATCACATGCACAGTTGGCCATTATTGGTCGATATTCTGATGGTCTCACAATGAGAGAAGAGTTGATAAAGTTAGTATCAGTGCCAACAAGTACATCAGGAAGCGAAATATGTAAGGTTGTTAAACAAACATTCTGTGACCTAAGCATTGATATCTCTAAAGTTGTGTCAGTGACGACAGATGGGGCACCAAACATGGTGGGGAAAAAAGTTGGATTTGTTACATTGTTTACAGAAGCTATTGGACACCCGATTGTGCCTTTTCATTGTATTATCCATCAGGAGGCTTTATGTGCCAAGGCAGGATTCACTGACTTAAACGACTTAATGTCAGTTGTTACAAAAATAGTTAATTTAATAGCTGCTCGCCCCCTTCACAAGAGAGAATTTTCTGCACTTTTACTGGAGGTTGATTCCACCTACAGTGGACTGCTGATGTACAATAATGTAAGATGGCTGAGCCGAGGCAAAGTTCTTGAGCGCTTTGTCGAGTGCTTTGAAGAAATTAAGGTATTTCTTGAGGATAAGGATCTGGGAAACTTTCCTCAGCTCTATGATTATAAGTGGGTCAACACCCTGATGTTTTTTACAGATCTCTCTGTTCATATTAATGAACTGAACTTAAAGCTACAAGGTTTTGGCAAAAGTATTGACGTTATGTTTGGATACATAAAAGCTTTTGAAAGTAAACTTAAAATTTTCAAGCGAGATGTAGAAACTAAAACTTATAAGTATTTTCCTCGAGTAACAAAGTATTTTGAGAAGGCCAGTGCAGCTGTACAAAATGAAATGGAGCCCTTGCATATAAAGTACCAGCATGTTTTAGACTCCTTACTTGACCAGTTCAGTGATAGATTTAATCAATTTAGAAGCCTAGAACAGACCATGAAAATAATTAAGTATCCTGATGTAGTAGTCTACAGTAGTTTGGAATTAAATGGTTTCCAATGGATACAAATTGATGATTTGGAGATGCAACTTGCCGAATTTCAGGACAGCATCTGGGGTCAGGTGTTTGTTGATTTGCGGTCAAAGCTTGAGAATCTAGAAAGGTGCCGTTTGGAGAATCAAGAGGAATGCCACTATGAACAGGAAATTTGGAGTGCCTGGAATCGGTTACCAGACACTTTTAGCACCCTGAAAAATATAGCAATGGCTTTACTTACTATTTTTCCCTCTACGTACTTTTGTGAGACCTTATTCTCAGCATTAAATAATATCAAAACCAACAAAAGAAACAGATTGACAGATAACCTTAGTAGCGCTTGCTTGGCCTTGAAGTGTACAAAATACCAACCTTCAATTGAACATTTAGCCAATGAAATTCAGCAACAAAAAAGTCACTAAATCAGTGATGGCGAACCTGTGGCAGTCCAGCTGTTGCTGGACTGCCACAGGTTCGCCATCACTGGAAGAATTCCCCCTCCCCCTCACTTATCTTAGTTCATGACACCCCACATAAGTTAAATAACAGCAAGACCAACAAAAGAAACCAACTGACAGATTAACAAAGAAGTCACTAAGCAGGTAAGTTAAATATTAAACATATTTGTTATTTAAACTATAAATATCGTAAAATTAGGTTTTTTTTCTCTCAAGGTGACACACCTCCAGATTTATGCTCGGTTTTTTGGCGAATTTTGACACACCAAGCTCAAAAGGTTGCCCATCACTGCTCTAGGCGATGGGTTTTCCAGTTTGAAATGGCAAGATCTGCTTCAGGGTCTACTACTTCGAGTTCCAAGTCTACGGGTAACTTTTCTGTACGGGCTCTAATCAGGTATGCTGGTGTACATACAGTTGGTAGAACTTACTGGAATGTGGTTGTACATGTCAACCAAGTCAGGTAGTTTCTCCGGCCATTGGTTTCTCTCTTCGAACGGTAGGATCTTTAACATGTCAATGATGATGTGATTCATTTTCTCACAGAGTCCGTTAGTTTGTGGATGATACGGGGTTGTTCTGATCTTTTTGCACCCATACATCTGGCAAAACTCTTGGAACATCTCTGCTTCAATGGCTGATTCTGGATCTGTTAAGATAAGCTCTGGATATCCCAACAGTCTGCAGACAACATTTTGGAAGGTTTTAGCAGCTGTTGCAGCTGTCAAGTCCTTTACAGGGGCAACCATTAAGAATCTTGAGTAATGGTCTACCATGGTCAACACGTAGGTATAGCCGGATCTACTTGGAGTCAGTTTTACATGATCCAAAGCAACTATCTCCAAAGGCTGTTTGGTTACAATGGGATGAAGCTGGGCTTTCTGGCTCTGTACTTCCTCTCTTCTCAGGCTGCAGGATTTACAATTCTTACACCATTTCTCAATGGATGACCGCATGCCGAGCCAAAAGAACCTATCCTTCAGTAGCATCTCAAGCTTCTTCCATCCGAAGTGACCAGTCTGGTTGTGATAAGCGTTTAAGACCACAGGGATTTCTGATTTTGGCACGATGATTTGGCAAGCCATCTCGTGAGTCAGAGCTCCAGATCCAAGCGTCCTACTTCATCAGAGGTTAGGACATGCCCCCGATGTCAAAGTTTTTATGACTCTCATTTATACAAAAACCTAGTGTCTTAAGACTTCAGTGTCTTTGAACAACATCCTTCAGATGTTATAATGAGCCATAAATCCATCAGAGAGTCCTTCCTGTAAACAATTGAAAGTTCTAATGAATTTGGATTCACAGATCCTTCAATGATTTTGTGATATGAAATTACCTCTTAAAATTAAAACTTTCATATTTTCAATGTTATGTCCTTGACTAAAAAAATGTTTGGCTACTGGAAAATGTATTTTTTTGTGTAATTGTGTGACAAAGACTTCATCCTTACTCTTAGCCATTGTCCAGTCTCGCCAACATAAAAAGTCCCCACAGGGCATACAGTGCACATAATTAAATACACAACATTGGAAGAGGAGCATGTGAATGTCCCAGGAATCTTATAATCCTGTTGTGAGTTGGGGATCTGAATTCTGTATCGGGTCTTTATGTGAGCACATGTCTTGCAGCTCTTCACACTGCATGGATAAGTTCCTCTTGGTGTATCTGAGGGCATCAAAATTCGTACCATGATGTTTCTTAAATTGGGAGGCTGCCTGTAGCAAGGGAGGGTCTTTGAATATTACACAGGCCTGCGATGAAAAAAATACAAGGGAATTGATAGCTGAAATTTATTTATTTTTTGGTGCAGATTTAAAAAAATTTTGAAAATTCTGTATCACGTCACTTTTTAAAAAAAATTGAAATTCAATTGTATTTTTACAAACAATTACTACCAATTTTTTTTTTCATCTGTTGAATTTCTTCCCTCTCAGTTTTTACCACAGTGAAGCCTACGAAATACCCCTCGAACACCTTCCTAACGCATCGGAAAGACGCAACGAAGTCTAAACTTGCACCGTTGCAACTAGTAAAATTTTTTAAACGGCAATCGCTTTTATTTGTTTATTTCTTTTTAACCCCTTTAACCTAGAAGATTGTGCACTTACCATCTGTAGTCAGAAAAAGTACCGTATATACTCGAGTATAAGCCGAGTTTTTCAGCACAAAAATTGTGCTGAAAAGTGCTCCCCTCGGCTTATACTCGAGTCATTGTCACGCTGGGAGTGGGGAAGACACCCAGCGTAGGATAACGACGGGGGGGGGGAATAAGGAGTCCCTAACGCTAAGGGCACAAGAAGGAGACGGTGACCCCTAGACTTCCTAGAGCTGACCCTGTCTGCCCTCACGTCCCTATACAGTCTCCTCAACTGTCGCCGACCACGAACCTCGTCCCTCTCTGATCCTAGCACAATCTTATCTAAGGATCAGATGGAGAGGTTCACTAGACCCCTCCACTAGCAACTAAAGACAAACACCAGGGAAGACAGACATTTGGGAAAAGGAAACACTTATCTGACAGCAGAACTCAGCAACCTTCACAACCTCCGCGTCTGCTGGAGCAAGGATAATGAGAGCACAAGGAACTATCACCTGCACCGAGGAAGGGTAATGAACCTCCTTATAAAAGTGGAAGGAATCTGCTGGGTCCTAGTGACCTACGATATTGGTGGATAAAACCAGACCGAGCACAAGACCTCTACAGCCGTCCCCCCATAACAGCGAGATCCCATCACACCCTCTCTCCATCTAAACAGAAGGTAAATGCCCCTGAAAGGGACGGACCATCCTCCACCATTATGGCTGGTGGGCCACACGCTGGGATCATCTGCGCGTGGCCTCCACCCTGTCATCCGTGTCACCCGTGACAGTCATACAGTTGCTGAGTGGGCAGGGGCTGTGATCGGGCGCTGGAGGAGGCTGGAGGAGGCGGGGGGAGGCTGCAGAGTGAGCAGGCAGTCACGTGACGCCACTCATTAGTGCAATGAATATGCACTGCATCCCCCTGTCTATCAGCTACAGGGGGAGCAGGCATATTACATTACTGTGTCCCCCTCACTGTAAACAGCCCCCCCCCTGCTGGCACACGGCCCCCCCATCGGTATACAGAGGCCCCCCTGCTGGCACACGGCCCCCCATCGGTATACAGAGGTCCCCCTGCTGGCACAAGGCCCCCCTTTGGTATACAGGGACCCCCTGCCTCCGCATTGATCTCACCCTCCGATGTCCGCAGACACCCGGGGTCCTCTGTCCATTCTCCTCGCTGTATGCCGGTGGGTTCTACATGTGACCGTTGGGTGCATTGATGACGTCATCCCTGCTGCGCCACTCTCAGCAAACCTGGCATACAGCGAGGAAATTGGACTGAGGACCCCGGGTGCCTGTGGACATCGGAGGGTGAGATCAATGCGGAGGCAGGGGGCCTATGTATACTGAAGGGGGGACCGTGTGCCAGCAGGAAGGGGCCTCTCTATACTGATGGGGGACGTGTGCCAGCAATGGGGTCCTCTGTAATAACCGATGGTGGGGCATGTGCCAGCAGGGGGCCTCTGTATACCGATGGGGCCGTAGCCAGCAGGGGCCTACTGTAATAACCGATGGGGGGCCGGTGTGCCAGCAGGGGGGCCTCTGTATACCGATGGGGGGGGCTTGTTTTTGCCAGCATGGGGGCCTCTGGTACCGATGGGGGGCGTAATGCCACATGGGGCCCCTGGATACCGAGGGCGGGCCGTGTGCTCAGCAGTAGAGTGGCCTCTTATCCCGATGGGGGGGCCCCGTTTGCCAGCTGGGGGGCCACTGTATACCGAAGGGGGGGGTGGGCCGTAAGCCAGCAGGGGGCATCCAGTAAACCGATGGGGGGCCGTGTGCCAGCAGGGGGGCCCTCTGTAAACTGATGGGGGCCGTGTGCCAGCAGGGGGGCGTCTGTATACCGATGGGGGGGGCCGTATTGCCAGCAAGGGGGCCCATTGTATACTGATGGGGTCCGTGTGCCCAGCAGGGGGGGCCTCTGTATACCGAAGGGGGGGCCATTTTGCCGATCAGGTGGGGCCTCTGTATACCGGGGATGGGGGGCCGGTGCCAGCAGGGGGGGGCTCGTATACTGATTGGGGTCCGAGTTCCAGCAGGGGGGGC